>OY720442.1:73534767-73972109 GCA_963082915.1 Dolichopus griseipennis | reverse complement strand
CAATATGAGAGAATTATAGAATTATTAAGATTATTTTATGTAAAATATTGTTGAAATAAAATTTATTTGAAAAATTAAATTTTTGTTTTACTTCTTACCATAGATACCTACTTGAAATTTTTCTTCACACAAAAAATTATGATAAGAAAAGAAATTACGAAAAATAATAATATGACCTATATTATAAAATATTAAATTACTCAACAACCTTGGACTTTAAAAAATGTTATATTTTTTTTTTTTTTTTTTTTTTTTTTTTTTTTTTTTTGCTTCTAGTTAATTATAGAGTTCATTGACAACATAAAAAAATTCAACTGATAAAAGCGCAGTGTGTTTATATATTACCTAATATACAAAATGAGTGGGCGACTATGACTTGAAAAAAAAAGTTTATTTACTATTTTATTCAACTGATATGCGAGTAGTATATTTATATTTGGTTTTGTTTAGTTTTTTAGACACTCAGAAAAAAAAATGAATTATCCTCATTTTTTATTTAAAGCTAAATAGAAACAATGAAGTTGGAATTATGATGGTGAATTTTGTATTTTTGCTGTTTGAGTCTATTTAATTAACATTAGGAATTTTATTAAAAATAATTATTATAATTAATAAATAAATGTCTAATTTAGAAACAAAAGTAATAGGCGATCAGTAATAAAAACAACAAAATATATATTTCATTATTTAATTTAAATTTATTAAACAAGTTTTTATAAGTGTATTTATAAAACACTGATATTGTACAATCATCATATTTTGTTGTTTACCATATGACTGCATATCAAAAAAAAAAAAAAAAATAGAAACGTACAGGAGTTATTTTTAGTTTTAACTCTCTTAAAAGCTTTTTTAATTTTTAAAAGTGTATGAATGTATGATGATATTAGACTCATATTAGGGTTTTATTTTTTAAAAAAAAAATTTTTTTATGAGAGTGCACATCTAATTATATTCATTATCTTTGCCTATAGTAAACATAAAAATAAAAAATAAAAACATATGAGTTAATATGTTCAAATAATTTTTATTTAGCTGAAACAGCTTTAACAATTTTGCGATGATCTGATGACCTGAAAGAAAATAGGAGTTATAGCACTCTTGCTTTAACAAACAAAAATCTAAAAAACAGAAAACCTGAAATAAAAAAAATCCCTAAAAACAAAAAGAAAAATGTTTGTTTTTAATTTATAGTATATTTTATTAAATTAATACTATAGGTATAACAATTAGTTTGTATAATCATTAAACAAATTTAATATATTATATGTATAATAATTTAAGAAAGCTGCTACAATATCAAATCGCATCAAAAACTTATTTATGATTCACAAAATAAACAAAGCTGTTAATAAAACGAATCCAAAACAAAAGTGTTTATTAGAAATATTATTAATAAATTTAAAAAAATTTTGTGCTAATAAATTAAATTTAAAAAGCAATAATATTATACATATTTCATAATAATAATATACATATTTCATTAATCTAATTCCATAATATTAAAATGACCCCAAGGTAGCGTTTTATAATTGTTTCTTGAAACGTATCTTTTATCATCATTTGAATTAAGTGCAATTTTAGTTTGTATTATACTACTAACTTCGTGTTTTTGGGATTGTATTAAATTTTGTTTTATTGATATTTCATTGCTCGTATTCAAGCATTCGACGTAATCATCAAAAGTTATTCTATTTTTAATTATACTTTTTTTTATTCCTTTAGACTTTTTAATTTTATCTTTATTCTCTACACGAATAGCATACATTTTAGATCTTAAACCTACAAACTCAGTCATTATTTCACCATTCAATTCATCTTTCATTAAACCAACTACTTTTATATTTACTTGAGGTATTCCCCAAATATTATCTTTTGGATAATCACTTGTATCATAATATGTGTGACAATCATTTTTTATTACTTCATATATATCTGGACACACTATCTCATAAATTAAAGAATCTGTATCAGTATATAATATAGAACAATTGGAATTAAATTTTTGAAGCATGTAATCATAATGGAAATTATAAATAGTTGTTTTCGCTAGTTCAAGAATACACATTCCAACATATATTGGTTTGTTGAAATAAATCTCTGTTTTGTTTAATTCTATTATAGATAAGTTTTCACTAAAAATAATTGAACCTTTAAACTCAGGTTTGGAAATTAGCGATTCTGCTCCATATCGGCCACACCATTTAGTAACTAGCTTGACTATGCTATGTTTTCTTACATTCTCCATAGTTTTTCCAAACACAGCATTATTCATCAATTTGTATAAGTTTTTCTCAAATACATTTTTTGATAATGTGCGCTGTTTAGTATTTAAGTCTATATATCGTCCATTTGCGAGAACAACGACATAACTAAAAAAACGAGAATTCTAAGTTAAATACACCACGCGAATCAGAATTTTTCAATTTCTTTGCTCTAAAAACGTCATAAAGTCTATGTTTACAAATAACTGAGTAGTTCACTTATGACTTTGTGGTTTTGTAGCAATGCAATACCAAATTTTGTTTCTACAAAGTATTATTTTAGTTGTGCTTTTCAGTTTGTCATCAAAAGTTGTTTGCTTCGGTGCGGTAGTGTCATAACTTGATATAATAAATTTTTTTTTGTAATGTAAGTAAAAATGTTTGTTATAATTTTTCAAATATAATGTTTTAATATGATTTATGACTATATTGATGTAAAAATTTCATGTAAATTTAAAAGCCTTTTCTTATTTTATGCCTATATTCTAGGAAAAATTATTCCAATAATTTCTGATATTTTGCTTTATGACTTTGTTACTGCTAAAAAATTTGGTTTTCGTATTTTGCTTCACGTTTTATTTCGTGAAGTGTCATTTTTTTTGTAAAAATAATTTTTTTTTTTCAAATTAAATTTTTATTATTTTTAAGTAAGTCAATTTTGACAATTAAAATTTTCAAATTAAATGCTTTAATTTTTAAAATTTACAAAATGTCATAAATAAAATGGTACAAACAAATAAAACTTCATACATTCAATTTTTCCTTAATTCATATTTTAAAAAATTTTTTAACAGCCACAACTATGGCTTCTCGTGGGAAAGTAATGGTGAAATTGGCACAACAATACAAGTCTGCCCAAACGACTAATAAAGTTCCTATCATCGAGAGCCAATCATCTGATACGGGTAAAGTTAAATTGATTTTTAATGTATCAAATATCTTTTAATTAAAATTTAAACTAAAGTCAAAAAGATTATAGATTTTTCAACAGATTCTGTGGTTAATCCCAGTTATAAGCCAAATTACAGTGATGAAGACTCAACATCAATGAGTGCAATTGATGTAGAAATTGATATAGCAATAGAGCAGAATGATAGTACAATAATTACAAATAAAAACAAAAGTCCAGTAAAGTTATCACCTTCTTTAAAGAAAGGTAAAAAACGTAAACGTAATGTGGAAGATTGGAAAAAAAATAAATCCAAAAAATTACGGAACTTAGGAAAATCATATGAATCAACGAATAAAACAATGAAACCAGAAAAACAAATGAAATCTCCTTGCAAACAAAGTTGCAAATTAAAATGTATATCAAATATTACCGAAGAAGAACGTCAACTTATTTTTTCAAATTATTGGAATTTGGGAGATATTGAGAAACAAAGATCCTATATTTCAAATAGCATGAAGGCTATAGTACCAAAGTATCGGTATATACGTGTAGGTGGCATCAGACAAAAAAGAATACAAAATAATGCATTTTATTTCAATTTTGAAGATAGAAATGTTCGTGTTTGTAAAGTATTTTTCAAAAAAACTTTAGCCATAAATGATCGCCCCATTAGAACGGTATTAGAAAAACAAAATAAAATAGCTAATGCGGTAATGGAAGAAGATCAACGCGGCAAACATGGAAATCATTCAAAATTGGATGAATCTATTAAAAATTCAATTAGACAGTTTATTGATTCCATACCTAAAATTGAAAGCCACTATTTGCGCAGTCAAACTTCGAAAATGTTCATTGATGGAAGCAAATCAATAGCTGAACTTCACAGGGATTATGTTGCTGATTGTAAAATAAAAAATAACTTGTTCGGTAATTATACATTATTCTACCGAATTTTTACTGAAGAATTTAACATTTCATTCTTCACACCTAAAAAAGATCAATGTGAAGTTTGCACAGCTTACACCAACGCAGAAGAAAAAGAAAATTTACATGAAAACTATGAATTACATTTAAATGAAAAGAACTTGTCGCGTTTAGAAAAAGAAAGTGATAAATCAAAGTCTGATAACACTATTGTAGCAGTTTATGACCTACAAGCAGTGTTTCAGTGTCCAAAAGGAGACGTATCTACATTTTATTATTTGTCGAAACTCAACGTATTAGACTTTACAATTTATAACTTAAAAACTCATATCGCAGACTGCTTTGTTTGGGACGAATCATGCGGTGGTAGAGGAATAAATGAATTAGGCAGTTGCGTTTTTCAATTTTTGCAAAACATTAACGAAGGAGGTAAAGAAGTGGATGTAATATTTTATTCTGACAACTGTGGCGGGCAGCAGAAAAATAAGTTTATGATTGGACTGTATTTATTTGCTGTCAAAGAATTCGTAAATATTAAATCCATAACGCATAAATTTTTAATTAAAGGACATACCCAAAACGAGGGTGACTCTGTTCATTCCATTATAGAGCGACAAGTTAAGAGAAATTTAAAAAGAGGACCCATGTATACTCCTGAAGCTTTCATAGCTGCTATTAGATGTGCTAAAAAAACTGGAGAACCTTTTCACGTTCATGAAATAAGCTTCCAGGATTTTTATGATTGGAAAGATGTGTGTACACAAATGGGAATCAGTTTGACAGTAAATAAAAACAATGAGACCGTAAAGATTCTTCCCATCAAAATGTTTAGACTAGAAAAAATTTTTCCAAAATCACTATTTTATAAAACATCGTATGCTGAATCATGTTTCAAGGAAGCAGTTATTATTAAAAGAAAAAAAGACTTAAAACCAGTTTTGCGGAAAGCTTACGAATATAAGCCTGGGCTATCGGAAAATAAAAAAACAGGTTTATTGAGTTTAGTCCAAAAAAAAATAATACCAGAGTATTATCGTGCCTTTTTTGATTCTTTATAAATCTATAGGATATAAGAAATTTTTTGTGATAATAATAATATTATTATTTTATAATATTTTTATAACTAGGCAAGAAGCTATTTTTTATTTGTTGTTATATTAATAATATTTTTTGAATTTAACTTTTTTTTATTATAATTATTAGTTTGTTAGTATCTTGCCTATTTTGATTCTTTATCTATAAGATGAAATGTTTTTTGTGATTATCATTATTTTATAATTTATAACAAAGCAAGAAGCTTTTTTTTTTAATTAATTGTTGTATGAAGAATGTAAAATTATAATATGTTTTGTTCAATAAAATAATAATAAAATTATATTGTAGACTCTCTGTAATTTATCTAGAAAACTGACACATTGTGAAATATTATGCACTAAAATTTGACTTTAATAAAAATAATATCTCAAACAATGACCTAAAACTCAATAATACAATTTTAAAATCATATTTTTGCAAGAAAATCGTACTAAGGCAAAAATTTAAAATTTCAGTTACAAAATTTCTTAAATTACAATTATTCCAAAAAACTTTTCTTGAAATATTGAGCACAGAATGATTGTTTATAGATGGAACAAAGCCTTTTAAATATTTAAAAACCTCTAGTAACTATTAACATTTAATTTTTAATAAGTGAATTTTTCTAATGCATTTATTTCAAAACTAGGTTTTTTGGATTATGTCGTTGTTCTCCTAAATGGACGATATGACTTTAGCCAATTTGATTGATTAAATTTTAATATTCTATGAATTTTATTTAATTTAAGCCCATGTTTTAAGGCTTGCTGTAAATTTCGATAGTGGACTACATATTTTTTTTTATTGTAAAGAGTAGCCATGAGTTTTATCTGTTTTGAATTGGGGGGTGATTTATGTTCAGCGCAAAATGGTAGATCTGAATGTGAGTCATGTAAATAATCTGGGTAATCTAAGTCAACCTCCAAAATATAACCAATTGATGAGTTCGCATCTATATCATTAACATTAAAGTTTTTAACATTATCGACCCATTGAAAGTTGCTATGTGGAAGAAATTGTGACATTGCCCAACCATATTGATTATTAATATCATCATATATTAAATATGTTGATGGCTTAGAGGGGTTATAGTTTGTACAATATTTATTATTTGCTTTAGCATATCGTTTTGAGCATTGGCTAAGACCACCACGAACGCCTCGTTCAATAAACATCAACATATCTATATCTGTTAAAAGCTCTAAATTTATTCTAGTGTAAAGTAGCATTGCATCCCAAGTATACCCCGGTAGGGTGTAATAATGAGCTGGATCTAGTTTATATGTCTTGATGCAACTCGAGCGAAACTGTTCAAACACGTCTGCTAAAAGAAGGACATCAGTTTTTAAATAGAGATCGGAGTATTCTCCTAAATTTTTTATGCCTAACTGATCCCACACATTTTTTGCATGCGTATATTCCTCTTCACTAATATTACTTTCATTTAATTTATTATAAAACTTATCAATAGGAGGTAATGAGCTTTCAGAAAATTTATCTGAAGAATCAAAGTAATCGTAAGGATAGACTCCTTTTCGAGTTAATAATGCTATTTGATTAGTTTCTAAATATTTAACCTCTGATTTCAAAACAGGAAAATCATTCAAATACGATGATAAAGTATCTAAACCGGCTGCCATGAATCTGTAGGAATCAATAAAGCGGAAATTTATAGGATAATCATTTAAAATTTTTGTAAATGAAATGTACTTTTCTTTATTGACTGGTAGTAAATTTATTCTACCCTCTATATCTGTTGCTAACTGTTTTATTATGAAATGAGAATCATATCCACTTAAATTATGGAATACGACGGGAACTGTATGGTTGTATTGGAAATTTAAGTTACAGTTATTATGTGCAGCACCGCGATATTTTCCTGTTAAATGACAGTGATCTCTGACTTTAATATTATTTTCATCAAACGCTTTTTCACAAATATAACAAACTTCAGATGATAAGAACATTGCTTTTTCATCCTTTAACAATTTTTGCATCGGTAAAGGGTTAAGAAATATCGATGTTAAATTCTCAGCAAAATTTAATAATTCTTTAGTAAACCATTCAATACAGTTTTCATCCCGATAGCTCTTATAAAAAGATAGCTTGGGGTCATATGAGCTTTTAACGTAATATCCTACACTACAAGGTTTATGAATTTGATACTTATTTTTTGTTTCAGTTGATTCTAATAAGCATTCCAAATCCGCGTATATTACAAACGGAGCATTAATTTTATTTTTATAATTTTTAAATTGCAAATTTTTTTCCTTTTGCGTTGGTAATCTTATTCTGCAGCTATTGTATAGTTTACAGTCTTCCATATGTGTATTCAACTTTTCTTCAGTCCAGAAATAATGAAGGCATCTATCACAAAAATATTTTTGATGTCGGTTTTTGGCTAGTTGCGATGATAGTAAGCGAGATAAACTTTTAATCCAAACATAATGATATTTAATGGGTTCATACATTTCCTCATCTTCATTGGATTCATCTTGTTCGTCATATTCATCATAATATTTGTTTTGTATCATTAAAAGATTAGTATGCTTTGTTTTTTTATTCTCAGTTAAGTAGTTAGGAATAACTACATAATTTTTTCCCAATTTTTTGAGGCCATTTACCGAAACTTCGTTTTGTTTTTCAAATTTATGAATATGACAAAGTTTTACAGGAAATTGAATTCCACTAAAATTTAATAATGTTGAGTAGTCTGGATATTTTCCTACACGTTGCGGGTTTTTAGTTACAGGATATAACGCTGATGTTATTGCCCAAGCAAAACAAGCATTATCATTATTCTTTACATTTATACAAGCTTCTTTCTTCTTGATTTCTGAAGGAAGTTCTACATAAGATGACCCCAACATAGGTGAAAATTTGTTAATATTAACAACCAAATGAAGAACAGCCGATAATGCCCAGCCACTGTCTTTTTCTTGGAATTCTTCCAATTTTTTAAGCAGTTTTTCTCTAATATGTTCTAAAAATAGTGCATTGATGTCAGTGTTTTTATACACAGGTACATTTTTGGTGTTCAAATACTTTATTTCATATATTTCATCATTTCCACTAGCTTTTATGAACTCCGCACAAAAAATTGCATTTACTTTAATAGCGTCATCTCTTTTGAGTGCGTTATTAATACGTGTTTTAAACAACTTTTTACAATCATTTAAAAAACTTTCTGGTTCTTTATGTTTAAGGTTAATGATAATTCCCGTTCTCATGCGTCCCTTGAAGCATGATTGTACATTTTCCCATTTAACAAAATTATTAGATAACTTTGACGAGCTATGTCTTCCTCCCCTTAGGCTTAATAATTTCATTTTAGTTCTGTAGCTTTGCAAAACATGAATAGCATTCCCAAAATGCTGTTTTTTAGCAACAGTTTTTGCGATTTTGAGTTGGGCACACAAAACTCGAAGATATCTGGAACATTCTTTGATGCCATTTTCGATTAAAGTCGCGTCGTCTTTATATTTTTCGAAATTTTTTTGAACATCTTTAATCATATCTTTAACATTAATTTCACTGCTACTGTTTTCCATATTAATTATTGTTTTGATTTGTTTTTTTGTTTTAATATGTAGATTTATTTGTATAAGCAAATTTTTGTTATAGATAAATTTTTTTTTTTTGCTAATAAGATAATGGAACTATTTTTTTAAGTTTCCTTTTTTACAAGATTATAATTAATTTTTCAAATTTTCACAATCAAATTTAATTATTTTTTTTTTTTATGCGTTCAACACTTGTCACGACTAAGGTTCTAAGAGAACTGAATTTTTTTTCCGTTAGTTTATCAAATAAATAACAGTTTATTCTCTCATTCACACATTCTCAATTTTTTATGTTAATTATGTATTTTTCAATGCTGCCATTGCATATTACTATTTTGAACTATATATTACTATTTACTACTAACATGACTTGCATGATTTTCTATTTTTTAACATGACTTGATCAGAAATGAGAGTATCAATACAGAAGCATAAAGAAGAACAAGAATTGTGAAATTACATCTATCAATGCAAAATTAAAATTTTGAAGTGGCAACACTGGATATCATTTCATACTTTTATTTTTCAGCTTTAAAAAACAATGTAAACAAGGTTAGCAATTTGTTTAATTCAAATAAATTTAAAATCTCTTGAAATCTAGACAATGTACATATATACATATAAATGTTTTTTTTTTTCAAAGCTCTAGAAAATGTCTTTATAAAATTATTGAAATTCTACTCCGTTCTACTATTATTTTTAAATCTACTCCTATCATTAAATCTACATACTTCAATTTTTCAGTAATGCTCTCCAATAATTTATTTTGTGCCGATCAGAAAATTTAGTAGCAAAATTTAGTATAATATTTATTTCTACTTTCCTTTCTTTTTTGTTTTAATCAGAACATATTCGAGCATCTAAAATAGAAGAAACAAGGTAGACTAAATACATAAGTTGCAGCTTATCATTATAGATACCTCAGCACCGATAACAAAGTTGATTTTGGATTTTTATTTCTCATTTATTTTGCTCTTAATGTAAATTATTGAAACAACTATATATCTCATTTTTCAGATACCAAAAGCTTTATATTTTATATCATAAATTGTATTTTAACAATCATATTCAATTCATTTACTTAGGGAGACACGTTTCACATTTTATGATTTTTTTTGTTCATTCTCTTTATTTATTACGAAAAAATCTGACATACAAAGTAGTAACTTGTTTGTAAATACAAAAATAAGTGCATGATAATAATAATGTGCAATGCAATGTGTATGCGCAAAAATAGAGAAGAGAGATTTTGTTAAAGGTGGTTTTGAAATAGTTAGTTGCCTGTATTAAGAATGAATATAATGCGCATGCGTAAGAGCAGGAATTAATTTGTTAAACCTTTTATACATATTTTTTTTTCTGTTTTATATTATGATTATTTCTGTATTTTTTAAGTGCTTAAACCATTTAGCTTAAGTATATTGTATGAAAAATTTTATAAGAGGCTCACAAATACGATTATATTTACATTTCTAATTAATATGCGATTCAATTTTAGGTAACAGTCACTTATGCATCAATATCTATTTAATTTTTATTACATTTCCTGCATTTTGTATTACATCTACCGTGATAAAAGTTTAAAGCAAAAACAAAAATAATCAAAAAATTTGAGATTGAAAAAGCTACATGATCCATTATAATCAATAGTTTTTTTCTTTTTAACAAATATAAAATGTATGTTTTGCCGGCGGCAAATTGAAAGCGCAATTATATTGTTTATGATACATAGAAAAATGTAGAGTAGATTTAGTACACTTATTTATTTCTTTTTTTTTTTTTTTTTTTTTTTTTTTTAACTAATATAATTACATTTTCTTATCACAAAAACTTTATTAACATAAATCAAAAACTTATAATAGCACTATATTGAGTTAATATAACTATGTATGTATATCTATACAATTATTATACATCAATAAATTTTCTTCTCATAATTCATAAATGATCTTAATTAGTAAAACTAGGATTTATATATAATTTCTAGTAAAACTCTGATTCATTTTTAAGCTACAAATAATGTTTTTAATGTAGTAAATCTACTCTACATGCGAAATGTAATAGTTTACATTAAATCGTTCAAGAAAAAGCTGTAAAAAAAATCTGCATAGGTTTAATTTATATTTTTAAATTTTTTGTTTTTTTTTTTTTTATTTTTTTTTGTTTTTTCCTTTTTGTTGTTATTTAGTTAATATGGGAGTTTTTCTTTAGCATTTTTTTCTCTGTACTGCTCTTATGATAAAGTGTATGTATAGATATGTAATCTTTCTAGAAAAAGCTTTTTCATTTCATGGTAGTATAATTTACAATGGAAAAAGCTTTGCAGTTTAGTACATTAGCATTTACCGCAAAGTTTAGCTACAACGGCCACACTGGAAAATATCTGAATTTTGCCCCCTTTAAAATACATGGGATTTTTGTGCTCGGAGTGACATAGCCTATTTAACTGTAAATATCTAGTACTTTTTAAAAATCCAAGAGATAAATCACAGATATTACCTTTAGCTCGTCAGATTTATCCAAATCAAATCAAAGCTTTTGAAAAAGTATATAATGAAGTGACGTCAGACCCATACTGCTATATATTAATAGATCTTACTCAAGACATTAATGATATATTTCGAATAAGAAGTGATATATTTGGAAAAAATTTCTGCTTTTGTACAAGAGATCAATTAGAAAAATTTGGGGGAGAATATGAAACGTTTGAAAACCAATCGACACATATTGCATCTATTAAAAAGTTCTAAACCAAAATTTCAAAAAGTAATAATAAAACATTGTGACGCCGAAGTAATAAAAACTTTTTGTGAAATTGCTTTAAATATTTTAAAAGGTAATTGTAATCTGAGTAGAAAAGCAACAACTCAATTACGAAAGTATAAAAAGGAATTGAGATCACTCATATGCCGTAAAAAATCTATAAATAGCAAAAGAAAAATCATTATTCAACGAGGTGGATTTTTACCTACACTTCTTGGTGCACTACTTTCAGGAATAATAGGAAATTTTATAAAATGAATAATACAACATTTAACAAAATGATTATACTAAAACCAGAGGTTTATGAGAAAATGAAACAAAATGCAGACGTAGAAGTGAATGAGTTGGATAAAGCTATGAAAAAAATTCTGTTAAATAAACACCTGACAGATACGCAAAAATGGTATTTATACCGTCAAAATCTATTTAAAGTAAGAAACAAAAATACAGTTCTTCCAACAAATAAAAGGGACCAGGTAAAAATTACAGAAACAAAAGGTACTCAAACTCGTGCAAAACCTATGTATGTAGATGTAGAAACTCAATCAAATATTCCTGTATATAAGAATGCTGCAACACAAGCTTTTTCTCAAGAAGATATATATGCAAAAGAAGTTGAGGAAGTATTCGATGACGAAATGGAAGAAGAAGTTTTTAAAAAAGCATTGTCTGCTGCTTCAGCTTCAGAAAAAGAAAATCAATTAGAAATCAAAATGTACAAATTTTTGAAACTGATACAGGAGACATAATATCAGTTCCTTTAGACAGCCCAAGCCCACCAACGAAGAAAGAAAAAACTATAAATAGCAAAAAGTTAAATAATTCAGCAAGGCGTGTTTTACGGTCAGCAGCAGGTAATACTCAAACAGAGCTTAATTTTCCAATTCGTAAAAATAAATCAACAAGCTCATGGACAGCATACAAGTAAATGATGAATTTTACGTCACTTTACTAAGCGATTCATCCATGAATTATTACCCTGAAAATACATTGTCGTCTTTTACAAATAAAATGGATAAATACATGATTGATTCAAATTGGAAAGTCGGTATTTCTGAAATATATGTTAATAATTTTATACCAAATGTTTACGGTGAAGAGTGGGATAAAGGTACACAAATTTATATCTCAGGTATGAAAAACGATATGCTTGGTGTAGGAACTACATACATACCATACAATTCAAAACAAATGTTATGCGACTGGAAGATATTTTTAATACCAACATTAATTCAAAATGTACGACCATTTCCTGGTTATTCTAGGAAAGAAGTTGTGCGGCAGTTGATTTGGGGAATTTTTAACTTTTTGAATGATGATAAAAACTACACTGCATCAGATAAAAACGAAGATTTTCCTACAAATATCACCTATACTACTATCTGTTTAAGTAAACCAAAGGTAGATATTAAGATCAGAACAGAATTCGCATATACTTTAGAGGGACTTTTAAAAACATGTTTTCAGCAAGTATTACTTAAGGTAAACGAGCTTAAACAACATAAACCTCGAGTACTTGAAGCTTACATACTTTTAATTAATAGTTTAGGTTTATTTCCTGTAGGAAAACCTGATATGTTTTTTATATATACTGATATTATTAAACCACAGAATGTAGGTGGAAAAGATGTAAGATGTTTAAGAACTATCAACATAGAGAACACTTTTACAGACATAGTGAAGGAATATAACAATATTCAATATTGCAATGTGGAAAAATCATTTGATAGTATTTCGGTATTATTATGTGATAAATATGGTTATAAAATAAATTTTTGCACCAGCAGTATTCCTACAAAAGTTGTATTGCATTTCAAAAAAGTATAAATAAAAGGAATTTAAAAACATTATATATTATTTTATTTAAACATTATGGAGAGAGCATACTATAAATATTATTTAGTTCAATCAGGAAAAGTACTTGACGATATTGGTCCCTTGTTACATTCAGTTGTACCTTGCCAAAGGGGGCGAGGGTTAGGAAGCTTTTTCTGTGGACTTTTCAGATATTTAAAACCAATATTTACGTCTGGAGCCAATATATTAAAAAAGGAGGTTATTAACTCTGGTATTAATGCATTGTCGGATATTGCAACAGGTGCAAATTTAAAAGAAGTTGTACAAGATCGAAGTAAAGAGATAATTAAAAATGTAAGACGAGGTGCAGTTCAAAAACTCAATGAAATGTATGGACAAGGGAAAAGAAGAAAACCTATAAAAAGACCACTCATTAATAATTTAAATTATTTTACGTCAAAGTGACGCAAAGTGAGTAACAAAAAGAAGCAAAACGATATTTTTGGTTAATTATGATTGAATGTATGAAGTCTGAGTTGGATATTTTTAGAACACAACCTATTCAGTCAAGTATATTACGATCTGAAGAAGTTTCCTACAACCCTGTTGCTTCTTTAGATAATCCATCAGTCATAGAATTTGTTTCATTAGGTCATGGGGATACATATAGGGATCTTTCTTCTGCATATAATTGAAAGTACAAATTTTAAAAAAAGATGGAACTCAATGGAATAATGATAAAAACACTGAAGGAAACAACACTTAATTCAACAACCAAGTGTAGTCAATAATCTTTTATATCTTTTTAATCTTTTTACTACTCATTTGGAATGTGCAGGATGGAATCTCGATAAACCAAATATAGGAAAACCTGATAATAATGGTTCAAAAGAACGTCAAAAATTATACCAAAATAGCAGTGTAGTAGAACTTATGGGAAAACTACATTTAGACATGTTTAATCAACCTACACTTCTCATAAACAATGTTGATATTCGAATTCTTTTAACACTTGAAAAACCAGACTTTTACTTTTTTGCAGATGATTCTGACGAATCGTAACTAAAAATTTTAGAAGCGACTTTATTTATGAGACATGTAACTATTAATCCTAGTGTACTATTAGCACATAATGCTGTATTGGAAAAAACTAATGCCAAATATAATTATAAACGTGTAGAGGTAAAAAGTTTTACCATTCCGCAGAATAGTTCATCAGTATTACTAGATAATGTTTTCATTGGTCAACTACCAAACACAATAATATTTTGTATGACAGAAAATGCAGGTTACTCTGGAAAAAGATCAAAAAACCCATACAATTTTAAACATTTTGATATTTCACAATTTGTTTTAAACGTAAATGGAGTTCAAATACCTAATTCAGCAATTGAAACCAGCTTTTCGGATGAAAATAATTGCTACACAAGAGCATACAGTACACTATTTTCAGGTACTGGAATTAACCATAATGATAAAGGTCATCAGATAACAAAGGCTATGTTTAGTAATGGATTTTTCATGTTAGCTTTTGATTTAACTCCAGATGCATCAGGAAATGAAGTGTGTCAAGGTTTATTAAATCAGGGTACAGTTAGAATTGAGGCAAGGCTATCAAAACCCTTACATCTACACTAACTGGTATTGTTTATGGAGAATTTGATGCAAGCTTACAAATTGATAAAAACCGAAATATATTTACAAACCTTTAAATACCACACATAAAAATGAATTTAAATAATTGACAAAATGTCGCTATCTTGTGCACTACTGGATGTAACGTTTTGTTGTGATGATAATAATACCTTATTTGCAAAAGATATTTGTATAGTTGGTATCAAAGAACCTTGCAAAAAGTTTGTGAAAGAGCTCAAGTATAAATTTCCAACTAGAGAATTTATAAATGATAATTTTGAAAATTATTCTTTTGGGACTGTGTATAACGATAAAATAAATAAAGAGCTCTGTCAAATACTAGAAAAATTTGATATTATTATAACAAATAAAAAATTTAAAAAAGAGTTTTTATCGAACTACATAAAAGAAGCAACCAAGGTATATGACTTGAGTCAATTTGATTAATGAACACACTGGAGATAAATAACGTGTTGAGATGTAACAAACAAACGAGTAAAATTTTTAAAGGAGTTTTTGCTTTAGATCAACTCCCCAAAACAATTAAAAAGCAAACTTTTTTAATTGTAAACACAGATAAAGCAAAAGATCCAGGAACACATTGGTTGGTTATTTATATTCCTAAACGTGGTTGTATCGAATATTTTGATTCTTTTGGCAGAAAACCTGATAAATTAGAAATTTTAAGTTACTTAAAAAATCAATGTGTAGTTTTTAATGAAAAACAATTACAAAGCAATTATTCAGATGTCTGTGGACAGTATTGTTGTATTTATTCATCGTATAGATGTTGCGGTTATAGTATGAATACCTTTTTAAAAAAATTTAATAAAGGTAATCATGTAGAAAACGACAAATTAATTATAAATACCTTTCAAAAGCTTTTTGGAAAATACAAGTCGTTACAAGTTTGTGTTCCTAAAACGTATAAGTATTAAAACACTATAAATAAATGTTAGTAAAATTAAAGAAATGGAGGCATTAGGTCAGAGTTATAATTTATTGCTAAGTTATACATATTTCCTCAATAAAAGTCACACATTAAAAATTTCTGTTGGATTTGACTGTAAGACGTTTGAAGCTTCATGCATTCATGCATTCATGCTTCATGAGATTGTCTTAAAATATCACGAATGGATTAAATTTTATTATCAATTTAACGCAAAACTCGATATGCAGATGATAAAAGACATAAAAAAGAGCTTACATAATGGATTAAGATCTGTGAATGGGCAAAGCATAAGTATTAACAGAGAAGAAGCAGAACTGTTTTACAAATTAACCGATTTTATTCAAGCAGTGATGACACAGTATAAATCTGCTGAGTTAAATGTAAAAGAATATGTTGCAGAATATCTGAAATTATGTGATGAACAAAAAGTATTAAGGTTACAGAAAGAAATTTATATACCAATGCAGCGTTTTAATGTACAATGTAATTATTCAAGATTATTTTTTGAAATCCCTGTAATGTTAAAACAAAAAATTTGTAACAATCTCCATAAATAAATAAAATAAATCACAATGAATAATATAACAATTTTTTATATTTATTTATATAGTTATTTAAACAGACTAAAAATTATTTCTAAAAATATCTGCAAAGTAGTCAGGATCTCCCTGCTGATTATTTATACCCCAAACTTCGTTAAATGGAACTACTTCCTCATCTTCAGCAATTTCTTCTTCCACTTCTTCTTCCTCATCTTCCGATTCAACTATGTGAAAGGGAGGTATAAATTCCTCCGTTTCTGTTAATTCTTCATCGTCTATGGTGGACGTAATTTCTTTCTATTGTATTTGGCATTCTGTATTTACATAGTCCGTTTCATGAAACGGATATGTTGTAGAATCAGGCTGCATTTTATTGAGTTGCTACTAATATTCAAAATGGAAATGAAACAAAATTGAAAATAAAAGCCCAGTTATATACTCATGTAGAAAAGTATAAAAGCAAATTAAACTCAATCAGATGATTAGTTTAAACCATGCTTTGGTCTATCATTTTATGTATAATAATTATTATATCATTACCTTTAACATTTTTATAACAAAATGTCAAGAGCTCAAATAGTGGCTGAAATTCATAGACAGGCAAGACGTAAATTTCTTAGAAGAAAATTCAAACAAAAGGGTTTAAATGACACATGGCAAATTGATTTAGTAGAAATGTTACCATATGCAAAGTTTAATGAAGGTTATAAATATATGTTGACAGTCATTGACACTTTTTCCAAATATGCCTATGCTGAACCTGTGAAAACAAAAAATGCTGAAAATGTTTTAAATGCCTTAAAATCGATTATTAGTAGAGCTAAAGTTATACCAAAAAACATTCACTCTGATCAGGGTAAGGAATTTTTTAATTCACAATTTCAAAATTATATGAAAGAAAAATCAATCAATCATTATCATACATTTAGTGAATTAAAAGCATCAATTGTTGAACGATTCAACCGCACATTAAAAAATTCGATGTGGAAAAAATTTAGTTTAAACGGGAATTATAATTGGTTACCTATTATGCAAACAATAATAAAAGAATATAATTCTACAAAACATAGTACAACAAAACTTCCTCCTGAAAAAATCACAAAGAAAAACGAAAAAAATATACTTAGAAATGTGTATACTGAACCTAATATTATCCAGAAAAATAAATATAAGGTTGGAAATTTTGTAAGAATAAATAAATATAAAGGTCATTTCGAAAAAGGTTATCAGCCAAATTGGTCATCTGAAATATTCAAAATTGCAAAGATCAATAATACTTACCCTGTTACATATCAATTATCAGACTACACTGACACACCAATTTCTGGAGGCTTTTATCAAGCTGAGCTTACACCTGTAAAATACCCAGATACTTATCTTGTTGAGAAGATTATTAAAACACAAGGAAATAAAGTATACGTAAAATGGCTTGGATTTGATAACAATCATAATACATGGATAAATAAAAAAGATATTGTTTAACTATTGAATATTTTATTATTTTTGTTTTAAATAAATATATATGTACAAACAAATACAAACTCATATTTTATTGAAACTTTTGTTTCTTATACCCATATGGTACAGAAAGTTTCAGTTGTTGTAAACACCTCATTATTTTGGGTCCTTTTAATATTATCGGAAATTACGAATATATCTGTTGTGTCTTGAAAATTTAACACAGCATCTTTAATACTCTCAAAATTTACTTGTTTTGCAGTATTATAGTTTAGTGAAATACCTTTAACTTTACATACTACTTTTTCTGTATTATCTTTTGTACAATATACTTTATATGCATAATTTTTCGGTCCACCACTAACAAATTCTGTAATATAACTACCAGCGCCATAACATTCTAATTCATCAGTCATATCACCAATGTATTCTCCTAATGCTGGATCTTTTTCTCCTGCTTTGCTTATGTATATGACAGAATCCGTGTCATAATACAATACTCTATCATTAAGCTCTTCTAAATAATTATATAGCTTAAGTCGTGCTTGTGTTGTTGTGTATGCTGCTATGCACACATTTATGGTAGGTAAAGAATTTGCTGCTTCATCTTTATATTGCCAGCTAACTATTATGTTTTCTTCGTTTATTGGTAATATTGAACACACTTCTACAGAAGGATTTGTTAACAGCTCATACAATTGGAAAGGTTGATTTACAATCATTGTTTGTTGTTGGTTTTCTCGCTGCCCAAATTTACCCCAAAAGGAGTTCAAAATTAATTTAGCAAATGATCTTAATCCAGGGTTATTAAGAATTTTTTCATAATCTAACTTAATTTCCTCTAGGTTTAAAAAGTTTTCTATATAATTTTCTTTTTCTTTTTCTTTTTCAGTTTGGCAGATATAAGGCCAACCAGAAGCTTCTTGTTAAATTTTTATAAATTTATTCATCATTGATGTAAATAGACCGTCAATTGAATTAATTTTATCATATTTTACTGTTTTATATTCCCAAACTTCGTAAGTGTTTATAAGTTCGTAACCCTTTTCAATAGCTTTTAGGACTTCATCAATGACCCAAGTTCCTATTAATGATCTTTCTGTGTCAGTATGATAACAATATTCTCCTTGGTATTTTTCTTCACTACAACTTCTACAAAGTGAAAACATTAATTTATTATTTTGCTTTAGTGGAAGAACAGGGTGTAAAAGAAGTGGTGGGGGTAACATTTTACACTTAATTATTCCATCAATGGTTGATATATTTAATTTAAAAGTATTTTTTTTTTTTTTTTTTTTTTTTTTTTTTTTTTTTTTTTAAGCGCTAACTGTTCAACTGTTAGGCTAATAAGCCTGTCTATACCATAGGTACATGTTGGAACAGGGGTTCATATTATATTCGTGTTATTAGAATTGGTCTTATTGAATTCCACATACAATTTTCTCCTATGTAAACTGTTGGATGCTTAATAGGAAATTTTCCTCGTTTGCAGACATATGGATATAGAGAGCATATATCTATATATTTAATTTTTTCTCCTGGTTTACATTTGTAGTATGTGTAAACATTTCCAGTCCTACCTCCGTAAAATGCATCTCTAGGATTTAATGGAGCTGTGTTCAATAGTTGATGATTTTTCAAGTATTTCATGTTTATGTTTTTGTTCAGTTCCTCGCGGAATTCACATTCCCACATCTCAACAACATTGTATCCAAGAAATTTTAAATGTTCAGATTTTGATAGTGTTTTTTCATACCTCCGATTTAATGTGTCACAAGAATCTTTATGCAAAGGTGTATCTCTTTTAGTAGTCAGACATTTAGGATGTCGTGGTAATAGCACCCATAAAATTCATATACCTCTTTAGTATCCTCGCAATACCCGTCAACTTTAACACCAGCAATTATTTTTTCTCTTCCGTTAATTCCACATTGTAGTTTAATTTTACGAGAATCTTCTTCCCAAATAAGCCATTGCATAGCCATTTTTGATTGATTATCAATTAATATATAACCTTTTTTCGGAATGATGCCTATTGTGTTTGGAATAAAAAAATTTCTTCTATATGCCAAGTTGCATGCTGAAGCTATTGTTGTAGCTTCTAAAAATGGTATCCTTTTTTTAATTTGGTGGGTAAATTAAAAGCTTTCGGTAACTTACTAAGTGCCATTGGAAAATAATTAAGCGAGTCTATGAATTTTATATTATCCAGTAACATAAGAATGATTTTTGTTCCTCTCATAATTAATTTTGGTTGAAGAACAGTTTTAGTAAGAATATAATTTAAAACAAACTGATGATCAAACGCTTGTCCATTATGAGCAATCACAATAACCTTTTTATATTGGGTTCTTAATTTTATTATATGATCCATGAATTTTGATATTATATTTTCTTTTTCAAAGCATCTTTCTCTTAATCCACATTTTCTACAATAATATAATGTTACTTCATCTATACAATTATCACATCTTTGTTGTAAAATACATAAATTTGGGGTATGTTGTTTTGTTTTTGACAATGTATTATCCTCTTGTCTAGTTTCTAAATCATAAAATATGTAAATTAAGTCCTTTTTATAATTTTCTGAAAGTTTTTTGACTTTTTGAATAAAGCATTGATGATCTTGCATGACATGTTCGTTACAAATTCTACAATAAAATTCCCCACATTTACGACTTCTTTTTGATTTATGAACTTTGAAACAGCTTTTGCATTTTTGTATTTCCTCACACATACTTAATTTTGTTGATGTTGACGCCTTGTGATTGTCTAAACAGGTTTGACCTCGAAATGTGCGATTGCATTCTTTGCATAAAATATTTTTTATATTTTTAGGGCACTGAGGTGTTTTTTGGCAGCAAGGACAGTTCTTTGAACATCTATGTTCATTTTTGACATAATACGGAATATGACAATCTTCACAATAATAGCTACAACAAAAGAAAGCTGTAAGAGAAGTAATAACATTGTAATGATGATCGTGATAAAGTAAGTTGATGCTTTTCCCGTCATTATTTCCTTTAAAAATTACTTCTCTTCTCCTTGCTTCTCCATATTTGTACACAACAATTTTATGTTCATTTAAAAAACTTTGAAATTGCTGCAACTCTTGTATTCCACAACTTTCAGATGGAATTGAAACTCCAGAATTATTTACTAAGTATAATGCTGATAAAGTTTGAAGCTTTTTCGTATCATTTAATATTTTTCTATATTCGGCAAAGTTTTCAACTCTAGCTATAGCAACAACTAGTGCTCGCGGAAGACATAGGTTGTCTTTTTTTTTTATGCGGATGATCTTAATCCTAGTAAATTAAGTATCTGTACTTAATCCTATAAATGGAAAATGAAAATATTATTAATAATAATAAAAAAGGAAAAACATGTTTATAATTTACCTTCGGAATTGCTTTGAAATACTTTAGATATAATATCCCAAACATCTAGAAATTTTAGTTCACTGGCTGTTTTGAAATTTATGAATGCAGGGCCACGTTCCTCAAAACTTTCTCCGCAGAAAGTCAATCCTATTTTGTCTGTAGAATTTATATTACTAGTTATATGTTTTATAATGTGATATACTGCATCTTTGATCCAGCTGGTGGGTTCAACATTATCTGGTACCGGTCTTATAGTAAATTTAATTTTACGTCCACGTTAAATTAAAAATTTAAATCATACAACATGGCACAAGAATTTCTAAACCTATATATGAGCAACAGCGATGATGTCGCTGCATTTGTCCGTCTCCCCGCTAAAAGGAGAAAGACAAAAAATAATAGCGAAGTTGAAGAAACCCAAGAAGAACAACATCCACAACAACAAGATCAACAACGGCATCGTCTCCAACAGCAACAGCAACAACAACAACAACAACATCAACTACTACTACTACAACAACAGCAACATCCAAAACAGCATCAACAACAACAACAACAACAACAGCCAAGTAAACGAAGTTTTTTATTGGCCTTTAATGAAAAGGCTGAAACAAATACATGCTATAAAAAAACCTTTTTAAAAACTGAAGGAATGGAACCAAATAGACTATATATATTAAAAAAATTAAAACAAATAAATACAAGATACGGTGAAAAATGGGTTTTCGAAACTCAAAATTTTATCATTTTTATTCCTCGTAAATATGAGGAAATTTGTAATAAAGAATTAGAGGAGGGTATTAATACCTCCATAATTTATTTATATAAAAATGAAAAGGGGGATTTACTCCTCGAAGATTCAAATTTAACTTTTCCGCTTGCTGATAATCAGTAAACGGAAAAAGTAAATAAATAAAATTTTTAATTCTAGTTAAAAATTAAATAAAAATTGATAAAACAAAACAATACTGTTTTTATTTTTAAGTTTCAGATACCCAGGAAAAATAAATAAATTTTTCTTTAAAGTTACAATCTACAGGTGAAACAACATAGATATGAAAGATACATTTTATTAACTTATATATTCTGCTTCTTTTTAATTTAAAAGCACTTCTTTGATTTCAGGTTTATACTTTTCATATTAAAGATGCAATGCACCTGCAAAATCTTACATAAGAGATGTACAAATAATCTAAACAAATTTTTATTTTATTTGTATGTTGATTATGAATAGGTACCAAAAGCAATTAACCATAGTTTTGATTTTTTTTTTTTTTTTTTCATTCCTTACAGAAAACGATGACTTTTTTCTTCTACTTATTACATACATATAATATATATACATGCTGGGCAGAAAACATGTTTTACATTATAATGAACTTGCTATTTGTGACTTTAAATTTTTTCTTCTACTTATTACATACATATAATATATATACATGCTGGACAGAAAACATGTTTTACATTTTAATGAACTTGCTATTTGTGATTGTGACTTAAAATTTTTTTCTTTTCTTTTGACTTTATATTCTCTTTGCATGCTAATTTGCATACGCACATTGTATTGAAATATTTTTACTTACTACTTTTACATGATTCCCTATTACAATATAAACAACAAGAGTTGTTTAACTTACTTCTAAACCTGTCTGACCTAATTACCGGCACCGCCGACGTCAAGATCACCTACTTTTAACATAACTTGACCTACTTCCGGGGGACTTGGTCATTAATCAAAATGTAGGTCAATATGTCAAACTATTGCTATCTCTTTCTGGCTCAGAATTCCCATGACAGAGTGCCAGGTTAACTACTATGGTACCGTTTTCGTTAACTACAGCAAAAGATACGGTTATATCATTTTTAGATCCATCTGTGAAAAGTAGTTTCCAGTTGGCTTGCTTGAAACTAGTAGATTGTTCAGCGTATAACTGTTGGTATTGAGTATTCAAAGTGTATTCTTTTCGGAAGTTTGGAAGTTCATCGATAAATACTTATTCAGCTTGTTCCACGAAGAAAAATTTATTTGTTTTTGCACCATTGGCTTTATGTTCAGATCCAGATTTAGGTACAATTTGTATATAGCTGTTAAGCTTTATTCCATACGTAGGGTTCTTTTTCTCGATTTTAAATATTTCATCTCATTGTGTAAGAGGTTATTTGAGTCGCAGAATAACTTGGTAATAAGCCGACTTATTAAGTACTGTTTTCGATCCTCTATTGAGGGAAACCAAGCTTCTGCTAGTAGATTTTTTGTTGGTGTTGTTCTAAATGCTCTTAGACTGGTTCTAATTGCAGCATGATAAAGAGCTTTTAGTTTATTCAAATAAGTTTTCGCACATTTTCCATATATTTGCAAACCATAGTCAATTTTCGAAAGAAGTGTTAATTTGGTCATATTTATTAGAGAGTTGGTATGCATGTGGCTTTTAGAAGATGATAGGTATTTAATAATATTTAATCTGGCAGCTAAGTTATATTTTAAATAATTACAATGATTTATGAAACTATGTTGACAATCAAAAATTAAACCTAAAATTTTAAGTTCTTTAACATTATTAATATTATTATTTTAAAAATTAAATGTTATATTGTTGCAGTTTATTTTTCTACAGATGTGTAGATGCTTGCTTTTTTCTATTGATATGTTTGTTCCAGAGTATTGTGAGCATTTCTCTATTTCGTTCTGGACTTCGGCAAATTGTTGCGATATTTCGTTGTTGTTTTGTACTTTGCTAATATTATATAAATCGTAAGCGTAGATACAGTGGCTTAGATTTTTATGTTTTAAAATGATTTTATTGACTTCTTCAAATGCTATTAAAAATAATGTTACAGATAACGAAAAGCCTTGAGAAATCCCATTATAAAGTGAATAAGTGGAGGATAATATGTTGTTTACTCTACAGTGAATTTGTCTATTGGTTAAAAAAGATTTAATGCAACCGAACATTTTAGGACCTATTTTTAGTTCTTGCAGCTTTTTTAGTACTACATGGATACCTATTTTGTCAAAAGCTTTTTTAAAATCTATAGCCAGAATAGATATGTCATATTTTGTCGAAAGTTTTTTGCAAATTAGGTGATTATTGCAATTAGGTGATCTATAAATAGAAGGGCGTCAATCGTTGAAAAATCGGGTCTACAAGTTATGTCACCCTGTAATAAAATTAAGTTTTAAATATATTTCTATTTTCTTTCACACGCGCAAACTTACTTTTGCGCGCGTCAACAAAAATATTGAAACATGATCCTATCTTAAAAATAGCTGTACATTAAATTAACTGTACATCATATTAAAAACGAAATTTGTACATTCCAAACCTTAAAATAAATTTCTCAGCACGTTGCATTGCAACGTGACTTAATAAGAATATAATTACTTTATATTAAATGCATTCATTCTGCTATTAAATGTGGTACTGATCGGAAGTTGTCTTGTTTCTTTTCGCATAAAAATACTAAAAAAAATTACAAATAATAATAAAAATCTATTTGTTTCGTTTCATATAAAAATATTAAGTAAATAAATAACTCTTTAATAAAAAAAAAAAAAAAAAAAAAAAAAATTAAAATACATATATACATTTAAACTTCGAAAATAGTATAAATACTTAGTAATAATTAATAAATAATATAAAAATTAGAATTTTGTTTTATATATATATTATGTCAGTTCGAAAATTTACAATAAAAAAAAAATAAAAGTAAATTTAAATAAATGCTACCACAAGCAATTACATGCTTATAAAAAAAAAAAAACAAGTAAAGAAACAGTCAGTCGGTGCAACCGACTTAGAAATACCCTACACCTATTTGGTTCAAATTTAAGGACATATACATAAGTCTTTTTAGCACCATAAAAGCTGTTATTAATTTGATCGTAAGACATAGCTAACCAAATTAACTTTATACTACTAAAAACATTTTCTAATTACACTATCTATTAAAAAATATTTCAAATACTTACTAATTTATCTATATAAAAATATTAAAAAACAAAAAAATTTTAAATAAATGAAAATATATTTATTCCAATTCAATTACAAAATGAAAAAATTCTAATTATTAAATTTTGTGATAAAAAGATAATCAAAGCGTAATATATTTAATAATCCAAATTTATCAAAATTGCAATTATTTTAAATGGTTAGTTTATATACCTAATAGAAAAGCTTATAAACGCCAAATATGCAATAAATGTATTTCTAAAATACAATTACAAATTTAGACCTTTTCATATAATTCATTTAAATATAAGAATAAATTTTACATAAATGCAGCAAGTACCTTTGAACATAGCTGAACCACTACAATTAAGTCTAAATTTCGGGGACACATAGGAAATAGGAAATATATTCTTTGGCTTCGAAATTAAACTCGACCACAACCAAACCCCATGGTACTTTCATTACTAGTAACCTAGAGTTTAAATTTCATGAAAATAGCGGCATTATTTTTTGAGTTACGGTGTTTTTAAGATATATGTTTTTTAGCCCTTGAACTTTTCAAGGGTTCCAGAACCCGAAACCATGGTACGATTTCGCCCATATGCAGTCGCCGTCATACTTTCAATACTAGTTAACCCTTGTACACAATTGGAACGTTCTATCTTAATTTTAAGTTACTAGTTTTATTAATTTCGATGATAAGCTTTTACACATTGGGGGGTCTAAGAGAAGTACTGAATCACCACTCCAATTGATCCCAAATTAGGGAGACACGCAAGAGATAGTAAAGAACACTTTTGTGCCAAATTTGAAGCTCCTACATTTTTTCAAGTTGCCAATTTTAAAGATATGCTTTAAGGTCTTCGGAAATGTGTGGCTGGTCCCCGACCCACTGCTCCAATGGAGCCCAAGACACTTAGGAAATAGGAAGGGAGACCCTGATACCAAATATGGAGGTTCTATCTTCATTGGTTTCGGAATTATGCTCGTTTGGCCTAAATTCGATTAAAAGGTTCTAGGTTCCGAACCCATGGTCCAATCCAGAACTTACGCAATCCCCGAAGTAGTTTTATTACTAGTAACCTACAGCATAAATTTTATGAAGATAGCGTCATTAGTTGTTGAGTTATCGTGATTTTTTATATATGTTCGTTAGCCCTTCGATCGATTAAAAGGTCCAGAATCTGAACCCATGGGCCGATTTCGCCCATATGCAATCCCCGCCGTACTTTCAGTCCTAGTAACCTACAGTTACAATTTCATCAAGATAGCTCCATTATTTTTTGAGTTATCGTGCCTACGGACGAACGGTCAGACATGGCTATATCGACTCAGGCGGTCGCGCTGATCACAAATATATATACTTTTCCATATCTTATAAAAAAAAAAACAAAAGAAAGTAATATACAATAAATAATTTTTAATTCAATAACAATATTGAGGAAAAACATAAAAAAAGAAATCAATAAATAAATTAAACTAATAATAAGAAAAATATATATATTTGATATACACATATATAGCTCTAATTCATCTATATCATTGTATATCTATATCATAATAATTTCTTTTTACTATTAAATAATATTTTTTCTCTTATATAATATGAATTTTGACAATCATATTTTTTTTATATTATTAAAATTTTTTTTGTTTGGGTAAAAATATTAACTTAATGAAATAAAAATCATAAAATATCTAATTTTAAATCTAAATTTTTGATGAAAGGTAAAATAAGAATTACAACCAGTCAATTAAATAAAAATTACTTTTCAATAATAATTAATAAAAATAAATCGAAAAAAAAAAAAATATAATAAAATAAATTTTTACAAATCGAATCACCTTTTCATAGTACTAAATCTTCATTTTCTCGTATATGTCACAACATTTCGTAGATAACGGAGTTGTTGACATACTTAAGAAGAATTATCGAAATTAAATTTAAATAGAAATATAGGAAATCTAACCTTGACAGAACCAAAAATTCTTACAATTGACGCTCTTAAATACTTAGAATGTGTACCTGAATTTAATGGGAAATTCGGGACCTTACAAACTTTCATTGATTTAGTAGACCGGATCACACCTTTATTAATTCAATATGACGAATTCTCAAAAGGAATTTTCTCTGACCTAATTAAATCAAAATTAACTGGAAGTGTTAGAGAAGTTATCGAAATAAATTATCAAGCCGCCACATGGGACGATATTAAAAAGTACTTAATAACAATTTTGGTGACAGGCTATCTACTGACCAACTTTTTGACCAACTAAGGGGTCAAACTTTTAAGACGAATGCTATTGAATTTTACAACGATGTGAAAGCTATACTTAGAAGACTAAATATAAAAACACAGTTGCAATACCAAAACAATAACAATGAATTAGAAAGATATTTACAAGCTAACCTTAAAAGTGCTCTGGACACTTTTAAAAATAAAGTTCCTGAACCCTTGAAATCAATCTTATCTTGTAGAGATCCTAAAACGTTAGAAGATGCAATGAAAATCTTATATGAATCGGGCTACGCCTTTTCAAATATTAATGTTAATCATAACAATACCCAAAATAACTATAACAATAATCGCAATCGCCACAACAACAATAATCGTTACATTAGTAACAAAATATCCCAAAATCGTTCAAATAACATTCAAGACAACTCAAATCGTAATAACAATCGTAATTCTATTCGAAACCCCTTTAATAATAATAATAATAATAATCGTCCAATCAGATATTTCAACAATACATATCCAAATACTACATACCAAAGTGGTACCTCTAATCCCAACATTTTTCATAATAACAGAAGCCAACCTGGCGTGTACAATAATTTAAATAATCAACGACCATCCCATAATAATTGGCAACCAAATCAGAACAGAAATTTTCACCACAACCCCAACTACCAAAACCATTACAATTCACAAATAGAACCCATGGAAGTTAATAATCAGTAAACCATCGATATAGGAAATTTTCGGGAGACGGGCCAAACCGACTCACCTACATAAAAATAAAGAAATACAACTTTCTAGTCGACAGTGGCGCTTCGAGCTCCCTAATTCGACCACACACTTTCAAAGAAATACCTAGAATACAATTAAAAAATCCAAAAATTTTGAGAGCATTGAAAAAAGATGTCTTAATAAATCAAGCAATAACTATAAATATTTTTGAGGAATTCAAACCAAACAATAATGAAAAATTCACGATGAACAACAATCCAATAAAATTATATTTTAGTCACCAACCAGAAAATACAATATACCAAATCGACCCTGGAGAATATTATTATAAAACCCCTGTCAAACAGCAAAAAGGTGACACAATGATAGAAGAAACTAATTTAAATGCCGACGTTCGAATTCTAGAAGGAATTTACGAAGTAAACGACTTTCAAGCAAGAGCCAAAATACTTAACGTAGGCGACCAACCTAAAATTTTCAATTTCAATGAACCATTTCCGTCTGTAGAAATAGACGAAATCTTAGATTTTAACAATTACGAAATAAACAAATACTTAACGTATAAAGACAAGAAAACTATTCCAGAAAAAATTAAAACCGATCACTTAAACGAAGAAGAGAAACTTCAACTAAATCATCTTATATCTGAATTTAACGAAATATTTTCTGAACAAATACCTCTCTCATTTACTAACGAAATCAGACAAAAAATTAATACTGTAGACAATATACCAATAAAAAGCAAAATTTGCAGATACCCATATATCCACAAAATAGAGATACAAAAACAAATTCAGGAAATGTTGGAAAATGGAATTATCCAACATAGCAATAGTCCGTACAACAGCCCAGTTTAGGTTGTTCCCAAAAAATTGGATTCCTCCGGCGAGCGGAAATACCGTCTTTTCATAGACTACCGTAAACTTAACGAAAAAACAATCGACGACTCTTATGCAATCCCTAATATTGAGGAAATATTAGAAAAATTAGGGAAAAGTACATATTTTTCTGTAATAGACTTAAAATCCGGATTCCATCAAATAGAAATGGAACCAGAAGACATACAAAAGACCGCATTCCCTGTTGACAACGGACACTACGAATTTCGTAGAATGCCTTTTGGGCTGAAAAATGCCCCTAGTACTTTTCAACGCCTCATGGACAATATATTGAGAGAAAATATAGGCAAAGAATGCTTAACGTATATGGACGATATTGTAGTTTTCTCGAATGGTTTAGAGGAACACATAAAAAACTTAAAGAAAATTTTCACAAAACTAAAATCTGCTCGACTTCGGGTACAACTAGATAAATGCGACTTTCTAAGAAAAGAAGTCGAATTTTTAGGGCACGTTATCAATGAACATGGAATATATCCCAACCAAAAGAAAATAGAAGTAATTAAAAACTACCAAATCCCAAAAACCCTAAAGGAAATAAAAAGGTTCCTAGGTATCGCAGGATACTATAGGAAATATCTAAAATTGATTATCAGGAATCACTTTGACCCAAAACGAACTAACGCTATATATGTAAACGACGAAATATTTGAAAAATTAAATCCTATCTTTCGCGAACATTTTATAAATTACAAAATCATTAGGAGTAAAAAATTACTCAAAAATATTACCAATGACGAAGAACTAGAAAATCTCATTCAAACAAAGCACTTGGAAAATAATCACCGTGGTATTAACGAAATTAACGAAGAAATGAAAAACGAATTCTATCATCCAAATTTAAAACTTAAAATATCAGAATTTATAAATAACTGCGAAGTCTGCATTCTAGAAAAATATGAAAGAAAACCTAAACAGGTCCCGTTAAAAATATCCGAAACTCCGAGTAAACCCAACCAAATAATCCATATGGACATATTCTATTCCAAGTCATTATTTGTCACTATGATCGATAAATTCAGTAAAATTGCCATGTTTACTGAAGTACAAAATAGAAGTGAAGCAGAATTCAGAAGAGCAATTGCAAAATATATTAGCACATACGGCAACATAGCGAAAATAGTTACTGATAACGAATTAGAAATGAAATCACATTTAATGAGGAAATTTTTGAAAGAAAAAAATATCACATTCCACTACACCTCCAATTCAAATCACAATAGTAACGCAGACATAGAGCGCTTTCATAACACCATCAACGAACACCTTAGATTATTAAAACATACAAAGAAAAACCTACCAATCGAAGAACAAATAATTTTAATAAACGGGTATTACAACAACACGATACACTCCTCAAAAAACAGGAAACCAATAGATTTCATTCAAGGTAAAATAACAGAAAGCGAATACGAACAAATCTACAACAAAATATTAGAAAAGAAAAACCGCGTTATTGAAAAAGCAAACGAAAACAAAACCGATATATCCTTAGAAGCAGAAATCAATTACATTAAAGAAATAAGGGGAGGAAAAAATCGTTCAAAATTCCGAAAAATAGACACCTTATTAACCGACGAAGAACACGTAGTCGACAAAGACAGTGGCCATAAATATTATAAAACTCACGTTAGAAACGAAAAAAGTTCCAAAATCCATTACATATCAGACTTAAAGTAAACACCAAAGGAAACCTAGAAAAAAAACACCAAAGGAAACCTAAAAATAAAACATAGAAATAAAATGAAAAATCTTATTTCAGGTCATGCAAGACAGAATAACAACTCATAATTTCTTATAAAATAACTATAAATTACTACTTACTAATATTTCCTTTTTATACCCTACACCTATAGAATAGGTAAAGGGGTATATTAACTTTGGTATGGTGTTTGTAACCACCTAAAGGAAGCGAGCTAGATATGGAAAAGTATATATATTTGTGATCAGCGTGACCGCCTTAGTCGATATAGCCATGTCCGTCCGTCCGTCCGTCCGTAGGCACGATAACTCAAAAAATAATGGAGCTATCTTGATAAAATTTTAACTGTAGGTTACTAGGACTGAAAGTACGGCGGGGATTGCATATGGGCGAAATCGGCCCATGGGTTCGGATTCTGGACCTTTTAATCGGTTTCAGGGCTAACGAACAAATATAAAAAATCACGATAACTCAACAACTAATGACGCTATCTTCATCAAATTTGTGCTGTAGGTTACTAGTAATGAAACTACTTCGGGAATTGCGTAAGGTCGGGATTGGACCATGGGTTCGGAACCTAGAACTTTTTGATCGAATTTAGGCCAAACGAGCATAATTCCGAAACCAATGAAGATAGAACCTCTAAATTTAGTATCAGGGTGTCCCTTCCTATTTCCTAAGTGTCTTGTGAATTTGGGTCCCATTGGAGTAGTGGGTCGGGGACCAGCCACACATTTCCGAAGACCTTAAAGCATATCTTTAAAATTAATAAAGATAAGAACTTGAAAAAATGTAGAAGCTTCCAATTTGCCACAAGGGTGTTCTTTACTATCTCTTGCGTGTTCCCCTAATTTGGGATCAATTGGAGTGGTGGTTCTGTACCCCTCTCAGACCTCCCAAGTTTTAAAGGCTTATAATCGAAATTACTAAAAATAGTTACTTAAAATTAGGATAGACCGTTAAAATTGTGTACAAGGGTTAACTAGTACTATAAGTACAGCGCGGACTATATAAGGGCGAAATCAGCCCAACGGTTCGGATTCCGGACCTTTTAATCGATGTCAGGGCTAAGGAACATATATAAAAAATCACGATAACTCAACAACTAATTAGGCTATCTTCATGAAATTTGTGCTGTAGGTTATTGGCAGCGAAACTACGGCGGTGATTACGTACGGTGAGGATTGGACAATGGGTTCGGAACTTAGAACTTTTTGATCGAATTTAGGCCAAACTAGCGTAATTCCGAAACCAATGAAGATATACCTTCAAATTTGGTATCAAGTTGTCCCTTCCTATTTCGTAAGTGTCTTTGAAATTTGGGCCCCATTGGAGTAGTGGATCGGGGACCAGCCACTCAGTTCTTAGGCCCTTAAAGCATATTTTCGAAATTAACAAAGATAGTAACTTGAAACAAATGTAGAAGCTTCCAATTTGCCACAAGGGTGTTCTTTACTATTTCTTGCGTGCCCCCCTAATTTGGGATCAATTGGAGTGGTGGTTCAGAACCTCTCTTAGACCCCCCAATGTGTAAAAGCTTATCATCGAAATTAATAAAACTAGTAACTTAAAATTAAGATAGAGCGTTCCAATTGTGTACAAGGGTTAACTAGTATTGAAAGTATGACGGGACTGCATATGGACGAAATCGTACCATAATTTCGGGTCCTGGAACCCTTGAAAAGTTCAAGGACTAACAAACATATATCTTACAAACACCATAACTCAAAAAATAATGCCGGTATTTTGATGAAATTTAACAGTAGGTTACTAGTAATGAAAGTACCATGGGAATTGGTTGTGGTCGAGTTTAATTTCGAAGCCAAAGAATATATTTCCTATGTCCTATGTGTCTCCGAAATCTAGACTTAATTGTAGTGGTTCAGCTATGTTCAAAAGTACTTGCTGCATTTATGTAAAATTTATTTTTATATTTAAATGAATTATATGAAAAGGTGTAAATTTTTAATTGTATTTTAGAAATACATTTATTGCATATTTTGCGTTTATAAGCTTTTCTATTAGGTATATAAACTAACCATTTAAAATAATTGCAATTTTTAAAAATTTGGATTATTAAATATATTATGCTTTGATTATCTTTTTATCACAAAATTTAATAATTAGAATTTTTTCATTTTGTAATTGAATTGGAATAAATATATTTTCATTTATTTCAAGTTTGTTTGTTTTTTAATATTTTTAAATAGATAAATTAGTAAGAATTTGTAGTATTTTTTAATAGATAGGGTAATTAGAAAATGTTTTTAGTATTATACAGTTAATTTGGTTAGCTATGTCTTACGATCAAATTAATAACAGCTTCTATGGTGTTAAAATGACTTATGGATATGTCCTTAAATTTGAACCAAATAGGTGTAGGGTATTTCTAAGTCGGTTGCACCGACTGACTGTTTCTTTACTTGTTTTAAAAAAACAAATCTCTTTTTAGGACCTTTCCACCATGAAAAAGTACAGCATACTAATTGTCTGCATTCTCTTCGAATTTGTCATTCTTTCAACATCTCAGATAATAGATATTCAAGACAACAACAAAAACGGGCATATTAACTTAAAACTAGGAGAAGTAAAACTTATAACCAACTATAACAAAATTTTACACATAATCAACATTACAAAGTATGAAGAAACGCTTCAAGACATATGGACTAACATACAACCATTTTCAACTGAACCAAGTTCAAACGGACCAATATTCAATACAATAACCCACAACTATAAATCACTAGTCTCTAAAATCAAAAACATTATTCCTCACAAAAGAAACAAAAGTGGACTTGTAAACGGAGTAGGAAAAGTGCTAAAGTACGTAACAGGCACAATGGACAGCGACGATGAAATTCAAATAGGTAACAAACTACAAACCTAACAGATAACAACAAAATGTTAATAACAGAAAACAATAAACAAGTTAAAATAAACTCTGACCTAATTGAACAGACTTATAACATTACAGAACATATTAAGAATCAACAACATACAATAAGGATATTCGTGACAGATTTAACTAATGAACTCAACAATAAAATATCTAAAATGGAACACCAAATGGCACTTATGGAGTGCATGTTCCAAATTAATTATGACATTATCTTACTCAGAAATCAGATCGACGATATTGAATAGAAATTACTGATGAGCAGACTAGGAATACTATCAAAAAATATACTAACAGACGAATAATTTAATATGATACAAGACTTAGACATTCTGACAAAAATATAAAAATTAATATAATAACTTTCGGAAAAGAAATAGTCATAATTCTATTAATACCAAATTTTACTAATAAAATCTATTCTAAAATCTTAATAGAACCTTTACCTACTAAGCACAATAAAATTTTATATATAGAAGAAAAGGAAATTCTGATTGATGAAAATAAAAATATTTATCATTGAAATGTAATTCAAAATCTAAAGAAAAACTTAAAAGATATAAATGATAACTATACATATAACATTTTTAATAATAAAGAATCTAATTGTATGTTTAAAAATTTTTTTGAACAATCTATCACAGAAATTAAAAATGGTCTTATAATTGTAAAAAATATTAAAAGAACACAGGTATTCCATAATTGTAATAATTTTGAAACCTTCATTGAAGGAACTAATTTAATAAGATTTGAAAAATGTCAAATTAAAATTAATAATCTATCATATAAAAATTTTGAAATAGAAATAAAAGACCATATAATTTTACCTACTTTAAATGTAATTATAAAAAGAAATGTCAATAATAGTGAATTAATTGTTAAACTTGCATGTAAAATTGTTAAACTGCATGTAAAAAACATTAAAAATAACAGAGAACAAATTAAAGAAATCTTGTATGCTAATAAAATCGGAAATATTGTAAATTATTGTAACTAAAATAATAATAGTAATAATTATAATTGTACTATTAATTCAAATTGTAAAGCTAAAAAATTGTTGTAAAAAGAAAACAATCAAGATAACTTCGTCGGAGCCTCAGTCAAAGGGTGGGGAAGTTATGTAACCCTGTAATAAAATTATGTTTTAAATATATTTCTATTTTCTTTCACACGCGCAAACTTACTTTTGCGCGCGTCAACAAATATTGAAACATGATCCTATCTTAAAAATAGCTGTACATTAAATTAACTGTACATCATATTAAAAACGAAATTTGTACATTCCAAACCTTAAAATAAATTTCTCAGCACGTTGCATTGCAACGTGACTTAATAAGAATATAATTACATTATATTAAATGCATTCATTCTGCTATTAGATGTGGTACTGATCGGAAGTTGTCTTGTTTCTTTTCGCATAAAAATACTAAAAAGAATTACAAATAATAATAAAAATCTTTTTGTTTCGTTTCATATAAAAATATTAAGTAAATAAATAAAGAACTAATAATAATAAAATCTATTTTTTTGTTTAATTATAAAATATATTTTTTTTGTTTGTTTCGTTTAACTATAAAATATAAATTCTAAAACCGACTTGGTTTGAAGATAGTGAGTTCGTAGCTGTAAGAAACCACATTACTCTTTTAGAGACCATTTTTTCAAAAATTTTTCCTAAGCAAGGAAGCTGTGATATTGGTCTGTAACTAGATATTTCATCGATTGGTTTGTTCGGTTTGCTTTTTGGAATAATGGTCGCTGTTTTGAACACTTGGCGAATTATTCCCGTTTCGTAAATTTTGTAGTAGAGTTTAAGTATTCTGCTTTTGTCTACTTTTTTTGCTTCTTTTTTTTCCTTAGTGAATAGAGCATTTTTTTTTTTGTACAAAATGAAGTTTGTTAATGTACGAGTTTTGCAAAAATTCTTCCAGGCGGTTTGTTTTTCTTCCCTTAAATTTTTTAATTTTATAGACCCCCACGGGACATTTCGATTTAATTTTTTGTTAGAGCTTATTGGGATAGATTCATTAGCAGCTGTGCAGATGTTTTTTTTGTATAGATGCTGTTCTTTATTTATGTTTTTGGTTTGTAATAATTTATTATTTGATTTAATTACTAGATCTTGAAATTTTGACCAGTTGGCTCGCTTACAATTTAAACGTACGGGTAATGTAAGTTTACTTAAAATAGGGTAATGGTCGCTGCTGTGAAGGTCTTTGATAATTATCCATGATATGTATGGTATTATATTAGGAGTGCAAACAGTAAGATCTACATTAGTAAAAGTGTTATGTGTTGAAAAATGAGTTGGACCATCATTGTTTAAAATTGATAAATTATTACTTAGCACAAAGTCTTCTATAGTTTTTCTCTTATTGTTGTATGCGCATGAGCCCGATAGGGGGCTCCAGGCATTGAAGTCATCAGCTAGAATTATGGGTGTTTTAATATTTGAAAAAAGGTTTGCAAGATCAGAATTGGATAGAGTTTGTTCTGGAGGGATATAGATTGAAATTAAAGTTATTGGGAATTTAAGGTTAAACTCAATTGCTATTACAGAAAGTTGAGTTTGAATAGAGACACATTTATGAGGAATGGATTTGTGAATTAATAAACCTGTACCCTGTTTAGCTCTTACGTTATAATCAAAATTGTGGAAGTAACCAATGTATTGCTTTGGACAGAGGGGTAAACATAAAATGTGTGGATTATGTAATTTTATAATTAATTCCATTTCTTGGTAATTATTAAAGTAGCCTTTCATGTTCCATTGAATTATATTTAAGGTCATTTTATTTTAAAAATAAATATAGAGAATGAAAAATATAAAATTACAGAAAGTCAATATATTTGTGCACATGAAATTTGTTATTATTAAAATAGCAAATAGTGTGAACGGTTTTTTTATTTTATTTTTTTTTTTTATACTGATAACAAAAGGTATTTCACACTAATCGGAATCTGAGATTTATAAAGAATCAAAGTTTGTTGTGTTTGGTAATGATTTAACAAAGTTGTGTGGAAGGTTGTATTGGTTGGAAGAAGAAGTTTGTTTGATTGGAATATTATTTGTTGATTTATTATTTTCTATTTCAGTAGTAATTACGTTTGTTATTGTTTGATTGTCATTATTTTGTGAGTGTTTGTTGTAGTTAGAAGAGGATAGATTATTTTTTGCAATATTTATTGAATTAGTGCATTGTTTATTATTGGAAGAAATCGAGAGGAGAACATTGATTTCGTTGGGAGAAGATGAAGCTATTGTAGAAGTTGAGGTTAGATTTTTATTTACATTTTTATTTAAATAAGTGGATTGAAAATTATTAGAAGGCAAGGAATTATTTGAAGGTGAAGATTTATCTAGTTGTTTTGGATTTACTACTGTTTTTGGTTGGACTAAGTTTGGATTAATATTAATTGGGCTTTTGGTGATTGAAGAATAAATTGCACTATTATATGAGGTTACAGAATTGTTTTGGTTGTAAATTTTGCGGGCACCTGCGTACATTTTTTTTGTGTTTTTATTTTTAAAATTTCTTTTTGTTGAATGAATTTTGAGCAGTTATTGAATGAGGATGGGTGATCTCCAAGGCAGTTGGAACACATTGTTTTTAAACATGGGACCGGTGAATGTGGAGGAAGATTGCAATTCACACACATTGCGGGGTTTTTGCAGTTGTTTTTTGTATGTCCAAGTTTTTGGCAAGTTTTGCATCTCATTGGATTGGGATGTATTCTCTTACTTTAACCTGATACCAAGCGATTAATTAGTAACTCCTTGTTTTTTTAGGTCGTTTAAGATTTCTTCCTCAATTGTAGGAATAAGATTTTTATCAAAGATTGTGCCCTTAGTGGAGTTCAGTGTTTCATGGAGTTTGGCTCAAACGGTACACAAACCACCGAAGTTACTATTTTTTAGAAATTTATTTGCTATTTTTTCGGATTCTACTAAACTTTGAGTAGTGTCACTGATTGAATTTCAGTACTAATACTGTCAAGAGCATTTTTTTTTGCAAAAACGCTGAATCCGGAGAGTGGTTTGGATTTGTCCGTGGATTCAATTACAACAAATTTTGGACATATATGTTTTATATTTACCTCTGGCAAACTGGGAAAAATATCGCTGGTAATATCTATGCCTCTTCCTCTTTTTGGTTTTGGACCCTGTTGGTCGGTGTCGCTGTCGGGCAGTCCAGCAAACCGATTCCCCAAGGAGATCGGCCTGTCACCAAGCATTTTTACCTCACTTATTCACTGTGAGATACTACTTTTTTACTTGCACTATATATTATTCAAGTTTTTATTTTAAGTTAAAGAGTTAATTTTTTATTTTTAGGTTATGATTTTTGGTATGATTTCTGAAAATTAAGAATGAAATTGTAAGAAAGAGATAGGAGAGAAATTAAAGAAAGAAAAAGAAAGGAATACCGAAAACGAAAAAATACAGAGAACAAAAGACGTCTATACTACACAAAGGTTAGTCGATGACTCGATAAAAATTTATTATTTTGTGTCGTATCATAAAATGAAAAAATAAAAATAACAAACTATATAATATTACGGAATTATTTAACCAAGTATATAATAGTAGTATCTTTATTATTAAAATAATAGTTTTTATATAAATCCTTATTTTTAAAATCTTTATTTTTAATATCTTTATTATTAAAATAAAATATTTTTAATTATATAAATCAAAATGTTTTTATAAAATACATAAATTAACTAAATTAAAAAAAAAACAAGTAAAGAAACAGTCAGTTGGTGCAGCCGACTTAAAAATACTCTACATCTATTTGGTTTAAATTTAATAGGAAGTTCATAAGCAATTACTTCTCTTCAGGATTTTTAGCTGTAGTAAATAATTTTTAAATTTATTCTCTTAATTTACTTATTTTTTATTTTTTTATATAATTAAACTCAAAGTTATTCGAAAGATATATTATTTTGTAATAATATAAATATAAAAGTTTATATAATTTCATGGTTTTTAATGTTAGTTAAAACTATTAATGCTTTCATTAGTTTTTCATCACAAAAGTTAATAATCAAAATATTAATTTAGTATTTCTAAAATCCAATGACAAATTGAGAACTTTTCATTGAATTAATGTAAATATAAAAATAAATTTTACAACTTAAGTATCGTACACAATTTTTTAATTATGTATTACCTATGGTAATAATTCAAAAAAATATAGATATGATATAATAAAAATTAAAAACAAAAAAAAGTTCGTTGTTTATTAAAAAAATATTTTGTTTTAATTTATAAAATATAATACATAATATGTAAAACTCTTAGCCTTTTAAAAATTTTAAAGTGTTAAATAAGAACGGAAACAGGAAATAGTGTATCAAATTTGATTTTTACCTTTATTAATTTCAAATATTTTCTGCTTTAAGGTCTTGTGAGTACTGGGAAAGGTACACAAACTGCTATTCCAATTTATCTAAAATTGCACGTACACAAATAAGAAGAAACACACCCGGACTCGATCAGAACCAATTCCAATGATTCAAACCAAAGGACAAAATAGCGTTATTAGTTTCTGAGTTATGGTGTTTTTAAGATATATGATTGTTAGCACTTGAACTTTTCAAAGGTTCCAGAACCCGAAACCATGGTACGATTTCACCCATATGCAGTCCCCGTCATACTTTCAACACTAATTAACCCTTGAACATAATAGGAACATTCATTATTATTCTTGAGTTACTATATTTATTAATTTCGATGATAAGTCTTTCAACCTTTAGAGCATTGATCATAAATTAAGGGAACACGTAGCAAATAGTAAAGAACACCCCTGTGCCGAATTTGAAGCTTCTACATTTGTTTGAAGTTACTATATTTATTATTTTCGAAAATATGCTTTAAAGTCTTCGAAACTATGTGGATGGTCCCCGACCCACTATTTCAATTGGTTTCAATTTTCGAGGACACTAAGGGAATACAAAGGCACACCCTGGTATCGATTTTGGCGGTTCTAACTTCTTTCGATTCGGAACATGCTCGTTTGGCCAAAATTCGATGAAAATGTTCCAGAATCCGAACCCATGGATTGTACACAATTGGAACTTTCTATCTTAATTTTAAGCTCCTTTTTTTAAATGAAATTATATAAAATTTTGTATTTATATTTTTACAAATTAATATTTCTTTCGAATAACTTTGAGTTTAATTATATAGAACATTAAAAAATAAGTAAATTAAGAGAATAATTTTAAAAATTATTTAAAATTGAAATAATTAACCAAGGGTACTAAATCATTCAACAGTAAATGCACTATAGCTAAAAATCCTGAAAAAAAGTGCATGTGTGTAAAATTTTATTGAATTGGATAAAAGTTTTAAATATGTAATTTTGTAATTGCATTTTACGAATCAATTCATCGCAAGTTTATTTGTTGCTTAATATTTTTAAATAGATTAATTTGTAAGAATTGTTAAAATTTTTGAATTGATAAAATAATTAGAAAATGGTTTTAGTATTATAAAGTAAATTTGGTTAGCCATGTCTTACGGCCATGTCTTACGGTCGAACTAATAAAAGCTTTTATGATTTTAAAATGACTAGTGGACTTCCCATTAAATTTGAGCAAAATAGGTTTAGGGAATTTCTAAGTCGGTTACACCGACTGACTGTTTCTTTAATTGTTATTTAACACTTTATATTTTTAAAAGGCTAATAATTTTACCATAAAACATATTTTGTATAATATTTTATGGTAAAATATTTTTTAATAAACGATTAAATTCTTTTTTTTTATTATATCATATATTTTTTTGAATTATTACCATCGGTGATATATAATTAAGACATTGTGTACGATACTAAAGCTATATTCAAAGGTACTTGCTGCATTTATGTAAAGTTAATTTTTATATTTAAATGAATAATATGAAAAGTTTTAAATTTGTCATTGGATTTTAGAAATACATTTAAACCATATTTTGCGTTTATAAGCTTTTCTAATAGGTACATAAACTAACAATGCAAAATAATTGCAATTTTGAAAAATTTGAATTTTTAAATATATTAAGCTTTGATAAACTTTTTTTTTTTTTTTCTTTATTTTAATTCATTTTAAAAAAGGTATAAATTATATAATTCAAATTTGTTTGTGTTGGATGATCGTAGCTAAAGCAGCTATATGATCTTATAAAAAAAAAAAGTATATTAATATAAGTTTAATTCTTAAAAGCTAATGAATATTGCAAAAATCAGGACGATACAATCAATTTAAAAAATAAAAAAAAATTTTATAATTAAAATTAAATATCAAAATTCATAATTATCACATTTTTTAAAGTTCAATCACTCAATTTCATTATCATTTATCTACAAAGCAACAAATACATCGGTTCACTATATACATATTAACTAAATATTTACATATCCAGTATTTATACTGGTACTTATACTTTTTATCACAAAATTTAATAATTCAAATTTTTTTTACTTTTGTCAATTTCAATTGAATTAAATATATTTTCAGTGTTTTTGTTTTGAAATATTTTTAAATAGATAAATTAGTAAGAATTTGTAATATTTTAACAAACTAATAACATCTTTTATGGTTTTAAAATAACTTATGGATATCTCTTTATATTTGAACCAAATAGCTGTAGGGTATTTCTAAGTCGGTTGCACCGACTGACGGTTTATTTATTTGTTTTTGTTTTTTTACTATTTTTTTTTTACGTCGATTGGTGGAAATCTTTAAAAGATACTGACTGCCCTGTAGCAGAAGTGTATGCCGGATTCTTACCGAGCTAAATCACACCCCTCCCTTATTAAAACTTGGCGAATTGACTAACTATTAATTTTTTGCTATCTTTGGTTTGAGTATAGGTTTTATGTTCTTTCCATAAGGATATGAGTACTTTATATTATATTATCTAAAGGTTGCTACAGTTTCATTTTCTACTTCGGGTAGATCACTTGTATAAAGCAAGTACAAAATACTGCCTTTAAGCACACCTGCTTTTATTTCTCATAATGCAGAGTACTCTTCATCTTGTTTAATTCTAAATAACCTATCAAACAAGTACGATTCGAGTATCTCTACATATTGTAACGATATCAATCTCCTTAATTTATATAATAATCCTTTATGCCAAACTTTGTTAAACGTTTGTGCTACGTCTAGAATTATTGTAGAGCATAATTGTTTTTCTTCCAACGCTTTTTCAATAAGATTTGTTATTCTATGAACTTGGTGAATTGTTGCATGCTTGGATCTAAATCCAAATTGATGGTTTGAAACTAAATCCTTTTTTCTATAATTGGCTTCAGCCTTTTTAACAACAATTTTTCATAAAGTTTTGACATAATTGGTAGGAGAGATATTGACCTATAAGATTTTGCCTCATTTAATGGCTTCCCTGGTTTTTCTATCATAATAACCTCTGCTACTTTCCAAGCTAATTCGGCTTTATCTTTATTATCCTTTGCCCAAATGCCGTCTGTTCCATGAGCGGCGGGACGTGCTTTATCGGCTTTTGTACTTTCTTCGTTGCTTTCCACAACGTGTGATTTGATTCTTTTGCTGCCGATAAGCTTTTTATATAATTTTCATATGATAATGATTTTAAAATCTGAATTTTTCTTTTAAGAGATTATGCTAATCTGTTTAAAATTTTCTTATCATCAGGGTACCCTTCTTTTTCATTTTATTAAATCAGTTATATCTCTAGAATAATTATTTGCTGCTGATCTATACTCAATTTTTTTTTGTGTAATTCAAGCAGCATTTTTAATTATATTAATAAAGCCTTCTAGTTCCAAATTTAAATATATTTAAATTAATATTATTTGTGATTTCATACTTAAAGCTTAACCAGTCTGTCGTATTATCTGTCAGTGTGGGCTTATTTAGTTTTCTAGTTATTTTTTTATTTAACTCTAGTATGACAGCAGGTTTATCAGAATCCAAGTCATGATTATCTTCTAAGTTTATAAAGTTGTTTGAAATTCTTTTGGTTATAAAGAAGTCATTTAGTTCTGGAGCTTTGTTGGTGTCTGTGGGCCAGAAAGTTGGTATGCCAGTCGAATGATGGCAACAACCTAACTTTTGAATAGCTTTTCTTAACTCTCTACCTCTAATTGAGGTTTTTGTAGCATCCCAATCTGTATGTTTGGAATTGTAATCAGCTGATAGCAATATTTTTAGATATTTAGGTTCATGGTTTTTATTGAGGACACCATTAGGATTCCAATTTGCAATACGTATTTTATTACATTTTTTTAGGTGTTCTTGATATTCTTTAATGTATCTCTTTTCTATTTTATTTAATCTTATGGAGATCTCGTCAACTTTAAGCAATAGATTTTGTATCATGTGCATCACTTCATTGTTATTGTGTTTAGGTTTCATAACCTTAAGTTCTTTTTCCGTAGTTTCTATAGTTTTTTCTTAGTTTTGCATCTTGTGCATCACTTCATCGTAATTACCATAACCATAACCAATTTGTTTTTCAGTTATAATATTTTCTTTAATTTTAGATTTTAGTGTTTAGGAGTATAAAACTCCATTCGCAACTTAACTAGATATAAATGGTGTCGTTTTTTCCGGTATTTTTGTTTCATTTAATTGTTTGGGTTTGCGTTTGAGATTGACTATCTTCTTTTCTGTAATTCTTTTGCTATTATACAACGACGACGACTAGGAGGGTGTGCCTCTTTGCAGTTTGCACATATGGCTTGGAAATTTTCTTTTTTACTACACTCTGCTGTCATATGATTTCCAGCACATTTTACACATTTAGCCTGTCTTATGCAAAATTTTTGTCTGAGACCTTAATTTTAGCAATCTAATAAGTTGTAAATATTCTATTTTGTATATTTTATTTATTTCCTCTGAATGATGAAAAGATAGCAATAATAGTGGAAGCTCGGTTACAATATTTATATTTTTAGGAAACTTCAAATTTGATACACTATTTCCTATTTCCATTTTAATTAAACACTTTTATATTTTTAAAAGGCTAAGAATTTTATTATAAAACGTATTATGTATTACATTTTATAAATTAAAAAAAAATTAGTTTTTTAATAAATGATTAAATTATTTCATATATGATTATCAAAGACCGGATATTCATGCAAATGCATATTTTTGCATATATTTGCATATTTTCTCCATTTTAGCTTAAAATGCATATTTATTTAAAAGCAGCATATTCTTGCATTTTTTCCCATTTTTGAAGTTAAAAAATTGATTTTTACGATCTAAAATTACTTTTTATTCCCCAAAACTCGTATACATTTATTCAAATTGTAGCGCATATATAAATTTAATGACATGTATGCAGTTGAATAGGTTATGTCATAATTTTTAGCGATAGATGACGCTCAAGAATTTATATAAAACGTAACATACCTCATCTACCGGTTTAATCACGACATTATTTTTGTACACATAAAAATTTGTTTTTAGTTTAGTTTAGTTTGCTTAATAATGTTTTTTTTTGTTTTGTTTGTTTGTTTTTATATCATAATATTTAATCGGCTTATTTTTTCCCATACAAATATAAACATCCTTTTTTACGACAAACTATTTGACCAATTTTAATGAAACAACAACCAAAAGAAAGGTTTTTTTTGTTTTCGTAGGACAATGATATTTTTTTTTTAGAATATTGCGTTTTTTCAGGTGAAAACCCGTCTTTAAATTAACATAAATTTGAATTTAACGGTCACGCTGTTAAAAGTTAAGGCTTATGACTCTAATATTATGCGCCGACTTTCTGTGTAAATGTAATTCATTTTCGGTTTTAACTCGCAGCTAAATCTAAATCAAAAGATTATAGGCGCCGACTTATGTATATCTTTCTTTTTTTTGTTTAGTTCAATATTCAATGAACAAGGAGATTTAAATTTTTAAAAATTTTTTTTTTTGTTTTTGTTTTTTCTTTATCTTAAAAAGTGAACGAAAAAAAAGAAGTCTCTTCGAAATGAAAGCAATACATTTAGTTTATACAGTAGTTTTCATTTATAACGAACTCGGTGCAATTTTAATTATAATAAACTACGCTTTTTGCCAAAGAATTAAATTTTACCTAAAAATGAAAGTGTTTTATTACAATGATATTTCTTTTATTTAAAATTATTATATCTAATTATGTTGCTTGGTGATTAATTTAGTATTTTTTATTTATTTTTGAATATAAAAAAAATCATAATAACGCATCAAAAATACAAAAAATATTTCATTAGAAGAAAAAGCACTATACATAGGCTTGAGGCTGACACATCAAATAAAATTTTAGCAAATGAGTTCGAATTGTCCATTCTAGAATCCGCACATTCTACAATGTTCAAGTTTTATACTAATTATTCAAAATTCACAGCATTCTTTTAAAACGACATTCGTTTACTACGACGAATATTTTCCGTCCCATCATGGTTGTTATAACCGAAAAGTACTGTACTTTGTTTTCGTTTGCTTAAAAATTTTTTTTTTTTAAATCGTATATTGTTGTTGTTTTTTGTTAAGTTTTTTGTAAAATAAGAAACCGACTTCTGATAAATAATATTTCTTAAGAAAAATGATTTATTACTTATGGGATCAACAAAATTCAGCGTGTACGGCGTTCAGTTTCTGTCAAAAAATTTTGAAATAAGTTGTTATGAAAATAAATTTACATGAAAGCATACGCGAGGTATTCGGAGTTTTAAAATTTAAAAATTGACAAAGCGTAAAAAAATATTGTATTTGTTTTTTCTTATGTTGCTACGATTAAATTTTAAAAATAAAATATTTTAAAATAAAATATTTTTGAAAATAATTTTTTTTAAAACATACATAGGTATATTCAAAATAATTGAAAACGAAAAATCTTTCTTAAAAACATAATATGCAATTTAAATGATTTGTTCCTTTGGGCCTAACCAAAATCAACGCTTATGGTGTTTTAAATTAGTAGTTAAGCACATGACATTACGTGAGAATAACTTACTTACCTCGAATTTTTAAAATTTAAACATTGACAAAGCATACAAAAAAGTTATTGTTTTTTTTTATGTTGTTATTGTTATAAAAATAAAATATTTTAAAATAATATTGTTTTTAAAAATACCTATATTTTTTTAAAAAATACTTTATATATATTCAAAATAATTGAAATACCTATAGTATGTTTGCAGAAACAAAAAATAACATTTCTTAAGAAACATTATGTGTTATTTACAGATCAACCAGAATAAACGCGTCCGGCATGCAGTTTCTGTCAAAAAATGTTGAAATAAGTAGGTATTTTGTGTACTGTACTTCGGAATTTAAAATTTTAAAATTTGACAAAGCGTATAATAATATTGTAATTATTTTTTCTGATGTTACTACGATTTAGATTTCAAAATAAAATATTTTAAAATAATATTTTTTTTTTAAAAAAACACATTCAAAATAATTGAAAATACCTATAAAATGTTCGCGAAAAAAAAACTAAAAAATTATCTTAAACTTAAATAAAAGTTGACGTATAATTTCTATCAAAAAATTTACAAATAAATAGGTACATGAATTTTCATGAGAGCAACCAAAATACGCGTAACGTGATGTACTGTAATCGGGTTTTTAAAATTTACAAATTGACAAATGGTTTTTGGTTTTTCTCATATTTCTAAGATTGTGTTTTAAAAAATATCTTATATTGAAAAAAATTCTAAATATACCTATTATATGAAATTAATAAAATTTTTTGTTGTAAATTAAAACGTTCAAATAAATATTTTTGTGTGTACGCGCGTATCAATTTACGGATATACAGGTAGACATATTGACGTACTGCCGTATAAAACTCGTACGTCGTATGCTTTAATTTATATAAAATAAATATTTAATTATCTACTCCTTTCATCTACTATTCTTCAAGAGGTGGTGTGGTGTAGCTGTAAAAAGAGGGGTTCACTCCTATACAAATAGGTATAATATAAAGTAAAGTAAAGAATTCAGAACCATTTTTTTGAACCATAATAATACAGTAGGTAGGTACTAAAAAAAAAATTTTTTTGTAAATCGTAAATTGTTGTTGCTTTTTGTTAAGTTTTTTGTAAAATTAAAAACCGAATTCTGAAATATGCAGAAACTTAAAAAAAAAATAAAATTTCTTAAGAAAAATGATTTGTTTCTTATGGATCAGCCAAAATCAGCATGTACGACATTCAGTTTCTGTCACAAAATTTTGAAATAATTAGTTATGTAAAAAAATTTACATGATCGCATACGCGACGTGCTGTACCTCAGAGTTTTAAAATTTAAAAATTGACAAAGTGTATAAAAATACATATTGTAATTGTTTTTTCTTATGCTGCTGCGATTAAATTTTAAAAATAAAATATTTTAAAATAACATTTTTTTTAAATAATTTAGTTTAAAACATACAAATATTCAAATAAATTGAAAATATCTACAGTACAATATGTTTGCAAAACTAAAAAAATTATCTTTTTCAAAAAAAGTTTTTTGTCCCTTACGTCCAAACCTAAATAAAAGCGTGCAGCGTATAATTTCTGTCAAAAAATTGAGTAATAAATAGGTACATAAATTTACATTAGAGCAGCGAAAATACGCGTAACTCAATGTACTGTTTCTCGAATTTTTAAAATTTATAAATATTGACAAAATGTATAAAAATATTATTATTGGTTTTTCTTATATTACTAATATTATGTTTTAAAATATAATATTTTTTTACAATAATTTTTATTGAAAAATATCTTATATTCAAAATACCTATAATATGAAATTAAAAATATTTTTTGTAGGTACTAAATTAAAACATTCAAATAAATATTTTTGATAAATTAAATATTGTACGCGCGTATCGATTTACCGATAATGGATATGTAGACAGACGTATTGACGTAACGCAGTATAAAAATTGTACAGCGTATGTTTTGATTTCATTCTAATAATTGAAATGTTTATTTCACACTTTCAACATCGAATAATGTTTTTTTATAATAAAAAAAAACTATTTTTAGTTTTATTTTGACAAAACGAACAAATTTTATATATCAAAAAGTGTACATGAAGATTAGATAGGCGTAGTTTGAACGCTAATTTTTGTTTCAGTAGTACATAATTGTCAGATTAATCGTCATATATATATTTGACATTTTAAAACTACCTGTCATTTGAGAAGTTAATTGTATTTAATAGTATTTAAATACTAATAAAGTGAAAAAAATAAGGTTCATTGCTGATATAAATATAAAGAATATTTTTTAAAATGGAATGGGGTAAGTGCTTATTGGTTATCAAATTAAAAATATGGTTTAACATAACCTATTCAAGAGAATTTTAATTAAAGCCATCTGCCGGAAATTATTTATCTACTCTGTCATATACTTTTTACAAGGGCTGAAGTAGCTGGCAATAGTTGAGAGTAGAAAAGAGTTTACTTCTCATAAAGGAATATAAGCAATAATATTTATTTGTATATTTACTTATGAGTCATGGCTCATGACCATGTATAGAAATATATTTTTGTCAATAAAAAACTTAGGAAATATTAAATAAATAAACTAGACAAAAAGGTATAAAGTAAACTAAGGAATTCAGAATCATTTTTCGCATGTTTTCAGAACTTTAAATAGGCATACATTTGTAGTAAAAATTTACCTATGTAGCTATTAAATTTAAAAATGAAAAAAGGGTAGGAAATATTTATTCTTTGATTTATTGAAAAACTTTTTTTTTGCTATAAATCATAAGATTGAGATTTAAAAAAAGTCTTCGGTTAACTTGACTATTATTTGTACTTCTGGCAGCTTCAATATAATATAATACTAAATATTAAACTTATGAATTATGATATGTTAAATTTTGTTGTACTATTATGTATTCATAGAGTTTTTTAATTAGGATACAGAATACGTACGACGCAAGAATTGTTGACAACACTGTTGGCATAATTTTTATTATATATAGTCTAATGTAATTTACACAAACCGAATTTTATATGTTAAAAGAAAAAATAGCTCGAATTTCGAGCACAGGGCGATACTAGTTTATATAACTTGAAATTGTTTTTATTATAATTTTACGGTTTTTGGCTATATTTGTATTATAGTAAATTTGAATTAATTAAAGGAAACCTAAAATATAATATAAATTTAACCCTAAAGTACTGTTATTTTATTAATTTATTTCAGTTTTTATGGGAATTTTTAAATGCATATAAAGTGCATATTTTCATAATTTTAGGTGCATATATATGCGCATATTTTGCAATTTTTAAATGCATGAAGATCCGGTCTTTGATGATTATATATTGTTTGAATTATTACCAAAGATAATATATAATTAAGAAATTATGTACGATACTTAAGTTGTTTTTAAAGGTACTAGCTGTATGTATGTTCAATTTTTTTTTTATATTTAAATGAATTATATATAGAGTTCTAAATTTGTCATTGTATTTAACAAATATAATGATTGCATATTTTTGATTTATAAGCTTTTGTAATATGTAATATACTAAGAAACTATTTTTTCAATTTTGAAAAATTTGAATTATTGAATTTTGGTTAAAAAACTAATCAAATTTTTCCAATTTTGTAACTGAATGTATTCAACATTTATTTCAGCTAAATTAAATAGATAGATCTTCTGATAAAACTAATAAAAGCTTTTATGGTTTTAAAATGACTTATGGACTTCTCATTAAATTTTAGCCCTATACCTAGTATTTTTAAGTCGGTTACACCGACTGACTGTTTCTTTACTTGCTTTAATTTTATTTGTCACATCTAGACATTTAGAACCTCTATTAATAAGACCTTTTTTAATATCTTCTGGCTCACATGATGAGTGAAGATTTCTTGCCATAATTTTAATTGGGCTAGTCAGTTTATTTTCATATGTATGCCATCCAACTTGGCTTTATTTATAGGTTTTGCAAAAACTCTATGTATAAATTTCGTTGGCTACATTAATTTTTAAGTGGTTATTATTAATCATGTTGGCTTTAACACTGATATTTTCTTCTTTTATTGTTTTTAAAATATGAGAATAGTTTTTTATATTGCTCAAAATGACCGAAGGAGGTTTAAATTTTTTAGTGGTTTTATCTTTTCCTTTTAATTTTTCATTTTGGGGTTTAAATAGCGGTTCTAAAGATGTGTTAACATCTAGGGACTTATCCGCTTTTCGTTTCTTCGGATTTTCCTTTCTATTTAAAATGCAATCAGTTTCTCTGATTCGTTCTTCTTAATCCGTTTCGTATGTCACAGTTTGAGTTTCTGTGGATACATTTGGCACACTTTTTTTATACCCTACACCTATAGAATAGGTAAAGGGGTATATTAACTTTGGTATGGTGTTTGTAACCACCTAAAGGAAGCGAGCTAGATATGGAAAAGTATATATATTTGTGATCAGCTTGACCGCCTTAGTCGATATAGCCATGTCCGTCCGTCCGTCCGTAGGCACGATAACTCAAAAAATAATGGAGCTATCTTGATGAAATTTTAACTGTAGGTTACTAGGACTGAAAGTACGGCGGGGATTGCATATGGGCGAAATCGGCCCATGGGTTCGGATTCTGGACCTTTTAATCGGTTTCAGGGCTAACGAAAAAATATAAAAAATCACGATAACTCAACAACTAATGACGCTATCTTCATCAAATTTGTGCTGTAGGTTACTAGTAATGAAGCTACTTCGGGAATTGCGTAAGGTCGGGATTGGACCATGGGTTCGGAACCTAGAACTTTTTGATCGAATTTAGGCCAAACGAGCATAATTCCGAAACCAATGAAGATAGAACCTCCAAATTTAGTATCAGGGTGTCCCTTCCTATTTCGTAAGTGTCTTGTGAAATTGGGTCCTATTGGAGTAGTGGGTCGGGGACCAGCCACACATTTCCGAAGACCTTAAAGCATATCTTTAAAATTAATAAAGATAACAACTTGAAAAAATGTAGAAGCTTCCAATTTGCCACAAGGGTGTTCTTTACTATCTCTTGCGTGTTCCTCTAATTTGGGATCAATTGGAGTGGTGGTTCTGTACCCCTCTCAGACCTCCCAAGTTTTAAAGGCTTATAATCGAAATTACTAAAAATAGTTACTTAAAATTAGGATAGACCGTTCAAATTGTGTACAAGGGTTAACTAGTACTATAAGTACAGCGCGGACTATATAAGGGCGAAATCAGCCCAACGGTTCGGATTCCGGACCTTTTAATCGATGTCAGGGCTAAGGAATATATATAAAAAATCACGATAACTCAACAACTAATGAGGCTATCTTCATGAAATTTGTGCTGTAGGTTATTGGCAGCGAAACTACGGCGGTTATTACGTACGGTGAGGATTGGACAATGGTTTCGGAACTTAGAACTTTTTGATCGAATTTAGGCCAAACGAGCATAATTCCGAAACCAATGAAGATAGAACCTCCAAATTTGGTATCAGGGTGTCCCTTCCTATTTCGTAAGTGTCTTTGAAATTTGGGCCCCATTGGAGTAGTGGATCGGAGACCAGCCACTCAGTTCTTAGGCCCTTAAAGCATATTTTCGAAATTAATAAAGATAGTAACTTGAAACAAATGTAGAAGCTTCCAATTTGCCACAGGGGTGTTCTTTACTATTTCTTGCGTGCCCCCCTAATTTGGGATCAATTGGAGTGGTGGTTCAGAACCTCTCTTAGACCCCCCAATGTGTAAAAGCTTATCATCGAAATTAATAAAACTAGTAACTTAAAATTAAGATAGAGCGTTCCAATTGTGTACAAGGGTTAACTAGCATTGAAAGTATGACGGGACTGCATATGGGCGAAATCGTACCATAATTTCGGGTCCTGGAACCCTTGAAAAGTTCAAGGACTAACAAACATATATCTTACAAACACCATAACTCAAAAAATAATGCCGGTATTTTGATGAAATTTAACAGTAGGTTACTAGTAATGAAAGTACCATGGGAATTGGTTGTGGTCGAGTTTAATTTCGAAGCCAAAGAATATATTTCCTATGTCCTATGTGTCTCCGAAATCTAGACTTAATTGTAGTGGTTCAGCTATGTTCAAAGGTACTTGCTGCATTTATGTAAAATTTATTTTTATATTTAAATGAATTATATGAAAAGGTGTAAATTTTTAATTGTATTTTAGAAATACATTTATTGCATATTTTGCGTTTATAAGCTTTTCTATTAGGTATATAAACTAACCATTTAAAATAATTTCAATTTTTAAAAATTTGGATTATTAAATATATTATGCTTTGATTATCTTTTTATCACAAAATTTAATAATTAGAATTTTTTCATTTTGTAATTGAATTGGAATAAATATATTTTCATTTATTTCAAGTTTGTTTGTTTTTTAATATTTTTAAATAGATAAATTAGTAAGAATTTGTAGTATTTTTTAATAGATAGGGTAATTAGAAAATGTTTTTAGTATTATACAATTAATTTGGTTAGCTATGTCTTACGATCAAATTAATAACAGCTTCTATGGTGTTAAAATGACTTATGGATATGTCCTTAAATTTGAACCAAATAGGTGTAGGGTATTTCTAAGTCGGTTGCACCGACTGACTGTTTCTTTACTTGTTTTAACTTTAAATTTTCATTTTAAGATGACAGATTTCTCTTCGTAATTCTTTACACAAGATTTCACACTCGTTAATCCTGGAGTTGCCTTCTTTGAACCTTTGAGCTCATAGCGAAGAAGCTTATTAATTTATCCTGATTATTAATATAATTATTATAAACCACTGGCGACTTATCTGAACGCTTTGAACGTTCAGCCAAGCCCTCGCCGACAGCCGTGGTCTCTGCCGACATTTTGGTAGATATCCCTACATAATTATACCCTACACCTATAGAATAGGTAAAGGGGTATATTAACTTTGGTATGGTGTTTGTAACCACCTAAAGGAAGCGAGCTAGATATGGAAAAGTATATATATTTGTGATCAGCGTGACCGCCTGAGTCGATATAGCCATGTCCGTCCGTCCGTCCGTCTGTCCGTCCGTCCGTCCGTCCGTCCGTCCGTAGGCACGATAACTCAAAAAATAATGGAGCTATCTTGATGAAATTTTAACTGTAGATTACTAGGACTGAAAGTACGGCGGGGATTGCATATGGGCGAAATCGGCCCATGGGTTCGGATTCTGGACCTTTTAATCGATCGAAGGGCTAACGAACATAAATAAAAAATCACGATAACTCAACAACTAATGACGCTATCTTCATCAAATTTGTGCTGTAGGTTACTAGTAATGAAACTACTTCGGGGATTGCGTAAGGTCGGGATTGAACCATGGGTTCGGAACCTAGAACTTTTTGATCGAATTTAGGCCAAACGAGCATAATTCCGAAACCAATGAAGATAGAACCTCCAAAATTGGTATCAGGGTGTCCCTTCCTATTTCCTAAGTGTCTTGGGAATTTGGGTCCCATTAGAGTACTGGGTCGGGGACCAGCCACACATTTCCGAAGACCTTAAAGCATATCTTTAAAATTAATAAAAATAACAACTTCAAAAAATGTAGAAGCTTCCAATTTGCCACCAGGGTGTTCTTTACTATCTCTTACCTGTTCCCTTGATTTGGGATCAATTGGAGAGGTGGTTCAGTACCCCTCGCAGACCTCCCAAGTTTTAAAAGCTTATAATCGAAATTACTAAAAATAGTTACTTCAAATTAAGATAGACCGTTCAAATAGTGTACAAGGGTTAACTAGTACTATAAGTAAAGCGCGGGCTGTATAAGGGCGAAATCAGCCCATGGGTTCGGATTCTGGACCTTTAAGTCGGTGTCAGGGATAACGAACATAAATTAAAAATCACGATAACTCAACAACTAATGAGGCTATCTTCATGAAATTTGTGCTGTAGGTTATTGGTAATGAAACTACGGCGGTGATTACGTACGGTGAGGATTGGACAATGGGTTCGGAACTGAGAACTTTTTGATCGAATTTAGGCCAAACTAACGTAATTCCGAAACCAATGAAGATATAACCTCCAACCTTTGGTATCAGGGTGTCCCTTCCTATTGCGTAAGTGTCTTTGAAATTTGGGCCCCATTGGACTAGTGGGTCGGGGACCAGCCACTCAGTTCCGAGGACCTTAAAGCATATTTTCGAAATTAATAAAAATAGTAACTTGAAACAAATGTAGAAGCTTCAAATTTGGCCCAGGGTGTTCCTTACTATTTTTTCCGTGCCCCCCTAATTTGGGATCATTTAAACTGGTGGTTCAGGACCTCTCTTAGACCCCCCAAATGTGTAAAAGCTTATCATCGAAATTAATAAAACTAGTAAATTAAAATTAAGATAGAACGTTCCAATTGTATACAAGGGTTAACTAGTATTGAAAGTATGACGGGACTGAATATGGGCGAAATCGTACCATGGTTTCGGGTTCTGGAACCCTTGACAAGTTCAAGGACTAAAAAACATATATCTTAAAAACACCATAACTCAAAAAATAATGCCGGTATTTTGATGAAATTTAAACTCTAGGTTACTAGTAATGAAAGTACCATGGGAATTGGTTCTGGTCGAGTTTAATTTCAAAGCCAAAGAATATATTTCCTATGTCCTATGTGTCTCCGAAATCTAGATTTAATTGTAGTGGTTCAGCTATGTTTAAAGGTACTTGCTGCATTTATGTAAAATTTATTTGAATATTTAAATGAATTATATGTAAAAGTCTAAATTTGTAATTGTATTTTAGAAATACATTTATTGCATATTTTGCGTTTATAAGCTTTTCTATTAGGTATATAAACTAACCATTTAAAATAATTGCAATTTTGAAAAATTTGGATTATTAAATATATTATGCTTTGATTATTTTTTTATCACAAAATTTAATAATTAGAATTTTTTCATTCTGTAATTGAATTGGAATAAATATATTTTCATTTATTTCAAGTTTGTTTGTTTTTTAATATTTTTAAATAGATAAATTAGTAAGAATTTGCAATATTTTTTAATAGATAGTGTAATTAGAAAATGTTTTTAGTATTATAAAGTTAATTTGGTTAGCTATGTCTTACGATCAAATTAATTACAGATTTTATGGTGTTAAAATGACTTATGGATATGTCCTTACCAACCAAATAGGTGTAGGGTATTTCTAAGTCGGTTGCACCGACTGACTGTTTCTTTACTTGTTTTTATTTTTATATGACATTATATTTTAATTTTTTAATGCTTTTTTTATCTACAGCCACGGTTTCTAACTGCCGCCCCTCTGGGATCAGTCGCAGACCAGGTAGCCGTCCATTCTGGAACAGTCGCTTATGGATTTTTATTTGGATTTTAGTGGACTTTAAGATAGTACACTGTATTTAAACGTCTATTTCTATTATTTTGATTTGAATACACATATTGTTTAATCTATTTTTAAATGTGTTCAGGCGTAATTGATGATTTAGTTTTATTATTATACTCCTATGATTTCATTCCGTTGTGGAATAAGCGTTATATTTGAGTTTCAAAGGTATTCACCTCCTGCTTACCTTGCATCAACCTTGTTAATTCATTTAAATTTTTTCATACTGATTGTCTTTTCTGTTATTTTTGGTTTTAAGTATGTTTTAATTTTACTTAATGTATCTCTAAACTTTATGCTGAATTTGTATTTCTTCTTTTAAATTTTCGTCAAAATAGTCCCAAAATTCTTTTAAGTCTTTTTCAACTTTGTCAATATATTTTTGAGAGTATGTCCTAGTTGGATTTTTTTTTTTTTAAGTTTTTTAGTAATTCATTTAGTTCTTAAATATTACTTAATTCCATTCAAATTGTCAAGACAAAACTTTTATATATATCTTTAAGTGAAAAATAGTTTTAAATTTATTAACATTAAAATAAAATTATTTTTTATTTTTTCATATAAATATAATTTTTCATATAATGATTAATGAGGTCATAATATTAAATTTTAATACAATATTTTAATTTTTATACTACAATTAAGTTTTAATTTTTATTTATTTTCAATTAAAATAATTTTTTTTCTGCTAGCTGCATTAAATAAAATATTCAATTAGATCGTAAATGAAAATGATGATTACTGTTAATATTATTTCTTTGAGTATTTAATTGGTGTGAAAATTCCCTTGTTTAAACACAGCCATATTATCACTGAAGATTCCCTTATTAGGCTTTTAACTATATCTTTTTTTTTGTTGTTTTTTTAGTCTAGCTATTCTTTTTATAGTTTCTTTTTTTAATTTCTTCTAATTTTACGAAAACTTTTAAATAAGTTATCAGTCATCAATATTAAAATTATTCCATTTACAAAAAATTTAATTTAAACAATTAAATAAAGTTTAAAGCTCATATGAAACATGTTTATCCTTTTATTAAGTAACATTAAATAAATTTTAATACTCTAATCAAATATTTTAATTTAATCACCTTTTAATCATTGCACAACATTTAGTCCATGCATTGTATCATTATTATATTAATAACAAGTAAAGAAACAGTCAGTTCGTGCAACCGACTTAGAAATACCCTACACCTATTTGGTTCAAATTTAATGGGAAGTCCATAAGTCATTTTAAAACAATAAAAGTTGTTATTAGTTTGGTCGTAAAACATATCTAACCAAATTAACTTTATAATACTAAACATTTTCGAATTAGACTATTTATAAAAAAATATTACCATTTCTTACCGATTTATCGATTTAAAAATATTAAAAAACAAAAAAACTTGAATGAAAATATATTTATTTTAATGCAATTACAAAAGTGAAAAAATTTGAATTATTAAATTTTGTGATAAAAAACTAATCAAAGCATAATATATTTAATAACTAAAATTTTTCAAAATTGCAATTATTTTAAATTGCTAGTTTATGTACCTATTAGAAAAGCTTATAAACGCAAAATATGCAATAAATGTATTTCTAAAATATAATTACAAATTTAGAACTTTTCATATAATTCATTTAAATATAACAATAAATTTTACATGAATGCAGCAAATACCTTTGAATATAGTTTAAGTATTGTACACAATGTTTTAATTATATATCATCTATGGTAATAATTCAATAAAATATATGATATATTAAAAATTAAAAAAAGGAATTTAATCATTTATTAAAAAAATATTTTGTTTTTAATTTATAAAATATTATACAAAGTTAATAAAATTCTTAGCATTTTAAAAATATAAAAGTGTCAAATAAAAACGAAAATAGAAAAGAACCCTCGTGTATCAAATTTAATGTTTTTATGTTCATGAATTTCGAAGATAAGCTTTTTAATTTTGGGATTTGAGACACCTGAACCACCACTACAATTAAGTCTAAATTTCAGGGACACATAGGAAATATATTCTTTGGCTTCGAAATTATACTCGTTTGGCGTCAGATCGAAAAAAAACTCACTGTCCGAACTCGACCAGAACCAATTCCCATGGTACTTTCATTATTAGTAACCTAGAGTTTAAATTTCATCAAAATTGGGGCATTATTTTTTGAGTTATACGGCTTTTAAGATCGTTAGCCCTTGAACCTTGAAAGGTTCCAGAACCCGAAACCATGGTACGATTTCGCCCATATGCAGTCCCCGTCATACTTTCAATACTAAGTTCGGGATTGGACCATGGGTTCGGAACCTAGAACTTTTTGATCGAATTTAGGCCAAACGAGCATAATTCCGAAACCAATGAAGATAGAACCTCCAAATTTGGTATCAGGGTCTCCCTTCCTATTTCCTAAGTGTCTTGGAAATTTGGGCCCCATTGGAGCAGTGGGCCGGGGACCAGCCACACATTTCCGAAGACCTTAAAGCATATCTTTAAAATTGGCAACTTGAAAAAATGTAGAAGCTTCAAATTTGGCACAAAAGTGTTCTTTACTATCTCTTGCGTGTCTCCCTAATTTGGGATCAATTGGAGTGGTGATCCAGTACCCCTCTTAGACCTCCCAAGTTTTAAAAGCTTATAATCGAAATTACTGAAAACAGTAACTTAAAATTAAGATAGAACGTTCCAAATGTGTACAAGGGTTAACTAGTATTGAAAGTATGACGGGGACTGCATATGGGCGAAATCGTACCATGGTTTCGGGTTCTGGAACCCTTGAAAAGTTCAAGGGCTAAAAACATATATCTTAAAAACACCGTAACTCAAAAAATAATGCCGCTATTTTGATGAAATTTAAACTCTAGGTTACTAGTAATGAAAGTACCATGGGGATTGGTTGTGGTCGAGTTTAATTTCGAAGCCAAAGAATATATTTCCTATTTCCTATGTGTCCCCGAAATTTAGACTTAATTGTAGTGGTTCAACTATGTTCAAAGGTACTTGCTGCATTTATGTAAAATTTATTTTTATATTTAAATGAATTATATGAAAACGTGTAAATTTGTAATTGTATTTTAGAAATATATTTATTGCATATTTGGCGTTTATAAGCTTTTCTATTAGGTATATAAACTAACCATTTAAAATAATTGCAATTTTGATAAATTTGGATTATTAAAAATATTACGCTTTGATTATCTTTTTATCACAAAATTTAATAATTAGAATTTTTTCATTTTGTAATTGAATTGGAATAAATATATTTTCATTTATTTAAAGTTTTTTTGTTTTTTAATATTTTTATAAATTAGTAAGTATTTGAAATATTTTTTAATAGATAGTGTAATTAGAAAATGTTTTTAGTATTATAAAGTTAATTTGGTTAGCTATGTCTTACGATCAAATTAATAACAGCTTTTATGGTGCTAAAAAGACTTATGTATATGTCCTTAAATTTTAACCAAATAGGTGTAGGGTATTTCTAAGTCGGTTGCACTGACTGACTGTTTCTTTACTTGTTTATTGAGTTATTGTGCTTACAAACGGACGGATTGGCGGACATGGCTGTATCGACTCAGGAGGTCACGCTGATCACAAATATATATACTTTACCATATCTAGCTCGCTTCCTTCGAGTGGTTACAAACACCATACCAAAGTTAAAATACCCCTTTACCTATTCTATAGGTGTAGGGTATAATAAATGTTGTTAAAAATTAAACTATTAATTATCGAAAAAAAATTAATTTTTATTTTAAATTTAAATATTCTTATTTTTTTCTAACTAGAAAATTGAATTAGTAAATTTTTAATATTGTTTAAAAAATAACTACCTACTGTTAATTAAAATACAAATAATTTATTTTTTATAATAAAATTATAATAAAATTTTTTTTTCTCCCATGTATTTTAAAATCTACAATTCTAAATAACTTGATTTTCCTTTTCTCGATTAAAAATTACTATTAAAATGGCAACGGTGCAAGAATTCCAAGTAGAATTATAAAAAAGAGATTACAAGCTGTTAGAAAAACAGATAGAAAAAAAAAAAATTTGCGACTTAGAAACTAAACCTTCGATAATAAAAATTAAGAAATTTACTTATTAAATTGTAAACCTAATTCACTAGAAATTAGTAGAAGTCTACCAGAGTTCACTGGTGATGGATTAAAGGTGATGGTCCTTCTTGGAGGAGACTCTTTATCTATATGAAAGAAATTTATGAAAAAACTGAATTCTCCCCTCAAGCTTTATTGCTAATGAGAACTAAAATCACGTAGTCTTCCGATCAAGTTCTTTCAGACTATAATACGGTACTAAACGCAGAAGCAGAGAGACTTGACCACGCTTATGCGGATAGACGCCCATTACATATTCTAAAACAACAATTAAACCTGTTAAGAAAAGGTAAACTCTCCGTCAGTAATTATTACGACAAAGTGGAAAAATAACTAACTCTTATTACTACAAAAATTATGATGGAGTATAGTTATTAAACCATAATCAGCTCACATCTCGTCAAATACCGCGACCATGCTTTAAGAACCTTTATATCAGGCCTTGAACCTATTATCGGAAATATAGTTTATTCAAAAGGACCCAGAGCAAGAACTAGAAATTAATTGATAGGGATATCGTTTCGCAAATTCATATGCTGAGTATCACTCTAAAACTTCCAATACTCTTCATTTCTAGAAAACATTTCCTTATAATCATTATTGAGCAGCAAATAAACTCTGACTACTTTTTAGACAAAGAAGAAGTTTTTGATAATTCATTCTCGGAAAAAATATACGAACCAACCGAAAACGACTTCCTTGAGAATATTAATTTCTTAGGGTAAAACGGTCTTCTCTACCTTATATTAAGAGGTTAAATAACAAAATTGTTTTAAAAATACTCCTGGACACAGGTACATAAAAAAATTATATCAAAACACGTCTGCATTTAAAAGGAATTAAAAAAGTAGATAATCCTTTTTAGGTACAAACTGTGCCGATTTTACTAAAATTGACAATAAATGCAAAATTAATTTGTTTGCACGAATTTTAGACTTTTTTATTTTATCCGGCCTTTCATCTTTTGACACAATTGTGGGAATTGATCTAATGAAGTCCATTCAATTTTGTCCAGGTAGTGACAAATTAAAGTTTTTAAATTGTCAAGAGGTATCTTATATAGCAATAGACTTCGTCAGTCGAATTCCTTGGATTGGTCGTAAATGAACATGTTAAAAAAACCAGCCCAAAAAATGTTAACAACATTTTAGAGTATTTTGAACCAACAAATCTTCGTGGCTTTCTTGGTTTAGGTGGTTAATATACAGACGGTTTATTGAAGATTACGCTCGAATTACTAAATTCCTTAAAGTATCTTAGAGTCGAAGATGGTAATATTGGTACCAAGCAATCCAAAAATCTGAAAATTTACTTAGGTCATCCAGCGTTAGATGCATTTAATCGGGTTAAAAAAAATTAGCTTCAGAAGAAGTGCTAATATAGCATCCAAATTTCCGGAAACCCTATAAATTAATTACAGATGCTTCTAGTGCAGCCTTAGGAACCGTTTGGTCTTAGAGCGGAAGACCCATAACTTTCATCTCCGGAACTCTAAGCAAAACGGAAGAATCTTACGCAACGAAATAGCGCGAATTGCTGGCAATTGTTTGGATTTTGCAAATTTTAAGATATTATCTTTACGGAAAATCTGACATACGCATTTATATAGACTACAACGCTAGCCTTCTTTTATAAGCCATGGAAAGACAACTTAGTTGAGGACGCTTTAAAATGAAAAAACTAAATGCAGTGACTCAATCGGTTATAGATACAGCGGGTACTTGTCACAGTGAAGAATCCTTAACTTTAACTATTAATACAGTAAAAAGACCAATAAAATGCTTCCAAAATCAAATTTTTATATAAAAAGGAGTACCTATTTATAAAAAGAAAATCATTTTTAAAAACACATTTAGACATATTATCATATATATGTCCTCTCACACTTTTGTCGTATTTTTAAAATATTGTTATCAATATATTTCAATGAGTAAAAATCCGAGACACAGAAAAAATGTTTGTAGGCATCTAGACAGCCGATAAACTAGAAATAGCAAATAATAAACATAATAGAGCCCCTAGATCCTACAAGGAAAATTTATCTCAAATACTTGATCAATATTACTACCCTGATTTAAAACAAATGCTAAAGTTAATTACAATGTATTGTAAAATATGTTAAAATAAAACGCGAGTTATGGTAGAAAATCTCAAGAATAAGTCATAGGAAACACACCAAATCCTGAAGAAATAGCCTAAATTTGATATTTAGACTTTTTTCGACAGAAGGATAGTTGTTTTTAACTTGCTTAGACAAATTTCAAAAATCAAAGACATATATACAAAGAGGTCGAAAGTTTTCAAGGTCTAGATTCTTCTGTAAGGCTTAATAATGGCCAATTTTTCCAAATTTCAGTCAAATAACTTATGCAGAAATACGAGATTATTCAAAGTCTTCGAATCATTTAACATTCAAGGTCTTTCTTGTTAAGAAAGACCTTAAATGTTAAATGATGGCTACTTTTATTTGATCCGCACTGTGAACCTAACTCAATATGAAGAAATTCGAGTAAAAAACAAAAACCTGTTGTATTCATTCAAAACAAGAAACGATCCTTATTTGCTTGTAAAGCATGACATAAACAAGATGGAAACACTTTTGACATTTTTCCAAATTTTACATCATCAAGCAAAAAGATCTTTGGATTTAAGGAAGCGTATGGAAATTTATTAAGGGAAACCCTGATCATAATGACCTCATCGAATTGTAAAACACCGTAACCGCTTTAATAGCAAATGAAAACTCACAAATAGATATAAACGAAAATGTACAAAATCATATGAAGAAACTTACTCAAATCAATAAGTCGAATTTCAAAATAAAATATTAAAAGAAAATAACTTACAGGATTTAATTTTGGATTTAGTCATAATAAGAAATAGAATGATAATATCCAATTTAACAAATATACTTATTGGTATAACACTTTCAAAATCAAACGTAATGAACGTGTCAATTTTAAAGTTATTTGAAATAAATAAAATAACTCAACTGCACTATTCAATACCTATCCAGTAAAAATTATTGTTACGAAACCTAAATCAAAGCCTTGGATACAAATGGAAACACGAAACTGACCCAAGCAACAGAAAATGGATATTGATTTTGCAACATGGAATGTTAGAACACTGAACAAAGAAGGAGTGATAAAATCCCTACTACCGGAACTAGTAAAATATAAAATAGCGATAGCAGCAATTCAAGAAACAAAATGGCACAACAATGATATATCTGATCTTAGGAGCCGCTCGGAAGTCTTTTAAATATTTCTTGTCAGCCTTTTAAAGTCATGCCCTAACACACATTTATCAGGGAAGTTAAATGTGTGTTAGGGCCTTTATTTGCTTAATAATAGCAAGAAGCCTTATCCCTTCTACAGGCACAGATGCCAACTTGTTTTTATATATAATATTATTGAAGACAATCATGCAAATGTATCTAGCATGGTTGTTCCAATAAATATTATTAAATATTAAAATATTAATTATAAATAAAAATAGACTACATTTATTTATCCCACAATGTCCACCATACATTGTGTCATGATAATTTCTTATTAATTTATTCATTTCTTCTATATCTTTTATTTAAATTGGAGGCTCATTTATATTATTTTTAAACAATCTGTAGTTTCAGAATTGTTTTGCAGCTCATTAAAATTTTTTTAAATTCTTGGATTTCCTTAATTTAAATATATCAACATTATTTGCCAAGGCTAATCTTTAATATTTAAATTGCTTGTTTTGAATAATAGATTCCTCAGAACCAATTTTAATTCTGGTAAAGATTTTTCGCTAAATTCATTTTCATTTTTTCCTGCTAATTTAATTTCATTATTCTCGGGATTTTTAATTTCATAATTCTTTTTATTTCCATTTTTATTTTTATTTCTATTTTTATTTTCATTTATTTCTTATTTCATTTTATTTCTGACGTCAAATTTTTAATTTAATGTTTCTTCTTAATTTCAATTGTTTTAAATACGTTATGTCTGATATTTATTTTGCATTCCAAATGTGAAGATGTTCAGTCTTCATATCTTTATTTGGTGGTTTCTTTATTGTTATCATTATTTATATTATTTATTTCATTTAAATTTTCCTCCTTTTTATTTTTCATAGCTCCTTTCTTTAAGTTTGGTAGAATCTATTTGAATTCTCGAAAGTGCATCAGCATTTGTATTCATTTTACCTTGCTTGAATATAATCTCAAAATTATAATCCATTAAATTTACACGTATTCTTGTTAATTTGGATGATGGATTTTTATGCGTGAATAAGTTTACTAATAGTCTATGGTCAGTAAAAACTAAAAATTTTTTACCAAAAAGATATGGTCTAAAATAGTTAATAACCCAATGAATTGTTAAGAGTTCTTTTTCTATAATCGGCTTATTTATTTTCAGAAAATTGCATTTCCCAGGGTTCAGTTTTAGATTATATTTTTGTAATCGTTCTAATACTCTAATTAAATTTTCATTATGATCTCTCAAATTTGATCTAAATACTATTATATTATCTACATATAGAAATGCAGCTTCTTGCAGTCGGCTTAAAGCTACTGAAAGCCTGTGTTGAAAATTATTTGTAAATATTTTTAATCCAAACGGCAACCTCTTAAACTGATATTACCTTTTGTTTGTTGAAAATGCTGTCTTTTGTCTGGATTTATGATGTAATGGTATTTGATGAAATGAACTTGTCATATCTAATGTAGAAAAATTTTTAGATGTGCCCAATTTGTCCAAAACGTCGTCTAATCTTGTTAATGGAAATTTGTCATCTATTTTTTTTTTTATTTAATGACCTAAAATCTACCACTAGTCTCCACCTTTTCTTCCAATTTTTGGCACTTTTGGAACTATTGAAAATAGTGACTTGTAGATTGCCTTTTATATCGTCTTCCATTAATTTATCAACTTGTTTTTCAATTTCTTCCAACTGGACATTTGGTGTTCTGTAATTTTTTATATAAACTGGTGATAATTATGTCGATAATTAAAAAAGTAGATAATTACGTAATTCTCTGCACATAAAAACTATTTACTGATAATGGTTCATCATCTATATGAAATACGTTTTGGAAATGTTTAGAAAATGTGCTAATAAGATAGGATTAAAATAAAGAAATTCTTTTTTAATTTTATCCTAAAAAAATAAAGAAAAGTTTCTTTACTACAAAAAAAATCTTGTTTAATATTTATTTTATGCGTGTTTTTTATATTTATTACCTAACTGTTTCTAGACTGCATTGGGATGATATTCTAAGTATTGATTTAACTATATATATTCATTATATAGATCTATATTGTTTATATTGACTAAAAAAAACAAAAATAAAAAACATACTGCTATACTATACCGCTTCTTCAAAAATATTTTTGTTTAGTTTTGTTTAATTTTTAAATTGAGAATGAAACATATTTAAAAAAAAACAAGTAAAGAAATAGTCAGTCGGTGCAACCGACTTAGAAATACCCTACACCTATTTGGTTCAAATTTAAGGACATATCCATAAGTCATTTTAACACCATAAAAGCTGTTATTAATTTGATCGTAAGACATAGCTAACCAAATTAACTTTATAATACTAAAAACATTTTCTAATTACACTATCTATTAAAAAATATTACAAATTCTTACTAATTTATCTTTTTAAATATATTAAAAAACAAACAAACTTGAAATAAATGAAAATATATTTATTCCAATTCAAACAAAATGAAAAAATTCTAATTATTAAATTTTGTGATAAAAAGATAACCAAAGCATAATATATTTAATAATCCAAATTTTTCAAAATTGTAATTATTTTAAATGGCTAGTTTGTATACCTAATAGAAAAGCCAATAAACGCAAAATATGCAATAAATGTATTTCTAAAATACAATTACAAATTTAGACCTTTTCATATAATTCATTTAAATATTCAAATAAATTTTACATAAATGCAGCAAGTACCTTTAAACATAGCTGAACCACTACAATTAAGTCTAGATTTCGGAGAAACATAGGACATAGGAAATATATTCTTTGGCTTTGAAATTTAACTCAACCACAACCAATTCCCATGGTACTTTCATTACTAGTAACCTAGAGTTTAAATTTCATCAAAATACCGGCATTATTTTTTGAGTTATGGTGTTTTTAAGATATATGTTTTTTAGTCCTTGAACTTGTCAAGGGTTCCAGAACTCGAAACCATGGTACGATTTCGCCCATATGCAGTCCCGTCATACTTTCAATACTAGTTAACCCTTGTATACAATTGGAACGTTCTATCTTAATTTTAAGTTACTAGTTTTATTAATTTCGATGATAAGCTTTTACACATTTGGGGGGTCTAAGAGAGGTCCTGAACCACCAGACCAAATGATCCCAAATTAGGGGGGCACGGAAGAAATAGTAAAGAACACCCTGGGCCAAATTTGAAGCTTCTACATTTGTTTCAAGTTACTATTTTTATTAATTTCGAAAATATGCTTTAAGGTACTCGGAACTGAGTGGCTGGTCCCCGACCTACTGGTCCAATGGGGCCCAAATTTCAAAGACACTTACGCACTAGGAAGGGACACCCTGATACCAAATTTGGAGGTTATATCTTCATTGGTTTCGGAATTACGCTAGTTTGGCCTAAATTCGATCAAAAAGTTCTCAGTTCCGAACCCATTGTCCAATCCTCACCGTACGTAATCACCGCCGTAGTTTCATTACCAATAACCTACAGCACAAATTTCATGAAGATAACCTCATTAGTTGTTGAGTTATCGTGATTTTTAATATATGTTCGTTATCCCTGACACCGACTAAAAGGTCCAGAATCCGAACGCATGGGCTGATTTCGCCCTTATACAGCCCGCGCTTTACGTATAGTACTAGTTAACCCTTGTACACAATTTGAACGGTCTATCTTAATTTTAAGTATCTATTTTTAGTAATTTCGATTATAAGCTTTTAAAACTTGGGAGGTCTGAGAGGGGTACTGAACCACCTCTCCAATTGATCCCAAATTAAAGGAACACGCAAGAGATAGTAAAGAACACCCTGGGCCAAATTTGAAGCTTCTAAATTTTTTCAAGTTGTTATCTTTATTAATTTTAAAGATATGCTTTAAGGTCTTCGGAAATGTGTGGCTGGTCCCGGACCCAGTACTCCAATGGGACCCAAATTCCCAAGACACTTAGGAAATAGGAAGGGATACCCGGATACCAAATTTGGAGGTTCTATCTTCATTGGTTTCGGAATTATGCTCGTTTGGCCTAAATTCGATCAAAAAGTTCTAGGTTCCGAACCCATGGTCCAATCCCGACCTTACGCAATTCCCGAAGTAGTTTCATTACTAGTAACCTACAGCACAAATTTGATGAAGATAGCGTCTTTAGTTGTTGAGTTATCGTGATTTTTTATATATGTTCGTTAGCCCTTCGTTCGATTAAAAGGCCCAGAATCCGAACCCATGGGCTGATTTCGCCCATATGCAATCCCCGCCGTACTTTCAGTCCTAGTAATCTACAGTTCAAATTTCATCAAGATAGCTCCATTATTTTTTAAGTTATCGTGCCTACAGACGGACGGACGGACATGGCTATATCGATTCAGGCGGTCACGCTGATCACAAATATATATACTTTTCCATATCTAGCTCGCTTCCTTTAGGTGGTTACAAAAACCATACCAAAGTTAATATACCCCTTTACCTATAGGTGTAGGGTATAAAAATTTCTGAACAGCAGAAATTTAAGAAAAAAATAAATAAGTTTGGGTTAGTAAACTAAATTTTTAAACTCTAACCTTTTGGTTTAAAAAATTACTCCAAAAAAGTTCCACCACAAATTTAGTAAGAGGTTAAGAGGTAATGAAATGAAGGAAAAGTAGTCACGAAATAAAAGAGGCAAGACCTTTGTGTCTTGAAATCATTGAATAAAATTTTGTTTTTGTATTTAAAGTTTAAACTCATGAAAAAAACTATATAAAGTTAAATACGAAATTATTGAAAAATTTTTTTTATGTACATATTTAAAGTTCAAGCTCATTAAAAAACTAGGAATCTATATAAAGTTAAAATATTTTTTAAAAAAAAATTTTAATTTTTCTATTATAGGAAGCTATTTCGCTTATTCATAACAAATTAGAGAATTATTATACCCTACACCTATAGAATAGGTAAAGGGGTATATTAACTTTGGTATGGTGTTTGTAACCACCTAAAGGAAGCGAGCTAGATATGGAAAAGTATATATATTTGTGATCAGCGTGACCGCCTGAGTCGATATAGCCATGTCCGTCCGTCCGTCTGTCCGTCCGTCCGTCCGTTCGTCCGTCCGTAGGCACGATAACTAAAAAAATAATGGAGCTATCTTGATGAAATTTTAACTGTAGATTACTAGGACTGAAAGTACGGCGATGATTGCATATGGGCGAAATCTGCCCATGGGTTTGGATTCTGGACCTTTTAATCGATCGAAGGGCTAACGAACATATATAAAAAATCACGATAACTCAACAACTAATGAAGCTATTTTCATCAAATTTGTGCTGTAGGTTACTAGTAATGAAACTACTTCGGGGATTGCGTAAGGTCGGGATTGGACCATGGGTTCGGAACCTAGAACTTTTTGATCGAATTTAGACCAAACGAGCATAATTCCGAAACCAATGAAGATAGAACCTCCAAATTTGGTATCAGGGTGTCCCGTTTTATTTCCTAAGTGTCTTTGAATTTGGGCCCCATTGGAGTGGTTGGTCGGGGACCAGCCCCACATTTCCGAAGACCTTAAAGCATATCTTTAAAATTAATAAAGATAACAACTTGAAAAAATGTAGAAGCTTCCAATTTGCCACAAGGGTGTTCTTTACTATCTCTTGCGGGTTCCCTTAATTTGGAATCAATTGGAGAGGTGGTTCAGTACCCCTCTCAGACCTCCCAAGTTGTAAAAGCTTATAATCGAAATTACTAAAAATAGTTACTTAAAATTAAGATAGACCGTTCAAATTGTGTACAAGGGTTAACTAGTACTATAAGTAAAGCGCGGGCTGTATAAGGACAAAATCAGCCCATGCGTTCGGATTCTGGACCTTTTAGTCGGTGTCAGGGATAACGAACATATATTAAAAATCACGATAACTCAACAACTAATGAGGCTATCTTTATGAAATTTGTGCTGTAGGTTTTTGGTAATGAAACTACGGCGGTGATTACGTACGGTGAGGATTGGACAATGGGTTCGGAACTTAGAACTTTTTGATCGGATTTAGGCCAAACTAGCGTAATTCCGAAACCAATGAAGATATAACCTTCAAATTTGGTATCAAGTTGTCCCTTCTTATTGCGTAAATGTCTTTGAAATTTGGGCCCCATTGGACTAGTGGGTCGGGGACCAGCCACTCAGTTCCGAGGACCTTAAAGTATATTTTCGAAATTAATAAAAATAGTAACTTGAAACAAATGTAGAAGCTTCAAATTTGGCCCAGGGTGTTCTTTACTATTTCTTCCGTGCCCCCCTAATTTGGGATCATTTGGACTGGTGGTTCAGGACCTATCTTAGACCCCCCAAATGTGTAAAAGCTTATCATCGAAATTAATAAAACTAGTAACTTAAAATTAAGATAGAACTTTGCAATTGTATACAAGGGTTAACTACTATTGAAAGTATGACGGGACTGCATATGGGCGAAATCGTACCATGGTTTCGGGTTCTGGAACCCTTGACAAGTTCAAGGACTAAAAACCATATATCTTAAAAACACCATAACTCAAAAAATAATGCCGGTATTTTGATGAAATTTAAACTCTAGGTTACTAGTAATGAAAGTACCATGGGAATTGGTTCTGGTCGAGTTTAATTTCAAAGCCAAAGAATATATTTCCTATGTCCTATGTGTCTCCGAAATCTAGACTTAATTGTAATGGTTCGGCTATGTTCAAAGGAACTTGCTGCATTTATGTAAAATTTATTTTTATATTTAAATGAATTATATGAAAAGGTCTAAATTTGTAATTGTATTTTAGAAATACATTTATTGTTTATTTTGCGTTTATAAGCTTTTCTATTAGGTATATAAACTAACCATTTAAAATAATGGCAATTTGGAAAAATTTGGATTAGTAAATATACTATGCTTTGATTTTTTTTTTATCACAAAATTTAATAATTAGAATTTTTTCATTTTGTTTGAATTGGAATAAATATATTTTCATTTATTTCAAGTTTGTTTGTTTTTTAATATTTTTAAATAGATAAATTAGTAAGAATTTGTAATATTTTTTAATAGATAGTGTAATTAGAAAATGTTTTTAGTATTATAAAGTTAATTTGGTTAGCTATGTCTTACGATCAAACTAATAACAGCTGTTAAATGGTATTAAAATGAATTATGGATATGTCCTTAAATTTGAACCAAATAGGTGTAGGGTATTTCTAAGTCGGTTGCACCGACTGACTGTTTCTTTACTTGTTTTTATTATATATTAATTTTTTTTATTACTTGAAATTTGGCTTTTAATTATTATTTATTCTGGGTACTGTTATTTTAATGTATGCGTCGACAGACAAACTTTTTTATATAAATGGTTGTAAATGGTTTATAAATTTAGAAAGAAGATTATTTTTCATGATCTCTGAAAGATTTGTGCTCGTTATTTTAATTGCCGAAAATTTTTTAATGCAGAATCATCACCTAAATTTTTCCAATAATACATTAAACACTCTAATCTGGAAAAACCGCTATATTTAAACTAATAATTGGTAAGTATTTTAAATTATAAATTCACATACAAAACTAAAAATCGAACGTTATGTATGGTTAATTCTCAAACTTTATCATCTTTTACAATCATCTAGTTCAGTTAAATATTAAGATATGCAATATTCCAATGCTGATCCGAATGATACCTCTGAGTCTATATATATTATGCCTCGTTCCATGCGTTTAAAACGAGCAGAAATTTGAAATTACACGTTTTATTTTTATTTTTTTAATAATTTCAATTTATACTATATAAAAAATTTAGCGATTTAAATCTACAATAATGTTTAAGAAAAATAAGTTTCAAAAGGATTAGATATAGACTGAAAGGTAAGGATTAGATCAGAATTGAAAAGTCTATCGATCTGGCTATGTCCTTCCGTCCGCACGGTAACTCAAAAATTAAGAAATAAAATAATAAAGAGAAATTTTCGCAAATTGGTTTTAATGAAAGAGCCGTCATCGCTGTTTCAATCCAGTCAGCTAGCAAGGTTTCATTTGGTTGGTCTTTTGAGTGGGTTCGAGTAGTTGTAGTTGCCATACAACTTCTTTATTTATAAGAGCATTCCTCGATACCTAATTAAGCAGGGTGTCTGAAATTTTCCAAAAAATAGTTTAGCTTATAGCCAAAGTTTGAGCTAAATTTAATTGGGGTAGTTCGGTGCGGTCGATTTGCTGCCATACAATTTCTTGTTTTATATAAGCATTACTGCAAAAGTAGTTAACTTAAATGGCAAACGGCTGAATAAATTACAGTCGATGTACTGGAAGAGGTTGAAAGAGCTGCTTGTCAACTTATATTTTTTGTACTTAACTGAACTGCAATTTGAAATTGAAATCTATTTTTAAAGAACAACAAAGGTAAGGTAGACAAAAAACAAAGACTTACGATATAAAATGTAGAGATGGAAAATGTTATGTTATTTAAATTTAAGGATATTATTATTCGTATTCTTTATTAGCTTTATTTTTATACCCTACACCTATAGAATAGGTAAAAGGGTATATTAACTTTGGTATGGTGTTTGTAACCACCTAAAGGAAGCGAGCTAGATATGGAAAAGTATATATATTTGTGATCAGCGTGACCTCCTGAGTCGATATAACCATGTCCGTCCGTCCGTCCGTAGGCACGATAACTCAAAAAATAATGGAGCTATCTTGATGAAATTTTAACTGTAGGTTACTAGGACTGAAAGTACGGCGGGGATTGCATATGGGCGAAATCGGCTCATGGGTTCGGATTCTGGACCTTTTAATCGATCGAAGGGCTAACGAACGTATATAAAAAATCACGATAACTCAACAACTAATGACGCTATCTTCATCAAATTTGTGCTGTAGGTTACTAGTAATGAAACTACTTCGGGAATGGCGTAGGTTCGGGATTGGACCATGGGTTCGGAACCTGGAATTTTTTGATCGAATTTAGAACAAACGAGCATAATTCCGAAACCAATGAAGATAGAACCTCCAAATTTGGTATCAGGGTGTCCCGTTTTATTTCCTAAGTGTCTTTGAATTTGGGCCCCATTGGAGTGGTTGGTCGGGGACCAGCCACACATTTCCGAAGACCTTAAAGCATATCTTTAAAATTAATAAAGATAGCAACTTGAAAAAAGTTTTTACTATCTCTTGCGTGTCCCCCTAATTTGGGATCAATTGGAGTGGTGGTTCAGTACCCCTCTTAGACCTCCTTAGTTTTAAAAGCTTATAATTGTGTACAAGGGTTAACTAGTATTTAAAATACATCGCGGACTGTATAAAGGCGAAATCAGCCCAAGGGTTCGAATTTTGGACCTTTTAATCGGTTTCAAGGCTACCGAACATAAATAAAAAAAGCACGATAACTGTAGAACTAATGAAATTGGTGCTTTAGGTTATTGGTAATGAAACTACGGCGGCGATTGCGTACGGTGAGGATTGGACAACGGGTTCGGAACTTAGAACTTTTTGATCGAATTTAGGCCAAACTAGCATAATTCCGTAACCAATGAAGATAGAACCTCCAAATTTGGTATCAGGGTGCCGCTTTCGATTTCCTTATCTTCCTTGAAATTTGAGTCCAATTGGATTAGTGGGTTGGGGACCAGCCACTCAGTTCCGAGGACCTTAAAGCATATTTTCGAAATTAATAAAGATAGTAATTTGAAACAAATGTCGAAACTTCAAATTTGGCACATGGGTGTTCTTTACTATTTACTGTATGTCTCTCTTATTTTGGATCAATTGGAATGGTGATTCAGTACCTCTCTTAAACCCCCCAATGTGTAAAAGCTTATCATCGAAATTAATAAAACTAGTAACTTAAAATTAAGATAACACGTTCCAATTGTGTACAATAGTTAACTAGTATTGAAAGTATGACGGGGACTGCATATGGGCGAAATCATACCATGGTTCCGGGTTCTGAAGTCCTTGAAAAGTTCAAAATTTGGATTATTAAATATATTATGCTTTGATTAGCTTTTTATCACAAAATTTAATAATTAGAATTTTTTTATTTTGTATTTGAATTGGAATAAATATATTATAATTTATTTCAAGTTTTTTTGTTTTTTAATATTTTTAAATAGATAAATTAGTAAGAATTTGTAATATTTTTTAATAGATAGTGTAATTAGAAAATGATTTTAGTATTATAAAGTTAATTTGGTTAGCTATGTCTTACGATCAATTTAATAACAGCTTTTATGGTGTTAAAACGACTTATGGATATGTCCTTAAATTTGAACCAAATAGGTGTAGGGTATTTCTTAGCCGGTGGCACCTACTGACTGTTTCTTTAATTGTTATTATTATTAATATTAGAAAAATTCATTAGGTATCGTGTCCAAATGGGTTATTATATCGCAAATAAAGTATCTCATATATCTTTTGCACTATTTGAGAAGAGCAAAAAACTATTCTTATTAATTAAGTGAGCTTTTGGAATAAAGGTTAACTTGCGTTAATACCAATAATTCGAAAAGTTTATTGACTCTTTGTGCAAAACTAAAACCCGATGGGCTTCTATAATTAAAATCAATGCTAGTGCAAAATTTCCAATAAAATTTATTTAACCGTTTAAGCAAATAAAATTTATAGAAAACTTCATGGCGTCGTCATGACAAACGGGTTAAGCGAACTCAACTAAAATTTTTTGCAGCCTCCATTTTGGACAAAATAATCATGTTGATGTTCATGAACTCAAATCTGAAATGAAAATATTTTTGGAAGCTCGCTGGGCCGAAACGGGTTAATATATTCCAACCAACTTTATATAACTAATTCCGATAGCTAAGAGGAACATTTGTGCAAAATTTCAAGAAAATCGGTCCAATGTCGAGCCGAACATCAACAAAAATTTGTGTCAGCATCACTTTTCGACTGCGAAACTACCTTGTGAAATTGGACACAAATCGGAAACAAAAATTTTTTTGGGAATCCGCCGGGCCGAAATGGGTTAATATATTCCAACCAACTTTATACAACTAATCCCTTTAGCTAAGAGGAACATTTGTGCAAAATTTCAATTTAATCGGTCAAACTACTTCGGCTCAATGAAAAAGCTTCATTCCTACCTCGTGCCTAAACGGGCTAACCGAACTCAACAAAAATTTGTGTCAGCTTCTCTTTTCCACTGCAAAACGACCCTGTAGAATTTGATACAAATCGAAAACAAAATTTTTTTTGGAAGCCTGCCGGGCCGAAATGAATTAATATATTCCAACCGACTTTATCCAACTAATTCCGCTAGCTAAGAGTGGAGAGAACATTCGTGCCGTCGTCAAAAATGTCGTTCACGTGAATCCTGGACAAACAAACAAACAAACAAATTTTCATCTTTATATATTAGATTACTTTATGTCAAAAGTAGTTAACTTTAACGGCCAACTTCTGAATAAAATATCAGCCCCACCTGTTAGAGAGCTACAACCCCCCAAAGTCGGAAAAGCTTTATATTTAAATTGTTATAACAACAGTTCGCTTAAGTTTATTTTCAGCCTGGAATGGGTAAAAAACAGCTGCTTTTATAAGCTTTTTAAAGTTTTAAAAGAGAAATGTATAGGGTTGCCATACAGTACTAAAATTTACAATTATGCAAAACTAAATTTTTGCAAATTTTTTGGCCCCACGTATGTTGAAACGCTTAAACCTAGAGTCTTGAAATTCGGTTAACAAATTGTTTTTGTCACGCATCCTTCTAAGGAGGTGCGTGGGCTCGAAAATTAAAATTTCGATATATTTCAACACCTATAACTTGAATACCTGTCAAAATTTTTCTTAATTTTAAAAGCTCAAACATTATATTTCAACAAATATCAAAGGTTTTTCTTAATTTTCAAGGGCGACGAAGCTACTATAAGGTTCTATTAGGTTTATTTTCAATCTAAAATAGGTAAAATGGAGCTCTTTTTATAGGTTTACAAAAAATACGTATAAAGTTGCCTTAAGGTACTTAAATTAACCCTTATGCGAAACTCAATTTTCGTTTAGGTTTTTGGTACCGCATATCTATTGAACGGCTTAGAGACTTAAAATTTTGGGAGGGGTTAGATGCTTAGAAATTAGTAGGTGTCGGTAAACATAATTTTTTTGTCACGCCTCCTTTTTTAGAAGCTATAAGGGTTTGAAAATTGAAATTTTGCTATTTTTAAACACCTGTAATTTGAATACCTGTTCAATTTTTGCTTTTAATAATATACTAAATTTAAGGATCCAACATTATATTTTATCATATGTAAAAAGTTTTTCTTAAATTTAAACGCGGTTCTTTAAATTAAAAAAAATGTCTTGAAATTTTGGGGGGGTTGGAAAACCTTGTCATCACGTATATATTTCCCAAATTACACGTTAACATTGAAGCTCTAATATTATATTTCGATAAAAAACTCAATATGAAACATAATATAATTTTTAAAATGTGCTTTTTTAAAAACCTATTGTTTTTTTCATCACTTGTTTATGATTTTCTGAAGGAAATGTTTTTTTTTGGAAAAAGGGTTTTAAAATACTATGTGTAAAATACTATGCATACTATGTGTAAAATACTATGCACAAAATATACAAAATTGAACTTTTAATTTTTATATTTTATATGAAAATAAACAAAACTGCAATTTGACGCTGAAATTTTCTTTCAAAGAACAACAAATGTAAAGTAGATAAAAAACAAAGACTTACGAAAAAATGTAGAAATGGAAAATGTTATGTTATTTAAATTAAGAATATTATTATGGATTAGCTTTATTTTTATTATTATTAATGTTGTTTCATTTAGCTTTTGCAATTACGCTGTCTTACCGAAATTTGTGCTGTAGGTTACCAATAATAAAAAATACAGTGGTCGAGAACGAAACAAGGGTTCGGATACTAGAACTTTTTGATCGAATTTAGGCCAAACGAGCATAATTCCGAAACCAATGAAGAAAGAACCTCCAAATTTGGTATCAGGGTGTGTCTTCCTATTTCCTTAGTAGTAGTATGTATATGCCGGTTCAGCGTCAGCAAAAGCTCAGGAGCTTTTTTAGTGCCGTTTCAGCGTCAGTAGTCAGCAAAAGTTCTCCTAAAGTTATGCAATAAAATTGTGATAAGTAAAAAGTTTTGTGCTTTTGAGTATTTTAAAATTCTCTGAAATTAAAAAAATTTATAAAAAACAAACCTCAAACAAAATTGACTACTTAAAAATTCCAATTAACAATACGCAAATTTTAAACGACGCCCAATTAAATTTAAATAAACTTAAAATAGAAAACAATAATTATATTATCAAAGAAAACGAACACATAAATGAAGTAATGGCAACACATTTATACCAAGTTCAAAAGCAAGTTACAAACAGATTTTCCCCGATAAGTAACAATATAGAGCAAAGTATTAACAATTTAAACCAAATAATTCAAAATAACAAAACAAATAAAATATCCCTTGTTAAATTTAACAATCATTTACATTCAAATAATTTACTTGAAAATGAAACTTTAAATAATTATTTTATAGCTCAAAATGAACTCAAAGATATTTTATCAAAACTTAAAGGTAAAACATCGTCAGGTATAGATAAAATTCCAAATATAGTGTTAAAACATCTTCCTATTTCAGTAATTAACTTATACACAATAATTTTTAACAATTGCCTTAATATAAGCTACTTCCCAAATAAGTGGAAAAAAGCAGTTGTTATTACATTAAAAAAACCAGGAAAAAGTGCTTCAGATCCTAGCAGTTATAGACCAATAAGTTTATTACCAAATATAGGAAAAATCCTAGAAATAATAATAAATAAATTTATAGTCAAAATAACTGAGATTAAAAATATTATACCATCAAATCAGTTTGGTTTTCGTCATAAACACAGCACAATACATGCTATGACGAAGCTTTCATCGGATATATGTAGAAATATAAACGATGATAAGGTTGTAGCAGCATGTTTTGTGGACTTTGAAAAAGCTTTTGACACCGTCTGGATTGATGGTATAATATACAAACTCTTAAAATATCAATATCCCTTACATTTAGTTATTCTGATTAACAACATGATAAGAGGTAAAACTTTTAGCACATGGGGGTCGGATAATCATTTATCCAAAGAATTCAAATTATCCGATGGGTTACAACAGGGCACCGTAAATTCCCCTATTTTGTTCAATATATACATAAGCGAATTACTGAATTCTCTAAATAAAAATTTAGAGCCCAATTACAGTATAGCATTTGCGGACGATCTGACAATTTACGCAACAAGTAATAATCTAAGAGATGCACAATACATTTTACAAAAAATGTTTTATAAAGTGATATCTTATAGTAATCTTTGGAAGCTAAAAGTAAATTATCAAAAATGTGAAACTATGTTATTCAGGAATACTATTAACAAGGTAAAATATAATGTTAAATCATGCTGGAGAGATTTTTATATATTAACTCCAGACAAAACAAAAATAAAAAACTCTGTGAACTACAAGTATTTAGGAGTTCACTATAATTATATGTTAAACTTTAACTATCATGTTAAAAATCAAATAAGAAAAGCAAATAACGCCTTTATTAATTTAGGAAAATTGTTCTTTTCCAGAACACTTTGCAACAATGTTAAATTGCTCTGCTACAAAACCTTAATCCGTCCAGTACTAACATATGCCTGTCCAATATGGTATAATGTTAATGCTTCTGTGATGGAAAAATTAAGAATATTCGAACGCAAGTGTTTAAGAGCTTGTACAAATTACAATAGAAAACCTAACACTAATATGCACTATTATTCAAATAAATTTATATATGATAAGGCGAACATAGTTAGAATCGACAATTTTATCATTCGTCTCATACGTAACCACATTCAAAGGAGTAGTGAATCATGCGAGAACTCATTAATCTGCCATCCATGGTACGAAGATTTTGAGTACATTAAAAACTGCCTAGTTACAGGTTTTTTGCCTCCAGAAGGATTCGTGTTTTTGGACAAACATAATTATATTGAAAATAATCAAAATATTCCGATTTTATACCACTATAAAAGAAACGCGAAAATAAAACAAATACCTTTAAATTTAAATATAATAAATATTAATGACAATGAGTTGTTTAAATATGATAAGTATATTCCTGCAAAAAATAAATTAGAAATTAAAAAACCATACTTTTGGAAAAATTTAGATGTAACGTAGGTTATAGTAGGTTTAGGTATAGGTATAAGTATTAGGTTATTTTAGTTTTAAGTTTTTATAAAACATATAAATAAAAAAAATTGGTTTTTATATAAAAAAATTTTTTCCAATAAATTCAATTATATTAATATTAAATTAAAACTAAAATATATTATGTTAAAATCAAAATATCAATATTAAAACATCAAAAGAGATTATACTAATATAGTTCTAAATAAATTGTGAGAGCTGACATATTGGTCAGCCATGTACAAATTACATTTTAGCATATAAGAATTCTTTTTAAGTTTTTGTTTTTGAATTGTTAAAAAATAATATAATGAATAGAAAAATAAAACACTAAAAAAAAAAAAAAAAAAGTATTTTAAATTAGGCTTAGCGGTTAGAATATCAGTTATGTTTAAATTTCAAATTAAAACAATAATAAGCTTAAACTAGTTTGAGTCTTTGAGTATTTTAAATTAAGCTTGGTTGTTGGGATATCAGTTATGTTTAAATTTCAAATTAAAACAGTAATAAGCTTAAGATATTGTGCTTATTGTTCTTAATTAAATATGAAAAGTTTTTAAAGTTTGGTTTAAGTACACAGTTAATATTATCAAAGTTTAAGCTTGATTTAATATTTCCGTGAAAATTAAAAAAAAGTTTTATAAATTAAAAAAAATAAGCTTAAGCTATTTAGCTGAATATTCTTAAGTAGATATGAAAAGTTTTTTAAATTTGGTTTATACTTAATATTATCCAAAACCAATAATATTATTGGTTTATACTTAATATCGTCCAATATGTTTGAAAATGAAGCTTCCAACTGCCATTTTAAAGTTGAAAAGCTTAAAAAATCGATGGAAATTTTTTGTTTGATTATTAACTTAACTGCAAAAGTTTTTAAAAAAAATGAAACAAATAAACGTTTTAAATTATATTGTAAATTTTTTTTATTTTGTTTTTGTTTGAAACATTCTGTTGAAAACATTCATTAATACACCTAACATTAGTTTTAATGACTTCTGCTGCATTTTTCTTATGTTCATTTGTCCGAACATGGTAATTCCACAAATTATTTGAGATGGCTGTTTTGCACTTCTTGCAAAATTTTGTATTTTCATAACCTTCTCTGTGGTTTTTTATATGTTCTAATAAATTGTTTTTTCGATCAAATACTTTTTGACATAAATCACATTTATGTTTTAATTGTACATTTATTGAACATTTATGGCTTTTAAGATTGTCCGACCTTGTGAAAATTTTTTTGCACTCATTGCATTCCGATTTGATTTTTTTATTTGCTGAACTCATTTTTAGTTGTTTTTTTTTTTTTTTTTTGTTTTAATTTTAATAAAAATTATTTGGTAACTAAAATGGATTATAACATAAGATCATATATATATACTTTTAAAAACCACAGCTGCAGCAGCCTTCACAACATTTTAATTTATATGATATTTTTCAAAATACTGCAACAATGTTGTATCGTATTAGAATTTTAACTTTAAAAAACTAAAGAAAAAAAAAAAAAATTGCATAAATCCAACTTTTAACCCCCCGGGACAACTTTTTAATTTATATTATATTATTCAAATACTGCAACAATGTTGCATCTTATTAGCATATTAACTTTTTTAGAAAGGCGCGCCGCCGCCCACATTACTATTCTAATCATAAAATCATAAAAATAAATCTATTAAAATATTTTTTTGGCACCGCGCAGCTGCAGCAACCTTCACAACTTTTTAATTTATATGATATTTTTCAAATACTGCAACAATGTTGTATCGTATTAGAATTTTAACTTTAAAAAAAAAATAATTGCATAATTGCATAATGAGTTAGTTATGTGGTTTTTATTTTATTTTTTATATGAGTGTGGAAGTCATATATAAAGTTTTTCATATATAAGAACAACAATTTTTCTTTACTATTATTAAAAATTATTTACTTTATTAAGAGTACATAATACATATTAAAAAAAAAAAAATTGCATAAATCCAACTTTTAACCCGCCGGGACAACTTTTTAATTTATATTATATTTTTCAAATACTGCAACAATGTTGCATCTTATTAGCATATTAACTTTTTTAGAAAGGCGCGCCGCCGCCCACATTACTATTCTAATCATAAAATCATAAAAACAAATCTATTAAAATATTTTTTTGGCACCGCGCAGCTGCAGCAGCCTTCAAAACTTCCCTCTTTGTCAAAAGTGTTTTTGTTGTTTAAGTTATTTACTTCAATTTACATCTATTTATATACAAGTTAACAAACAATAATGACTTTTTTAATAGAAACAAAAGCTTTAACAAAGAAATTCTAACAATGTTCTTGACATAAATTAAAATAATAATTCGTAATAAAAAATAGTATATAATACATACTAATTTAACAGTTTTTCATCATAAAGCTAAACAGTTTTCTAAAGTAATATTTAAACCAACAATACAACATGGTTAGTAAAAATCAGATATTTTAAGTTAAAATTAAAAATAATATTTTTATACTAAAAAAAAAAATTTTTATTTTTTTTAATTTAAGGATTTTATTAACGATATAGTAACAAGTGCAAAAGGTGATTACACTGCATATCACAAAATAGACATTTTAATTATCGATTTCCTGTACGACGTGCAAGAATTTAAATTGATACATGTCTCGAAGGGAGGCCGAGCTCTTCTGTGTACATTAAAAAATCCTTTGACTCAGGAAGAAACAACAATTTGGATGCCGGATCGAATAACAAAAAAAGTTAAAACAGATGAAGATTTGAAAAAGCTGAACGATGAATCATTCTATTTGAAATTTATGGGAAGAAATGAAAAAAAGTTTAACATGGCCATCTTTGAGCTGATTCCGGCAAAAGAAATTAATTCGCAAGAAAAATTCCTGAAATAAAACATTGTATATACAATTATTTTAAAATAAAGAAAAATTTTTTTTAAAAATATTATGTTTTTTTTTAATTGAATATTTTACAACTTTATAGCTCTTTGTGACTTAATTTCTAATTTGTCCTCTGTTGGCATGCTTTCGTAACAAAATAGGTCTTTTTGTTTTGGAGAGGTTGATGAAGTACAGATTAGATCAATCTCTGTTGGCATTTTATCATAACAATAAAGATTTTTTTTCTGGGGTATTGTTGATTTTGTCTGATGTTTTACTGTTTCTACTGGTCCGACAATTAATATTTCATTCTTTCCTGAAGTTGTTTTTAAGTCCAAGGGCTCATGTAAATTAGACTACAATTCAAATTGAATTCGTCACACTTCCCAATAACATTTTCAAAAGGTTCTTTTACTAAACAGTCTTCCATTTGGTTCTTTAAATTGATTTTATTGTTAGGCAATATTTAAAAAATACAAATGGCAAATTAAAAATCAAAATCTTCTTTTATGCTTTTTTTTTTTTTTTTTTTTAGCATCATTAGAAAATTAATAGTACTCTAAAGGTAAAAATTTGAATTTATCACACGTATTTCTTAATCTATTACACACTTGCATTAAAGTACATAATGAAATGGGAAATGAATTTTTGTAATTCCAATTTTTTTTTCAAAGCTTTTATTTGAGAATCAATTAAACGTATACGAGTATATATTTATAGTACTCGATAAAAGAAAAATAAGCAACAAGTGTACGGCATTTGTTTCCTATGTTTCCAAACGCTGGGAACCCCTCGCACGGCGGGGGTCTGTACGGTCGTGGGCTGTGCGGTCATGGGCTGTGCGGTCGTGGGCTGTGCGGTCGTGGGCTGTGCGGCAGGTGGGCCTAAATTATCTTAAATTGATTTTCGAGAGATGATTCGTATTAGGTATAAATAAAGGTTTTAAATTATTTGTCCGAAAACGGTCTGTAAAGGTCCGAAAACGGTCTGTGAAGGTCCGAAACGGTCTGTGAAGGTCCGAAAACGGTCTGTGAAGGTCCGAAACAGTATGTGAAGGTCCGAAACAAGGGGCCCCTTGGCGCGAGGGGCCTGTATTCAAAACTAGTTTCAGTCTGTAAAGGTTCGCAAATGGTCTGTGAAAGTCCGAAACGATCTGTGAAAGTCCGAAACGGTCTGTGAAGGTCCGAAAACGGTCTGTGAAGGTCTGAAGACGGTCTGTGAAGGTCTGAAGATGGTCTGTGAAGGTCCGAAAACGGTCTGTGAAGGTCCGAAACGGTCTGTGAAGGTCCGTTAATAGTTTTAAAAATTTACTGCTCTATAGTATATCTATGTATCCCCACTTTTTTTTTTATGAAATCAGAGTTTTAAATAAAAGGCTAGGTTATTAATTTTTTTTTATTATAATAAAGAACAAAATGAATTGCAACAACAACAACAGTAGTAGCAGAAAAGCTATAGTTGATTTACAATTTGTTATTGGAAATAACAAACAATATTTTTTGAAAGAATTTTCTTTGATAGCTGATGGTTCTCTAGACTCTAATACCAGTGTTTTTTATATTTAAAGCACCGTACTCATTTGAAGAATAAAATAGTGATGTTAAACGACAAAATGAGTACAACAAAAAGAACATTAATAACATGGATTGGAATGATGGCTTTATAGAGTATTTAAAAGTTAAAAATGTCTTTGAGGAACATTTAACAACTATATTTGATGTTGTTTATGTAAAAGGTCTTAAAAAAAAGCAATTTTTAGACACTTTTATTTCAAATTCAGTAAAAGTTATCAATTTAGATAACAAAATTCCATCTCTACAGGAACTAAGAAATTACATCACCATTTGCCCTCACCATCATAATACAGAAAATTTGTTGCAAAGATGTGCTGTAAAAAATTGTATAAACTTGTACATGTATTTAATAAAAGATAATAATAATAATTGGCTTTAAAAAATATTTGTTTTATTTATTGTTGCACAATATATTTTTTCAGACATAAACAATGGTATTTCATAAAATAGTCTAGAATAATTACACTGAGCTATATGTAAATTCATAGGAATATAAAAATCTTCTTGTTCCAATTTCAGTTTATTCCTTTCAATACATCTATCGAAATACTTGAATACATATTCCCACATTTAATTCAGCTCCATTGTTATATGACATCACTGCTTGTATAAAGTCCAACATAAGGCAAAAGCGGGTGTACTCATCTAGTTCCAATGTTAGTTTTGTAGTTTGTTCTGTATGATTGAATTTCAGTGGAAATTTATTTGAATTTAATTTAGGTTGAATGTTTGTAAAATCTACATAAAAAGCATGCCACTGCAAATAATTCATCTCGCTAATGACTTTGCGATGACGCTGAAAAATTATTGTTGCAGCTAAATTTTCAATATTAAATCCAATTTGTATTTTTATTGTTTGTTTTTTATCCAAATAGTAAATATAGCTTAATAAAAGATTTTTTTGTTGTGCCTCGTCCTCGTTATCGTTGTTTATTTGTTTTTCGATAAATACTTCAGCATTTGATGTTGGCTCCATGTTTTTTTTTTAAACTGTTAAAGTTTATAACTCGAAAGTTTTGTATTTATATGGGGGGATGACATTGTGTTGAATAAATTAATAAAATTTTTCATGCTCTTGCGCTTACATCGCATCCATAAATATACACAACAATATTGTCCACAGACTGATGTAAGGTCACTTTGTAAACGCTTATTGTTGAAAATAAAACATTTTGATTGATTTTGTAGAAATTTCACAATCTCATTGTGGAATGGCGGATTTCCAAATGAGTCAAAATATTCTATACAGCCTTGAACTGGCACGAAAATTGCTAACCAATGTGTTCCTTTTTTGGTAGAAGTGTCGGTGTTTATTACTAAAATACCAGGTTTTGAAATATTTTTCGGTATTTGATCAAGAGCAAAAACACCATTAAACAATTTACTTGTGACATTATTACATTTCAGCGCTTTCGTTATCTGAAGTGTATTCATTTTTTTGTAAACGGGAAATATCAATTAGCTGAGTATTTCCACTTATGTATGCCGTTAAAAATTCAACTTTAAGTTTACCATTTGTGAACACTATATCGAATTTTTCAAGCAAATTTATTAAATTATTAGTTGTTTTTTCATTGTCCATATGTCCAAAAGAGTAATTCTTGATGTCCGTTCTTTTTAAATCTTTGGTTGGGAATTTATACTTTAATTCCCTTACAATAGTTTTACATTTTTCTTTTATTCCAGCCACAGCAAGGTTTTTAGCGAATATTGTATTGTTATCATCCGTACAGAATGATAAATCTACTACAGCGTATGCCATTTTCAAATGAATAGAGATGCTCCACTATGCTTCCTTTTATATGTTTACGTAGACGTTGCGATTTTTATCAATTTCGATACTGGCATCGAATTCTGCAAACACAATACATGTTAATGTTGAAGTTAATGGAGAACTGAGTCTTGCTTCAATCTTTACTACTCCCTGGTTTAATAAACTTTGACATGTATCAGTTCCAGAACCATCTGGTGATAAATCAAAAGCTAGTATTGTATAACCTTTTGAAAATAGTTCTTTTGAAATTTGATGGCCTTTATCAGAATGATGTATACCTGTTCCGCTAAATAATGTTAAATATGCACAAGAATTGCAATTGTTATTCGACGTAAAACTGGTTTCAATTGCAGAGTTTGGTGTAGGCACTCCATTCACATATAATTGAAATTGTGTGAGATTTTGATGATCGAAATGGTATGGATTTTTTGATCTTTTACCATTAAAATTTTCATTATTAACCATACAAAATAAAAGAGCTTTTGGTATTGCCCTATAAATATATTATCCAATGATATGTTGGATGTGTTAGCTGGAATTGTGAATGTTTTGATTTCACTTCTCGTATAAAAATATTTTGCGTTAGCCTTTTCCAAAACAGTATTATGTGCTATTAATATGCTTGGATTAATTGTTAAATGTTTCATGTATAATGTAGCTTCAAGAATTTTTAAATAGCTTTCGTCTGAATCATTGAAAAATAGAAAAAAATCTTGTTTTTCTAATGCCAAAGCAATTCGAATGTCAACGTTATTTAAAAGTAATTTGGAAGTGTTGAAAAAATCTACATGTAATTTTCCCATTAATTCTACTATTGTAGAATTATTGTATAATTTTTTCCTTGATTTAGAACCAGAATTGTTAAAATCATTTACATTTGGTTTATCCAATTCCCAACCAGATGCTTCCAGATGTGTTTGACTGGAATCTGTACCATAATTTAGTAAAGTAGTTAAGTATGCTTTATAATGGTATAATGAGTCTGACGGAGTGATGTTTTTTCTATTTAGAGTTACATTACATTGTTTAATTAAAGAGTGTAATAAATTATTTACAACACTGGGCTGTGAGGCTGCTTTTGCATCAGCTCCGGTTCCTACTTTATCATTTGCACTCCAAACTGATCCATCTTTTTTTAATATTTGAATTTTAAATTTGATGTAGGTTGACGATAAATCTCGATATGTATCTCCATTTCCAAGCGAAACAAATTCAATAGTTGATGGTGACGCCTCCAAAGAAGCTAAAGGATTGTATGCTACTTCTTCTGAACGCAATATACTTGTTTGTATTGGTAATGATGCAAAAAGATCAAGTTCAGATTTCATACACTCCATATTTAATTGAATATATCAGAGGTTTTAATTTGCTTTTTTCGTCGCTTCGACTTTAAATGTGTCTTTTTAGAAACTGCTCGTCGTTTTATACTGCTCCGTCTTTTTATGGCTTTTCGCCTTCCACCATACATCGAATGCAGTTGATTAGCTACTGATTTTCTTAGATTTTTCATGCCACCTTTACTTTGATCAATTACGGTTTCTTTTATGTTTGCACCAGATGCTATATCATTCAAAATATTTTTACTTGTGTTCATAGCCTCTGTTTTAATTAAGTTCCAACCTGATGTAAAAACTGGCTTTAAGTAACGAATTAAACTTCCGAATATATTTCCAAAACCACGACCTCTTTGAATAGTTGGATAAAATTGTAATAGAGATCCAATATCGTTGATTCCTCCACCTACTTGAGAGGAATAATATCTCACGTAAGCTCTTTCCATGTTTGATATGATATTATATTTGAGTAGTAGTATTTATATTGTTTTTAAGCAATCATTGCTTTTTAAAGTGCAATACAATTTTTGTTTGATAGTAACTGGAAACAAAATTTATTCCATCGCCGTATTGGTTGCAAATTTTAATCGCTATCGTTTCAAAACAATTTTTTTCTATAGGTATGTATTGGACATTTTCAAATTCAATATTTGTAGGTATTCTGCAATTTTCTACGTTGATAGCTCTTAATGCACGTACTTTGCTACTTCCAAAAACAGATGATTGAACTATATCTGAATATATCATCACCATTCCATTAATTTCATCTTTATTATTAGCAATAGCTAATTTAAATAGTTCAGGTAATTTTGTTTTGAAATTTTTTATATTTTGTTTCTGTCGAAATAATTCATTTAGCAATGTTTTTACATTATAACTGTGATTAACTTTTATAAAGAAGCTGTCTTCATCAAAAGTCTGTGATATTCGAATTAAACCTTTTTTGTTTTGATCTGCTACTTTTTGAAAAGTTATATTATCATAATTTTTAGTATTAGAAATATATGTCAAAACTTCATTAAAAAATTCTTTGAAAACTTGGTTTCGAGTAAATCCCGGATTAGGAGTTATATTTTTAATAAGTGTTGGCAAAAAATTAAATTTCCAATCATCCAAATGTAATTCCGAATCGTCATATGAATAATATGTGTAACCTATAGATTTGGTTACTTTAATTTTTTCAAGAGGTTTTTCAATGTTTTTTACATAAACATTATACTCTCCAATATTAATAAGAGCACAATTCTCCTTGTTAAATTTGTCCGTTTGTAGGAAATCGTTCAGATAAACTTCTGAAAGACCTACTTTCCAGTTTCCGTTTCTTAAATCAAAGTGAATAGGCAATTTATTTTCGAATGAAGCTAAAGTGTTGTCTGGAAAAAGTTGTAAATTATCATTACTAAACAATGTTACATAGAAGTCATCTTGACTATCCATCTTTGTTAACTTCTTTTAAGACATAAAATGTTGCACTATTTATATGTTGCCCATTCCGGTGTTGATGAAGTTCTTAGTTTTGGACTTCTTAGTAAAGGTTTTAATTTTCGTTTTTTGTTTCAGGAAACTGTGAAAGTATAGTTGAGGAAATTGAACTACCGGCCGATCTTAGTGTCTTCTTTTTTTCAGGAGATGGTACAGCAACGGTAATTACATCACCACTTGGTGTTTCAAACATTCGATAATCAGAACTTAGAGATGGTCTTTGTACTAGTTTTTCGTCTTTCAACATTTCAGTTTGAGCTAATTTTCTAAATGAATTTTCATCATCTAAATCGATATCCATATCTGAATACTCTTTTTTAGGATCATATTCAAATACTTCATCAGTAACTAATGGTACAGAATTAGTCTGTGTTGATGTTGATTTGTATTTAGGTAATTCGGTTTCTGTATATGCATTTCGTTTAGAAAAGAATTTTGTTTAAGTGCCTGTATCAAATGTAGGATTATTAGCCTTTTCTGGTAATTTTTTTGCGTGTCTTTTGTTAATTCCATATTTGAGGAGATTTTGACGATATAAGTACCATTTTTGCAATGGTTTTAAGTTTTTATCATATAAAACTTTTTATCATCTTGAAATAATTTACTAAATTTTGAAAATATTTCTGGTGACATAACAATCATTCGCTGCATTATGTCTTACTGAGTAATTTCCCTATTACACCAGATAATATAGTTCCGATTAGAGTTGGTAAAAACCCACCATGTTGAACTAATATTTTTCTTTTGGCTTTTATACTTTTCTTAGCACAGGCTAGAAATCTTAATTGTTTTTTATGTTTTTTTAATTTTGCTTTTTGTGCCGATGATATTTTATTATTACCATTTAATATATTGATTGCAATTTCAGCAATAGTTTTTATAATATCATCATCACAATATTTAAGAATATTTCTACGAAATATCTTGTTGTTGCACTTTCCTAGTACATGTAATATATGTTGGTTTTTCTTCAATCGTTTCATACTTTTGACAGTTGTTATTCAAATCACCCGTATCACAGAAACATATACAATATTCTTTGGAAAAAATATTAGTTCTAATACGAAATAAATCGTTAATGTCTTGTGTTAAATCCAACACAATATAACCATGAGGTTTTGATGTTGACTCATTATATACTCTCAAGAAACCCTTTATATTTTCTGGATATAGTTGCCTAGCAAGAGGAAAAATTTGCGATTTGTCTCGAGGATTTTTGAAAAGCACTAAATATTTACAATTTAATGAAATATCTCTTGAAAATTTTCCCTGATGAAAAACGTTTTGTGTTAACAATATAATAGATAAATTACGATGGTGTGAACCTTTAGTAAATAGCTCACATACCTCTTTATTTGCAGAATCTAACATTAAGTCATCTAGAACAATTAACGTAGGTTTATTTTCATTACCACTAAATTCTTTTGGGATACTGGTATAAAAGTCTATATAGGGAAAAGTTAGATTTTTTGGAATAGCAGAAATTTCTGGATTACACCATTTTATTGTTTCAATTTTTGGAGAAATCAATCTATCAATATTTTCAATTAAATTACACACAAATGTTGTTTTCCCACATCCAGATGGTCCCGCTATCATCATTGTAAATGGATGAATAAAATTAATCATTTTTGGTCTGTGTCTGATAAGAAACTGAATTTAAAATACAATTTAGAGATCATATAAAAGCAGCGAACATATTCTTAGTACTGTCATTTTGAATTATGGAAGTGGAGGAGTTCTTAAATATTTATTCCTCCGTCATATTAGATGATCATAAGAAACTAATATTACATCTATATAAACACATTAAAAACTTTTCTGGAGTAAAAAAATTCACTTCAATTTATGGTACTCATTTTACCCTTTGCCCGTGGGCATATGATAATTCTACTTCTGGACCGGACACATGTGAATGTCACACAAAAGAAAATTATAGAATCACTTTAGAAAATTTAATTAAATGGTACGAGAATAATGTCGAGGCTACAAGTCGTGTCAGAAATTCATAGAGGCGCTAGAAGAAACTTTACACGAAGAAAATTTATTCAAAAGGGTTTAAATGATACTTGGCAAATTGATTTGGTTGAAATGATTCCATATGCAAAATTTAATAAGACATATAAATATTTATTAACCGTTATTGATACATTTTCAAAATTTGCGTATGCTGAACCGATTAAAAACAAAAGCGCTGATAATGTTTTAATCGCAATGAAAAATATTTTTAAGCGTGCTGGTAAAAAACCAAAAAATTTACAATCTGATCAAGGTACGGAATTTTTCAACAAAAAATTTCAAAATCTAATGAGGAAATATAAAATTAACCATTATCATACATATTCAGAACTAAAAGCATCAATTGTAGAACGTTTCAATCGCACCCTAAAAAACATGATGTGGAAACAATTCAGTTTACAAGGCACATATAAATGGTTACCTATTCTGCCATCGCTAATAGAAAAATATAACTCAACATATCATCATACAATTAAACTTCCACCTAAAAATGTTACAAAGAAAAATGAGAAATTTTTATTAAAAACTGTCTACAATAAATTAAAAGTATTCCGAAAAGCAAAATACAAAGTTGGAGATTTTGTTCGTATAAGTAAATTTAAAGGTATATTTGCAAAAGGTTATCAACCTAATTGGTCAACAGAAATTTATACAATAGCGAAAATAAAAAGAACTGATCCAATAACATACAATTTACTTGATTACACACAAAAACAAATAAAAGGCAGTTTTTATGAACCTGAACTTACATCTGTTAAATTTCCTAATGTTTACCTTGTAGAAAAAATAATAAGAAAAAAAGGAAATCAAGTTTTGGTTAGGTGGCTTGGCTTTGATAAAAACCATGATTCATGGATAAATAAAAAAGATATTATTTAATGAATAATAATTTATTAACTTTTAGTAAAACATGCTATGCTGTTATTTAATATTAAAAACAACTTTTTAAAACCAAGTTTTATATATTTTTTTTTTTTTTTTTTTTTTTTAACTTGAACTTGATCACGTTTTCAATTTGTATTCATGATCACGCCTTTATATTATTAACAATATAATTTCAAACGTTTATTTGTTTAATTTTTTCAAAACTTTTGCAGTTAAGTTAATATTCAAACAAAAGATTTCCATCGATTTTTTAAGCTTTTCAATTTTAAAATGGCAATTGGAAACTTAATTTTTGAAACATAACGAACGAGCTTAATCAGCTTATTAAACATATCTGATATCCTAACCGCCAAGTTTAATTTATAATATTAAATGACTCAAACTAGCTTAAGCTTATTATTGTTTTAATTTGAAATTTAAACATAACTGATATCCCAACAACCAAGCTTAATTTAAAATACTCAAAGACTCAAACTAGTTTAAGCTTATTATTGTTTTAATTTGAAATTTAAACATAACTGATATTCTAACCGCTAAGCTTAATTTAAAATACTCAAAAGCACAAAACTTTTTACTTATCACAATTTTATTGCATAACTTTAGGAGAACATTTGCTGACTACTGACGCTGAAACGGCACTAAAAAAGCTCCTGAGCTTTTGCTGACGCTGAACCGGCATATACATACTACTCTTAGTGTCCTTGAAATTGAGGACTAATTGCAGTGGTGGGTCGGGCACCATTTACACAGTTCCGAAGATCTTAAAGCATATTTTCGAAATTAATAAAGATAATAAAAATTTGGCACAAGCGTGTTTTTCACTGTTTTCTACATGTCTTCCTAACTTATGATCAATTGGAGTGGTGGTGCAGATGTCTCTCTTAGACTGCTTTGTGTCCGTAAAATTTTGGATGAATTGGAATAGCGGTTTGTGTACCACCCCCACTACTGCCAAGACCTTGAAGCATATATTTGAAATTAATCAAGATAGAAACTTCAAATTTGATACATAAATTTGATATTTCCTATTTCCGTTCTTATTAACACTTAAGGCTATGAATTTTACTAAAAAAACAAAATATTTTTTTAATAAACGAAGAATTTTTTTTTTATTTTAATTTTTATATCATATCTATATTTTATTGAATTATTACCATTGGTAGTATATAATTAAGAAATTTTTTACGATACTTAAGTTTTAAAATTTATTATTATATTTAAATAAATTTTATTAAAAATTTTTAAATTCTAAAATAAAAGTAATTTTTTTTTTTTTTTTTTTTTCTTTATTAAATAACTTATATTTTATACAATTACAATTTGTTACATCCAATTCTTTTTTTTGTTAACCTAAATTAATATAAGATTATAAATTATAGAATTATTTATAGACTATTTTTAAAGAAATTTTATTTATATACATACATTATATTATCCCACATTTTTTTATTATTATTATTTTTTTTTTTTTTTTTAGTTTTTTATAATAATTATATAGGTACCTTTTTTGTTATTTTAAAGTATAATGTAATGCTATAAAATACAAATTTAAATCACGACCTTAACCGAGGTTGTCCGGTCTTAAATTATTCTGGTTATACATTATGTCAAAAGTAAACGTTTGATTTTATATTAACTAATGAAGCGCTAAACAAGTAGGTTATACATTTTTTTACATACATATGTTAATATTTATTTTTAAGAAGAGAATAAAAATGTGTTAAAAATAAATCAAAAATTATGTTATCAAGAGTGTGCTAAAGTTGCAATGACGACTAATATAAGACAAATAATATATAATATTATAATAAAATATAATATATTATGTACAATTAGATTGCATTTTTAATAGTATTCAGCAAGAATTTTTTCTGTGATTTTTTTCTGTATAGAGCATTTAGGTTGGATATAGAATGGGATAACCATGTATTATTTTTATTGCTTTCTTCAGTAAAATATCAATTTTCTTTAGATAAATTTGTGGAGCTCTACTCCAAATAGGATTAACATAAACAACATTTGATAATATGTAGGATGAATATATAACATATAACGTATTTCTACTTAAGAAATTTTTTAATTTTCTTAGGACAAATAGGTACGGAGAAGTTTTCCTTACTAGATGATCTATGTGTTCATCCCATTTGAGCTTGCAGTCTATAAGTAAGCCTAAATAATTATATTTCTTTACAACTTCTATTTGAGCACCATTATGAATGAAGGTTGTATCATTAAAAACTTTATTATCGAAAAGTAGTATTTTGATTTTTTTTGTATTTCTGTTTATCTGAACACAAAATGTTTTTTATTAGTATAGATCAAAAGCCAAAAAAAAGAGGATGTCGCTAAAATTAAAACGGTTCTAAATTACGATAATGTAAGCAATGATTATATTTGGCAAAACTTAAATGAGTGCGAAAGATTTAGTGAGATTGCTCATAATTTAGGTCAGTTAGTTATCAGGTACACTAGGACCTTTCGTATAAAAAACTTTAAGAGAAAACATGAATGGATGACGGAAGAAATATTCCGAAATGTGATGATCCGTGATGCTTTTTATAAATACTTAAAAAAAAAAGTACCCAAATGATGATCATGTTAAAAACTTATATAATTTATATAAAAACAAAGTAAGAAATGTGATCTCAACTGCTAAAGCTAATTATTATTCTCAACAAATTTTGAAAAACTCTGGCAACCCCAAAAACTTGTGGATGGTGTTTATACAAAATTCTATTATGCTAAATAAGACACCTAATATTTGTGAAAGCAAACTAAAAGTTATTAATTACAAAAATGAGATTATATCGAATCCTTATGATATAAGTAAGATAATGAACAAATTCTTTACTACGATAACAGATACGTTAGATATATCAGACGGAGAAATTGATTTGTCGTTTGTTATTTTTGCGCATTTCGTATCGAAAAAGTTTTTACAAGCTCCAGTACATTGAATACCTTTTTTCCCCAACAAATAGACATTTCTACTTTGTTATTTTATTTTTCGCGCTTAATTGTAACTATATAAAAAAAAATATAAATGTTTTTATATATATTCTTTGTTTTTTTATTATGTTTTATTTTCCGTAATAATGATTATTAGTTCCTAATTTTTTTTTTTTTTTATAATTTTATTAAGCTTCATGTATTTAGATTGGTTAAAACTTTTTAGCTAAATTGTTTATTAATATTTTTAAATAAAATTTTTAAATTAGAGCAATAAAAATTGGCACTTTACACTTTGACAGTTAAATCAGAACAATTTTGTAATTGCATATTGCGAATCCATTTATTTCAAGTTTATTGGTTGTTAAATATTTTTAAATAGTTAAATTAGTAAGAATTTTTAGTATTTTTGAATTGATAAAATAATTAGAAAATGTTTTTAGTATTATAAAGTTCATTTCGTTAGCTATGATTACGATCGAACTAATAAAAGCTTCTATGGTTTTAAAATGACTTACGGACTTCCCATTAAATTTGAACAAAATTTGTGTACGGTATATTTGACTGACTGTTTCTTTACTTGTTATACCCTCAACATTAACTTTGGTGTGGTGTTTGTAACCACCTAAAGGAAGCGAGCTAGATATGAATGTATATATATTTGTTATCAGCGTGCCATGTCCGTGCATTTGTCCATCCACTAAAATAACGGCGTCATATGAGTGAAATTGGTCCATGGGTTCGGATTTTGGACCCTTTAATTGATCTAAGGGCTAACAAACATAAATTAAAAATCACGATAACTCAACAACTAATTACGCTATCTTCATTAAATTTGTGATGTAATTTACTAGTAATGAAACTATTCATTTTTTTTTTATGTATGGTCATGAGTCATGAGTCATATGTTTCTTCAAACAAACAAATATTATTACTTGCGTTCCTATGTGAGGAGTAAATCAGTCTTTTTTACTCTCACCTACTGCCAGCTACACCAAACGGCCTCTTGAAAAAGAGTATATAGATAAAAGGAGTAGATAATTAAATAATTTTCGGCAGATAGCTTTATATAAATTTTTCATAATAGATGAATTTTTTCTTGAATAGGTTATATTAAATCATATTTTTTATTTGATTACCAAGAAGCTCTTAACTCTTCCATTTTCAAAAATAGGCTTTATATATTTCAGCAATAAATCTTAATTTTTTCACTTTTTTTTCATTATCTAGATATATTAAATATTATTAACTTCACAAATGACAGAAGTTTTAAAATGTTAGCTTTGCAAAAATTAGCTTTCTATTTACAAAACACTTCTAATTCTTCATCAACAATTTTTGGTGAAAGGAAAGCATGCATTATATAAAATTCGTGCGTTATGTCAAAGTAAAACTAAAAACAGTTTTTTATTATAAAAAAAAATATGTTTAAAATGTAGAATAAACTTTTCATTTAATAGGGCCTAAATTAACCTAAATTAAAATATACGACGTACAATTTTTATACGGCAGTACGTCAATATGTCTATCGGATATGTAAATCGATGCGCTCTTACACACAAAAATATTTGAATGTTTTAATTTAGTACAAAAATTTTTTTTAATTTCATTAAAAAAGGTATATTTTGAATATTTTTCAATATAAGATATTTTTTAAAACATACTCTTTGAAATATAAGAAAAAACAATATTTTTATACATTAGGTCAATTAGTAAATTTAAAAAATCCGAGTTACAGTACATCGCGCTCCGCGTATTTTGGTCGCTCTCATGTAAATTCATGTACCGTAAAGTTCTGAATACAATACCCGGGTACTCTAATTGGAAAATGGCAATATTCTGAAAAAATAATAAATCCAATTAGTATACCCGGGTACACTAATTAGTTTTCTATACCAGGGTACACTATTCGGAACAACAAAAAATTATATATGATAGGGAATGTATTATGGAAAATAAAATTAAAGCAATTAGTATAATTCACAAAACAAAATAACTATATTACTTATTCAAAATAAAAAAATATATATAGGTACATAGCTTATTAATAATAAAAAAAATCTGCAAATATACATTAATTAATTAATAATAGAAAAACTAGATACATTTATTAAGATATAGTCTGATTAAATTTTTTAAATAATTTTTTAAACTATTACTTATTAGCCAGTTAAACCAATTCGAAAAGCTCCTGTGTATCAACTTCACTTGAAGTTTCGCTGATATATTCATCATCATCAGAAGAAGTCTGATTATCAATTACACGTTCATCAATAGTTTCTATATCATCATCAAAATTCGCTAACTTTGCATTAGCTTCATCAACCCCGACCAGCTCATAAGTTGTATTATTTGGTTCAGTTTGGATTTCAGAAATATTTGATTCATGTACGTCCCCGCAAGATTTAGAATATTTTGAAGGCGACAATTTAATTTTTCCAAACATATTTCTTTTCCAAACTCTCCAACTCCGCAACACTCAAATGACCTTTCAATGATTTCTGGCGAAATTTGTTTTAAAGCTGAAGATGTAAAATCAACAATATCTTGATAAGTCGGTTTTTCCTGTATCCTTTTTTTGTAAATTCCTCTTTACCATTTATAAGCCAATCATTCCAAGCAGCTCTCATAAAATTTTTAAATGGATAGTTAATTGAAACATCAAATGGTTGTAAAAATGATGTAGTTTTTGGAGGTATTATGATTGACTCTGCAATGCATAGCTTCTTTAGTTCTTTTGTCACTTCATCCATTAAATGGCAACTATAAGAATTAAAAGTAACTTTTCAATACCAAAAGAACTGTTCTCCTTATAGAAACACTTTTTCATCCAACGTAACATTAAATCTGTGGTCATCGAACCACCCAAACTAACACAAAGATCGATGTCTTTTTTTTTTATTTTTAAATTTATTTTCGAAAAAACAAATCCAATTAGTGTACCCGGGGTACTGTAATTGGAAAAATGTTCCAATTAGTGTACCCGGGGTACTTTATTCGGGGGGGTACTGTATTCAGAACTTTACGGTACCAATTTATTTGTAGTAACATCAGAAAAAACAATTACAATATTTTTATACGCTTTGTCAAATTTTAAAATTTAAAATTCCGAAGTACAGTACCTACTTATTTTAAAATTTTTTGACAGAATCTGCACGCCGTACGCGTTTATTCTTGTTGATTCCTAAGGAACACATCATTTTTCTTAAGAAATATAATTTACTTTTTGTTTCTGCAAACATATTCTAGGTATTTCAATTATTTTGAATATATGTAATGTATTTTTTTAACAAATATATGTATTTTTAAAAAAAATTATTTTAGAATATTATAATAAAATATTCGTCGTAATAAACGAATGTCGTTTTAAAAGAATGCTGTGAATTTTGAAAAATTAGTATAAGAATTGAACATTGTGGAATGTGCTAATTCTAGTATGAACACTTTGAACTCATTTGCTAGAATTTTATTTAATGTGTCAGCCTCACCCCTATATATATACTGCTTTTTCTTATAATGAAATTTTTTTTTGTATTTTTGATGCGTTATTATGATTTTTTTTTATATTCAAAAATAAATATAAAAATACTAAATTAATCATCAAGCAACATTATTAGATATAATAAGTTTAAATAAAAGAAATATGAATGTAATAAAGAACTTATATTTTTAGGTAAAATTTGTAAAGTTTATTATAGGTAATTAAATAAATTGTAAAGTTTATTATCGAAAATTAAAATTGAACCGAGTTCGTTATAAATGAAAACTACTGTATAAACCAAATGTACTGCTTTAATTTCGAACAGAACTCATTTTTTTTAAGAAATTAAGAAAAAAAAAACAAAAAACATCGTTTATCCTGAAAAGGGATGTTTATATTTGTATGGGAAAAAATAAGCCGATTAAATATTATGATTTAAATTAGTATCAACAAAAAATTTGTAATTTGCTTTATTTTTTAATTTATTTTTTAAATTTATTTTCCGCTGGAGCCTTGTAAATGTACCAATTCTTAATTTCGGTGCAGAATTAAGAATTTCAATATTTTTCTTATATTTTTCGCCTTTTAATACTTCAGTAAAATTTATATTATTTTTTGTAAAGATGACAGTTCCACCACCTCTTTTCTCATCTTTACAATTGAAAACTGCCTTGTAGTTTGAAATATTATAAATAGTGAATTCTGTGCTTCTGTTAGAATGACAATATCATTTTCTTACATTCATTAATTAATGTTTCTAGTTCAAAAATCTTAATTTTAAGCTGCATATATTTAGATATAATATTTATCCGTTTCAAAAGTATTTGTGGAATAGACTGGCATTACGTTTTACCTACGCCTACGGTATGGTCTACCGTATTACTAATTTCATTACCATTATTAATCTTAAAACTATTACTATCATTATTTTGGTTTTTATTACCAATATCATTATCAATATTATTAAAACTATTACTATCATTATTGTTATTATTACTTTTAAACTTAGAATTATTGGTATTAGAATTGACATAAGAATAGTTGATAAAGAAAGAATCACTTTTTTTTATCTTTATTTAAGTTGTTTTTTCACTTGTAACACCTTTAATTGCTAGTATCCAATTTTTCGCTTTAACATATTTAATTTGTTCTGGGATACTGGGAGTAATTTACTTAGAGTGTTGTGATTTACATCTAAACCCGAACTGAATTTTTAATTCGTTTTTTACATTTTATGCACTTTTTGATTTCTGTTTTTTGCATTACTTTTGTGTTTTGTGTTTTCCGTGACACTTCAAACAAGTTTCAATGTCTTTGCAGCCCACTGATTTATGGTTCAAACCTTTACATTTGAAACCAAACACTTTGCAAGTTTGGTTTCAAATGTTTACATAGCTTCTCATCCTATACATAGCTTCTCACTAAGTATTGTTGGAAACGATTCTTTATCAACTTCCACTATTACGATAAACATTTCTTTGCCATATTTATTTAAATTAAATATTTTAACCACTTTCATTTCGCTCATTTCAAAAGCGCGTTTTGCTTTTTGAGCTTTCCTACTATATCCTTACTCTATTTATTGTTCATGTGCACTATTTCTATTTTGTGTTTGATAATCACAAGTTAAATTATTACAAGTTTGATTTTTTTTTTACACCGTTTGAGCACACTAAAATTAGTATTTTTTTAATTTTTATGAAACATGTATGAATTTTATATTCTTATTCGCAAAATGTATATTTATTGTAGACTGATCTACCCCGGAACATTTTAGCGTCTCTTGGAAAAACTTTTGCATACTCCTGCACATTTAATATCCGTTTCACCTTTTATCTTTAATTTGCAAGTTTGGTACGAAGACATTTCGCTTAGTCAAAAATAAAAAATAATGAGCATATTAAAGCATATCATTGAAGTTAATAAAAAAAGTAGCTAAAAATAGTAACTTAAAATTAAGATAGAACTTCTAATTGTGTACAAGGGTTAACTAGTATTGAAAGAACTTTGGATTGTGCTGTAGGTTACTTGTAATGAGAAAATGGCAGGGATAGCGTACGGTTGAGATCGGATTATGGATTCGGATCCTAGAACTTTTTCATTGAATTTAGGCCAAACGAGCATAGTTCCGAAACCAGAAACTCCAAATTTGGTGTCAGGGTGTATTTCCTTAGTGTCCTTAAAATTTCTTATATGTTTTGAAAAATATAAAACCCAAAACAATACAAATACAGGAAATAATTTCGAAGAAAAAATCAAATTCTATTTTCTAACAGTTTTCATATACGTTTTGATTTTTTTTTCCCTATAAAAAATTTAAACTACATATTTCAGTTAGTTATTAGTTCTGTAAGTGATATTTTTTTTTTCTCCTAAGGGAGACAAATTTTATGATGACTCCTCAATCAACCCTTAATGACATTTAAGGGTTGATTGAGGAGTCAAATTTTATGATTGGGAGGAACTTTTTGGTTAATTAAATTTTGGATTTGAAATTGAGAACTGATAAGGCAATGGTCAGAGCTGCCTAATAGGCTAATGACAGAAATGTTGTATTTTTCCGGATGAGAAGTTAGAAATAGATCCATAGTATAAACACTAAGGCTTGAACAGTCTGATATGCGAGTAGGTTCTTTCACTAATTGTGTAAGTTGATGAAGAGCGCTGAAAAGTTCTACATATTTGCCTTCTGCCGATGTATGAGGAGAGTATAGAAGCCAATTTTTATTGTAAATATTGAAATCGCCTGCGACAACGATTTCAGTTTCGGGATCGTCCTGAAGGATGCTAATTATAGAATCCGATAAAATATCAAATTCTACTATTGTACTCTCCTTCGAAATATTTGGACTTCTGTACAAAAAATAAAAATGCGTTGAATGGCCACCAAAAATAAATTTGGTCCAAACATTGTTAAACTCTGGATTTGTGCCTATGTTATATTTATCTAGAATTTGGTAGGCCGTATCGTTAAGAATATAAAGAGCAATACCTCTATGGGGAGTTTGTAACCAGGAATACTGAACTTAACCGCATCCTGCTTTGAAAAAACCTGAGTTTCGTTTAGTGCTAACACGGCTGGATTTTTTGACGTAAGGTGAACATATACTCAGAAATAATTGGAATCTAGTCTTCTAATATTTGCAAAATTTATGCTGGTTTGACTCAACATAAATCAGACTTAGTTTTCAAGAAGTCATTGTTCGAGCGCCGAAGGTTGTTGCCATGTTATCTTGTCTATTGTATCTGATTTGTCTTATTCAGTTTCTTTAATCCGTTTAGTTTTTCTAAGCAGGAGATTACCCTACTATAGAAGTTGCCTATTTTGGTTTTTCCTACATAAGGCCTAATATGGGGACGATGTCATAATGATGGGAAAAAAAAAAAAAAATCAAACCAGAGTTACGCGATGAACAAGCAGGCTTCCGGCAACCCCTCCCCCCCCCCCCCCTGTGTAGACCAATCAAACGAAAACTTCGAACTAGCGGTCACTCACAACGGGAACATCAGTTCAGTGAGCTCTTCTAAACTAACATCGGCGTCAAACAGGGATGTCCACTACCATCATTGCTATTCACAATCGTCCTAGATAGTATAATGTCCGAAGTCTGTAAGCAAAAAAGAGGCATTACGTGGAGCTTCACTCGCAACTTAGAAGATCTAGACTATGCTGATGTCATAGTACTTCTAGCGCACAAGGTCAGCGATATGCAGTCCAAACTCGAACAATTGGAAAGACTAGCACTTAACGCAGGCCTTGAAATTAACATCAGTAAAACCAATGCGATGAAAATCAACAGCACCAACAACCAACTCATCATGCTGAAAACGCAACCAGTCGAATATGTTAACCAGTTCAACTATCTCGCATAATGACTACTGATGGTGGTGCGGAGGCAGATGTGAACAACAGACTTAGTTAAGCAAGGACATCATTCGGATGGTTGTACCTAGTATGGAGGAACACCTAAATCTCTAAAAAAACAAAAATAAGGATCTTCAATGCTTGCTTAAAGACCGTACTAATGTATGGAAGCGAAACATGGTTGATATCCAACAACATCGTCCAGAAGATACAAGTCTTCATTAACCACTGTCTGCGCATAATCTGCGGGATATTCTGGCCTAGTAGAATAAGTAACGAAGACCTATGGAGACTTACAGGAGAGCAACCCATACTGAGGCAATTGAGAAAGAAGAAATGGAGGTGGATAGGCCACACGCTAAAAGAAGATCAGAACAACATAAGCCGTATAGCCTTGGAGTGGAACCCCCAAGGAAGCAGAAGACGCGGGCGTCCAAATAACACCTGGAGGTGCACCATAATAAGTGAGCTGAATAAGTGCAACCTGTGAGAATACAAAAACAACAGCACGAAACCGGGTGAGATGAAGATGTCAAATGGAATGTTCCCTCGCGGAGTGAAAGGACAAAAAAAAAAAAAAGTTTTCAAGAATAATTTCAACTATAGGAAATAATGAGTGGAATTTTTTTTTTTTCATTCAGTCAAAACTATTAATCTAATTGGGATTGCTTATAGTGTCGCAGCCACGGACAGTTATCCCATACTGTAGTATATACACCTTCCAACATGAGATAGTGTCCTACAGCAGAATCACTGCAGCAAAAAAATAACGCCTATTTATTTGGCTTTGTAAATAAAGTCGAAATAAAGCAAGATTATCGAAAAGTTAATGAAAAAAAATTAATCGCAAAATTTACATTTATTAATAGTTTATATAAAATACTTAAAGAGAAAAATAGAAGTAAACATGCAGATTTAAATAGAAGAAAACATACAAATATGTAAAAAATAGCGTTACACGTTTTTATTATAATTTCCTGTATCTACCTTCTAACAGATTCTTTTAACGTTTGGATTTGTTTTCCCCTTATAAAAAATAGAAACTACATATTGGAGTTAGTTATTTATTTTAAATAAAAAAAAAACGTTCTTTTAATTTCTCTTATTCTTTTTTCACGTACTATTGCGTTATAAAATTAATAAAAGGAAATTCGTTACCTAAAGAACATTAAGTAAAAATTATAATAGTTTGTTTTAGTTCTGTAAAATGCAGTTACAAAATTATATATTCAAAACTTTTTATCTAATTCAATAAAATTTTACACATATGCAGCAATTACTTCTTTTCAGGAGTTTTAGCTGTAGTGCATTTACTGTTGAATGATTTAGTACCCTTGATTAATTATTTCAATTTTACATGATTTTTAAATTAACTCTCTTAATTTACTTATTTTTTAATGGTTTACATAATTAAACTCAAAGTTATTCGAAAGAAATTTTAATTTGTAATAATATAAATATAAAAGTTTATATGATTTGATGGTTTTTAATGTTAATTAAAACCATTAATGCTTTTATTAGCTTTTTATCACAAAATTTAATAATCAAAATATGCAATAAATGTATATCTAAAATACAATGAAAAATTTAGAACTTTTCATATAATTCATTTAAATATAAAAATAAATTTTACAACATAAGTATCATACACAACTTCTTAATTATATAGTACCTTTTGCAATAATTCAAAAAAAAAATAGAAATGATATAATAAAAATAAAAAAAAAAACAATTTCGTCGTTTATTAAAAAATATTTAGTTTTTAATATATAAAATATAATACATAATATGTTTTATAGTAAAATTCTTAGCCTTTTTAAAATATGAAAGTGTTAAATAAGAACGGAAATAGGAAATAGCGTATCAAATTTTAAGTTTCTATCTTTATTTTTTTAATTTCTTTATTAGTATTAAATACTATAAAATAATAACAATAAATATTTTTCCTCTTTTTTCTTTTGTTTTGTTAAAACTGTTTTAGCACTGTTTTAGATTCAATAATATATTTCAAATTAAAACAAATTATAAAAAGTAAATTAAATTTATAAAGATTATATCAATAAAAGTATTTAAAATTAAAACAAATTATGTAAAGAAAATAAATTACTTATATAACGAAAATTAAATAACAAAATTAAAATATATGATCAAAATCCATCATGTATTAAATAGTGTATTAATATTTTTTTAAATTTATCCAAATTGTCTGTTTCCCGAATTACAGCTGGTAAGGTGTTGAACAAATGAAGGCCTTTGTAAAATAAATTATTTTGAGTGTTGTTTCTTTTGAAAGTGGAAGTCTGAACATGCTTGCTGATCTTAAATTATAATTTACTGTTTCTCCGACATAGCTAATAAATCTCGTTAAATATTCAGGTAACATGTTGTGCTTCATTCTAAAAACGAAGATTCTTCTTCTTGTTAGACACTACAAACCATGAAGGTCCTGGGTCTGATGAAATATCTGCTTCCACTCCTCGGTTTGCGCAGATCTCTTCCAATTGGTGATGTGAAGTTTTTTTAGATCTGCCGATGTTTCATCTCCCCAACGGTCTCCCTCATCGTCGCTTCCCTTGAGGTCTGGCTTCAAATATCCTCTTAACTGGAGCATCGGTTGACATTCGCTTGACGTGACCAAGCCAATGAAGGCGTCTGATTTTGACTTTCGTGGCTACATCATCGTCATTATACAGTTCGTAGAGTTCGGCATTTTATCTTCTCCGCCAGACCACGCCATCATTTACTGGACCATATATTCTACGTAGAACTTTTCTTTCGAAAATACCTAGTACTATCTCACTTGCTTTTGGCAGTGTCCACGATTCTGAACCGTGCAACAGAACTTGGAGTATGAGCGTTTTGTACTGTTGCACTATAGTATTCCGCGATAGGAGTTTTGAACCAAGCTGCTTTGACAAACCGAAGTAGCAAAGGCTTGCCATGGTTATTCTACGTCTTATTTCTATGTTAATATTGGTCCCAAGGTAGACAAACTCCTTAACTACATCAAAGTTATATGCACCGACACTGATATTGCATCCAGTAGGATGTTGATTGGATTTCGAATTTGTCGATAGCATATACTTTGTTTTATTGACCCACTTCGTTTGCCTCTTTTCCATTTGGGTGAAGGCTTTAGTGACTGAACGTCGTGTTCTTCCTACAATATCAACGTCGTCAGCAAAACCTAGTAGCTGAACTGATTTATAAAAAATTGTTCCTACCATATTAACACCAAAACGATGTAATATGTACTCCAGCACAAGATTGAAAAAGTTACAGCACAGTGCATCACCTTGTCTGAATCCAGAGTATGTTTGGAATTCATCAGACATATTACTTCCAACCGCTACCATACATTTTGTGTTTTCCAAAGTCTTTTTAGACAATCGTATGATTTTGGCCGGTTCACATAATTCGGATATAGCGTCATATAATGTATTTCGAAATATACTGTCATAGGCTGCTTTAAAATCGATAAAGAGGTGGTGAGTATCGATTTGGTATTCGCGAGTCTTCTCCAGTACTTGGCGTAGTGCAAACATCTGGTGGGTGGTAGATTTACTAGGTCGGAAGCCGCACTGATAGTTACCTATCACAGCGTCGCAATGGGACTTCAGTCTTGCACACAGTATGTTTGAAAATATTTTATAGGCGATATTTAACAACGAGATTCCTCTATAGTTTTCACATAGTGAAGCATCTCCGTTTTTGAAAATTGGACAAATAAAACTCACACTCCACTCATTAGGCATACTTTCTTCGAGCCAGATTCCTTCAATCAGGTGATACATGCACTCTACCGATTTTCCACTTCCAGCTTTAAATAATTCCGCTGGCAAGCCATCAAAGCCGGTAGCTTTGTTATTTTTTAGTCTCTTTATGGCTAACTCAACTTCAGCTAAATTGGGCGGATCTGAGTCGGTTTCGTTGGTTGGAGTATTGAAGGGCCTATTCTCAATTGCACAGTCGCCACCAGTTAGCAATTTTTCAAAATGATATTTCCATGCTCTAATTCTATCCTCGTTTGCAGTCATCAAAAGTAGTATGTATATTCCGTTTCAGCGGCAGCAAAAGCTTAGGAGCTTTTTTAGTGCCGTTTCAGCGTCAGTAGTCAGCAAAAGTTCTCCTAAAGTTATGCAAGAAAATTGTGATGAGTAAAAAGTTTTGTGCTTTTGAGTATTTTAAATTAAGCTTAGCGGTTAGAATATCAGTTATGTTTAAATTTCAAATTAAAACAGTAACAAGCTTAAGATATTGTCCTTATTGTTCTTAATCAAATATGAAAAGTTTTTAAAGTTTGGCTTAAGTACAAAGTTAATATTATCAAAGTTTAAGCTTGATTTATAATATTTCCGCGAAAAAAAGTTTTATAAATTAAAAAAAAAGCTTAAACTATTAGGCTAAATATTTTTAATTAGATATGAAAAGTTTTTTTAAATATCATTTATGTTTAAATTTCAAATTAAAACAGTAACAAGCTTAAGATATTGTGCTTATTGTTCTTAATTAAATATGAAAAGTTTTTAAAGTTTGGCATTAAGTACAAAGTTAATATTATCAAAGTTTAAGCTTGATTTAATATTTCCGCGAAAATTAAAAAAAAAGTTTTATAAATTAAAAAAAAAATAAGCTTAAGCAATTAAGCTTAATATTTTTAATTAGATATGAAAAGTTTTTTAAATATCAGTTATGTTTAAATTTCAAATTAAAACAGTAACAATCTTAAGATATTGTGCTTATTGTTCTTAATCAAATATGAAAAGTTTTTAAAGTTTGGCTTAAGTACAAAGTTAATATTATCAAAGTTTAAGCTTGATTTAATGTTTACGTAAAAAATATAAAAAATAGGTATGCAATAAAATTGTGATAAGTAAAAAGTTTTGTGCTTTTGAGTATTTTAAATTAAGCTTAGCGGTTAGAATATCAGTTATGTTTAAATTTCAAATTAAAACAATAGTAAGCTTAAACTAGTTTGAGTCTTTGAGTATTTTAAATTAAGCTTGGTTGTTAGGATATCAGTTATGCTTAAATTTCAAATTAAGATATTGTGCTTATTGTTCTTAACGAAATATGAAAAGTTTTTAAGCTTGGTTTAAATACAAACTTAATATTAAAATTAAAAAAAAGTTTTATAAATTAAAAAAAAAATAAGCTTAAGCTATTTAGCTGAATATTCTTAATTAGATATGAAAAGTTTTTTAAATATCAGTTATGTTTAAATTTAAAATTAAAACAGTAACAAGCTAGAGTTATTGTGCTTACTGTTCTTAATTAAATCTGAAAAGTTTTTTAAAGTTTGGTTTAAATACAAAATTAATATTATCAAAGTTTAAGCTTGATTTAATCTTTCGGAGAAAATTGAAAAAAGTTTTATAAATTAAAAAAAAATAAGCTTAAGCTATTGAGCTGAATATTTTTAATTAGATATGAAAAGTTTTTAAAAATTTGATTTATACTTAATATTATCAAAGTTTAAGCTTGATTTAATGTTTACGTGAAAAATTTAAAAAATAGGTATGCAATAAAATTGTGATAAGTAAAAAGTTTTGTGCTTTTGAGTATTTTAAATTAAGCTTAGCGGTTAGAATATCAGTTATGTTTAAATTTCAAATTAAAACAATAATAAGCTTAAACTAGTTTGAGTCTTTGAGTATTTTAAATTAAGCTTGGTTGTTAGGATATCAGTTATGTTTAAATTTCAAATTAAGATATTGTGCTTATTGTTCTTAATGAAATATGAAAAGTTTTAAAGCTTGGTTTAAATACAAAGTTAATATTAAAATTAAAAAAAGTTTTATAAATTAAAAAAAAAATAAGCTTAAGCTATTTAGCTGAATATTCTTAATTAGAAATGAAAAGTTTTTCACATATCAGTTTTGTTTAAATTTAAAATTAAAACAGTAATAAGCTTAAGATATTGTGCTTACTGTTCTTAATTAAATATGCAAAAATTTTAAAGCTTGGTTTAAATACAAATCTAATATTATCAAAGTTTAAGCTTGATTTAATATTTCCGTGAAAATTAAAAAAAAGTTTTATAAATTAAAAAAATAGATATGAAAAGTTTTTTAAATATCAGTTATGTTTAAATTTCAAATTAAAACAGTAACAAGCTTAAGATATGATGCTTACTGTTCTTAATGAAATATGAAAAGCTTTTAAAGTTTGGTTTAAGTACAAAGTTAATATTATCAAAGTTTAAGCTTGATTTAATGTTTACGTGAAAAATTTTAAAAATTCATAGCTGATAAAGCTCGTCCGTTATGTTTGAAAATGAAGCTTCCAACTGCCATTTTAAAGTTGAAAAGCTTAAAAAATCGATGGAAATTTTTTGTTTGATTATTAACTTAACTGCAAAAGTTTTGAAAAAAATGAAACAAATAAATGTTTAAAATTATATTGTTAATTTTTTTTTTTTTTTAACTTGAACTTGATCACGTTTTTAAAATTTTAAGCTTGATTTAATATTTCTGTGAAAATAGAAAAAAGTTTTATAGGTTTTGAGTTGAATATTCTTGATTAGATATGAAAAGTTTTTATAGTTTTGGTTTAAGTACAAAGTTAATATACAAAACTAATATCAATGTTAAAATTAAAATTGAAAGACACTTTTAATGTGTGTATAATATTTTTTATTTTATTTAAACATCTTTAAATTGTGATTTTTTATTAAGCCAACAAAAATTTGATTTTTTATTTATTGTTTTTTTACAACTATTGCTCAATGGCATAATGCCCCCAAGCATATGTTTTTATGTGATCTTCAGTTACATATCTTTTATTATCTAATGAACTTAAAGCTACTTTATTTAAATTTTGTGTATAAATTGTATGTAAATATGATCTAAATATTTTCATTTCTTTTAAACAAGTTTTAATTTTTAACAAACAATTTTTATAATTATCTAATGTTAAAGAATTGACAACATATTTCTTTATTCCTTTAGCTTTTTTTATAGTTTTATTTTCATATGTTTGAAGAAAATACATTTTAGATTTTAATCCAATAAATTCAAAAACAATTTTTATATTAAATTCATCTTTAAAAAGACCTAGAATTTTTTTATTCATTAGAGGAAAATTAAATAAATTGTCAGATGGATAATCTGATGTATCAAAACGTTTTGGTAATCAAAACGTTTTGGTATTTTATTAAATATGTCAGCGTAAAAATCATCTGTCTGTATAGTATAAATAAAACTGTCAGTGTCTGTATAATTTAAAAAAACCTTACTACCATATTTAGGTTTAATATAATCATAATGAAAATCATACATAAGAATTTTAGATTGTTCGAGTACCGTAAATCTCAAATATATAGGTTTGTCATAACATATATTTCTATGATTAAGCTGAATGGCTATCAAGTTTTCAGTAAATCTAGAGTGACTATGATAATTTGCTTTTGCTATTAACGCTTGAGCACCTAAATGTCTTCCTTGACTTTTCCAAGAGGTAGCTATTTTGACAATTTTTCTTTTATCTACATTTTCCATTGTTTTACCAAAAACAGCATTATTCATTAATTTAAAATAATCTTTTTCAAAAGAATTTTTAGCCATTGACCTGTGTACGTTATTTAAATCAATATATTTTTTTAACCAATTGGTTTGTGTTATAAATTTTTTTGAGAATCAAGACGTTTCGAAGACACTGTTTTAAGTTTCGATAATGGATAATATATTTGCGTTTGTTTGTTAAGTCAATAGTTTAGGAATTTTACCTTTCGGTGGAACTTTGTTTTCAGCACAAAAAGGAAAATCATTGTGCAAATCATGTAAATGTTGAGGGTAATCTAAATCCACTCAGACACACAGACGGACAGAGTAAAATTAATAAGCACTTTTTTTGAAAATTTTAAGCATAGCCGGAAAAATTGTGAAAAAATATTGAGAAAAAATTAGACCATCATCAAAAGAACATTTATTGTAGTAAGAGAAAGCTACTGGAACATGTTGATGAATGTTTGTTGTTGAAAACATCGTGGCCCTACAACCTCATATTTCTTATTAATGACTTCCAATCAAAACAAATTTATGCTTATGTCATTATTAAGTTCTTCGAAATTAAGTTGTAAAACATCGCCAAACTCGAGCTCGACTATGGGTTGAGAAATGTCACTAATTTTGTATGAAGATGTTCGTTTTGCACTTTCAGCCCAAGTTTGTAAGGCTGATACTAAACTCCACTTAAAACAGAAGTTATTATTATTGTGGATATTAATGCAGGCTTTTTTATCTTCTATGTTTTTTGGTAACTTAAAATAACTAGAAACATGGATTGGTTCATATTTATTAATATTTATTTCCACGTGTAAAATTCTAATCAACGCCCAGCCACTATCCTTTTCTTGGAAGTCTTCTGCTTGTTGTTGAATAACGTTTTTAGCATTTTCAAAAATATCATTCAGATCGTCTGCCTATTTAATGCTTAACATTCGAGTTTGAAAAGATTTGATTGATATATTTTCAAACTCTTCTTTTGTTGGTTTTATATATTCACCGAAAAGTTCCAGATTCGCCTTAATGACATTGTGTTTTTTTAGTGATTGTCTCAACAATTCAATGATATCGGTTTGAGCCTTTTCTAAAAAGTGTGATGGGTTTAATATGCCTTCATCATCATTATCTCTAATAAATGTTTCTAGTCTATTTTGAAAACATTCATTAATACACCTAACATTAGTTTTAATGACTTCTTCTGCATTTTTCTTATGTTTATTTGTCCGAATGTGGTAATTCCACAAATTATTTGAGATGGCTGTTTTGCAATTCTTGCAAAATTTTGTATTTTCATAACCTTCTCTGTGGTTTTTTATATGTTCTAATAAATTTTTTTTCCTACCAAATGGTTTTTGACATAAATCACATTTATGTTTTAATTGTACATTTATTGTACATTTATGGCTTTTTAGATTGTCCGGCCTTGTTATATGATATTTTACACCAAAATAAAATATACGAGGTGCTTTCCTGGCGCTTTCTAGAGACGAAAAGAGATCAAACGGTGGTGCTTTGTGAGGTAGAAGATACAATAACCAATGAAAAAATTATATTTTTCATGCCGGACAGGTTTTCAAAATAAGTAACAAATGAACCAGAATTAGAGGAATTGATTAGAGCGCAGTTTTATTTCAAATTTTTGGGACGGGATAAAGACAAACGAAATATGGCATTACTTCAATTAATTCCATCGATTGATATCGAATCGCAGGGAAAATTTTTGAAATAAATAAAGTTTAATATTAAAAAATTTCACAAAAGTGGGGATATCTAGATATACTATAGAGCAGTAAATTTTTAAAACTATTAACGGACCTTCACAGACCGTTTCGGACCTTCACAGACCGTTTTCGGACCTTCACAGACCGTTTTCGGACCTTCACAGACCGTTTGCAGACCTTCACAGACCCTTTCGGACCTTCACAGACCGTTTGCGGACCTTCACAGACCGAAACTAGTTTTGAATACAGGGCCCTCGCGCCAAGGGACCCCCTTAGCATCTATAAACGGACCTTCCCAGACCGTTTCGGACCTTCACAGACCGTTTCGGACCTTCACAAACCGTTTTCGGACCTTCACAGACCGTTTGCGGACCTTCACAGACCGTTTCGGACCTTCACAAACCGTTTTCGGACCTTCACAGACCGTTTGCGGACCGGTGCAGGGTCAGTACTCCCAGGGTCATAAGTCCCTTAGGGACTTATGACTCACTTAGTGGGTCATAAGTCCCTAAGGGACTTATGACCCACTTAAAAATTTTTAGGTGGGACATAAGTCCCTTTACAAGTGGGTCATAAGTCCCTTTATTAAATTATTAGTTCCTTTAGGGACTTATGACCCACTAAGTGAGTCATAACTCCCTTTTTTAAATTTTGAGTTATAAAATCATATAACTTAAATTGTGTGATTGAGTGTAATATATGAAAGTCGAAATTTTGAAATAATTTCTGAAAGTCTTTTCTGATCTTTATAATTTAAAGTATGATAATATAAAAATATATGTAAGTAAAATATTAGATGTACAACAATATGTATTTATATATTTATCTATGCGAAATACTATATATTAGGAAGCATATTTGGGTTTGTTAAAAATCGAAGTTTACCCTTTTTCCAGAATATTTATAAATTCATGTATGAAAAATTTGGTTATAAAATCAGGATTGCCCTTTTTTTCAAAATCTTTATATATCTCTACTTCATTTTCTAATAAAAAATAATTAAATAAACTAAAATAATTTAAAATCAAGTAATAGAGTAAATAACAACAAATTGTTATTGTCATAATTTTTATCAGTAAAACTTACTGCAGGTGCAAATAAATTTATATTATTTTATATTTTTTCAAAAACAAAACAATTATTAGTGGCGTAGCATTTTATAAGTTGAAGGTATATAATGTAATTTCATACTTTTTACAATTACACTTTTTTCCTTTTTTATTAAAGATGAACTCCAATAACAAAAATATTATTAAAAGAAAAAAATTAGATGCTATGAAAAAATTTCTAAATAAGATGGATATAACGGACTTTTCAAAAGTACCAGACCATATTGTGGAAGCTTTTTTTGAAAAGGCAAGCTATAAGTCAAGAATGCTTGTTACTGTCTTTGCTTTTGTTAATGGTATAAACATAAACCAATTATTTGAACTTTTAAAAAAAAAATTATTAACAAAAGAGGACAAAACAAAAATAATATATTTATTCAACGCTTTGAAAAATCCCGTATTTTCTTATAAATATTATAGTTATAATGTAATACGGAATTTAATAATTTTTTGTAATGGTGATATTCGTCGATATGGTAAAAGAATTGAAAAAATAGCTTTTTAAAATGTAGTTTATATGTAAAATTTTGTTTTTTTCTTTATTTTGGAAAAAGGGAATACCCTAGTTTCTAATCCAACTGCAAAATATGTGCTAATTATTTTTGAAATTATAGTTCAAGAGACTCTGTATATATCGTACCCGTCACTCATGTTGCTGTTATTTTATATAATATAAAGTAGAAAAATATATTATATTCTCAACATTGAAATGTATAAGTAGTGTTTCTTTTCTATAAAGCTTCTACATAACTTCTTGCAGTTCAGTTCTAATTTTGTAGTGCAGTTTAAAAGTAAAAGTAAAAGAAATAAATTAAATAAAAATAATTATTTTTAATTCATAATTTAAATTAAAATATGGATAATAATACGGATAATGACAATAATTGTTTTGAGGTTCTTCAGGGATTTAGAAAAAACAGTCAAATAATTTATGTGCCTGCTGAAAAACAACTATATATTAAAAAATCGAAACAAAAAGAAAACATTTTTCGGTGTATATGCTACTATAATAACACAAGGCATTGTAAGGCCAGTATAATAATTGACTTTGAGAATAATACAATTATAAAAAAAAATTAAACTTTGCATCCTCACTTTTATGCAGAAGATACAAGAAATAAAATGAAATTAATTAATTCAATGAAAAATGATTCTAAATCCGTCACAACGTCTTTGAAAAGACAATATTCAGCTAGAGAAATTTTTGATGTAAACCGACAAAATAATCCTACTGCAGCGAATTTGATACAATTTAAAACAATTAAAAGATCTATAAATAGAATTAAGAGTGAAGCACTTCCGAAACCACCAACAACTCCAACTGAAATTAAACAAATTTTTGAAGAAAATTAAATTGTATAAAATTGTTAATAAAAATATAATTAAAATTAATATGTATTTGTTTTAATATTACTACCTTTCAGCTGAGAACTGTAAAAGGGAGTTATGACCCACCACGGTGAGTCAAAACACCCTAAGGGACTTATGACCCACTTTAATGAGTCATAAGTCCCTAAGGGACTTATGACCCTGGGAGTACTGACCCTGCACCTAAAACTGCGCTCTATTCAATTCCTCTAATTCTGGTTCATTTGTTACTTATTTTGAAAACCTGTCCGGCATGAAAAATATAATTTTTTCATTGGTTATTGTATCTTCTACCTCACAAAGCATCACCGTTTGATCACTTTTCGTCTCTAGAAAACGCCAGGAAAGCACCTCGTATATTTTATTTTGGTGTAAAATATCATATAACAAGGCCGGACAATCTAAAAAGCCATAAATGTACAATAAATGTGATTTATGTCAAAAAGCATTTGGTAAGAAAAAAAATTTATTAGAACATATAAAAAACCACAGAGAAGGTTATGAAAATACAAAATTTTGCAAGAATTGCAAAACAGCCATCTCAAATAATTTGTGGAATTACCACATTCGGACAAATGAACATAAGAAAAATGCAGAAGAAGTCATTAAAACTAATGTTAGGTGTATTAATGAATGTTTTCAAAATAGACTAGAAACATTTATTAGAAATAATGATGATGAAGGCATATTAAACCCATCACACTTTATAGAAAGGCTCAAACCGATATCATTGAATTGTTGAGACAATCACTAAAAAAACACAATGTCATTAAGGCAAATCTGGAACTTTTCGGTGAATATATAAAACCAACAAAAGAAGATTTTGAAAATATATCAATCAAATCTTTTCAAAATCGAATGTTAAGCATTAAATAGGCAGACGATCTGAATGATATTTTTGAAAATGCTAAAAACGTTATTCAACAACAAGCAGAAGACTTCCAAGAAAAGGATAGTGGCTGGGCGTTGATTAGAATTTTACACGTGGAAATAAATATTAATAAATATGAACCAATCCATGTTTCTAGTTATTTTAAGTTACCAAAAAACATAGAAGATAAAAAAGCCTGCATTAATATCCACAATAATAATAACTTCTGTTTTAAGTGGAGTTTAGTATCAGCCTTACAAACTTGGGCTGAAAGTGCAAAACGAACATCTTCATACAAAATTAGTGACATTTCTCAACCCATAGTCGAGCTTGAGTTTGGCGATGTTTTACAAATTAATTTTGGCAATATGCAATTTCCAACTAAATTGTCTGAACTAAATTTATTCGAAGAACTTAATAATGACATAAGCATAAATTTGTTTGGATTGGAAGTCATTAATAAGAAATATGAGGTTGTACGGCCACGATGTTTTCAACAACAAACATTCATCAACATGTTCCAGTAGCTTTCTCTTACTACAATAAATGTTCTTTTGATGATGGTCTAAGCTGTTCCAAAGAATTTGTTGGAGCTAACTGTGCAAAGGAATTTATCCAATCATTGGCAGAAACATGCAGTGAATTATATTCAGCCTTCTTTATGAGTTCAAAACCGATGAATCCGCTAACACTGGATGAGCAGCTACAACAATTGGTTCAAGAAACGTGTCACATATGTGGTAAGCATTTAGATTTTAATAATAGAATTAGAGACCATTGCCACTTTACTGGCAGTTATAGAGGTTCTGCTCATTCTTATTGCAACTTATTGTATAGACGATCAAATTTTTTCTCAATATTTTTTCACAATTTTTCCGGCTATGATTAAAATTTTCAAAAAATGTGCTTATTAATTTTACTCTGTCCGTCTGTGTGTCTGAGTGGATTTAGATTACCCTCAACATTTACATGATTTGCACAATGATTTTCCTTTTTGTGCTGAAAACAAAGTTCCACCGAAAGGTAAAATTCCTAAACTGTTGACTTAACAAACAAACGCAAATATATTATCCATTATCGAAACTTAAAACAGTGTCTTCGAAACGGCTTGATTCTCAAAAAAATTTATAAAGTACTAAAATTCACACAAAGCAATTGGTTAAAAAAATATATTGATTTAAATAACGTACACAGGTCAATGGCTAAAAATTCTTTTGAAAAAGATTATTTTAAATTAATGAATAATGCTGTTTTTGGTAAAACAATGGAAAATGTAGATAAAAGAAAAATTGTCAAAATAGCTACCTCTTGGAAAAGTCAAGGAAGACATTTAGGTGCTCAAGCGTTAATAGCAAAAGCAAATTATCATAGTCACTCTAGATTTACTGAAAACTTGATAGCCATTCAGCTTAATCATAGAAATATATGTTATGACAAACCTATATATTTGAGATTTACGGTACTCGAACAATCTAAAATTCTTATGTATGATTTTCATTATGATTATATTAAACCTAAATATGGTAGTAAGGTTTTTTTAAATTATACATACACTGACAGTTTTATTTATACTATACAGACAGATGATTTTTACGCTGACATATTTAATGAAATACCAAAACGTTTTGATACATCAGATTATCCATCTGACAATTTATTTAATTTTCCCCTAATGAATAAAAAAGTTCTAGGTCTTTTTAAAGATGAATTTAATAGAAAAATTGTTTCTGAATTTATTGGATTAAAATCTAAAATGTATTTCCTTCAAACATATGAAAATAAAACTATAAAAAAAGCTAAAGGAATAAAGAAATATGTTGTCAATTCTTTAACATTAGATAATTATAAAAATTGTTTGTTAAAAATTAAAACTTGTTTAAAAGAAATGAAAATATTTAGATCATATTTACATACAATTTATACACAAAATTTAAATAAAGTAGCTTTAAGATCATTAGATAATAAAAGATATGTAACTGAAGATAACATAAAAATATATGCTTGGGGGCATTATGCCATTGAGCAATAGTTGTAAAAAAACAATAAATAAACAAGTGATGAAAAAAACCAAGGGTTTTTAAAAAAGCATATTTTGAAAATTATATTGTATTACATACTGAGTTTAACTTTGGAAATATTTACTTGGAAATAGTTACTACTGACTTATAAAATTTACTGCTAACAGTAAAGTTTTTATTTTAAAGTTGTTATAGCTCTTCAATGGGGAAGGTTGCCAAGTTTCTCAAGGATCTAACTTCATCTAACTCCCCCCCCCCTCCGACCCCTCCTTTTTTTAGGTTCTAGGAATTAAATTGTGAATTACACAAAAATTTGGAATTTTACTTAGAATTTTATTATCTAAGCAAAAATGGGTAAAACTAAGAGACACTTTCTTCAATTTAAGGAACCCCTTTTAAATTTAAGAAAAACCTTTAACTATGTTAAAATATAATATTGGGCCTTCAAATTTTGCATATTAATAAAAAAAAAAATTGGACAGGTATTCAAGTTACAGGTGTTTAAAAAATAAAAATAGCATAATTTCAATTTTCGGGCCCTTATAGCTCTTAAACAGGAAGCTTGACAAAAAAATTTTGTTAACCGACTCCGACTAATTTCTGAGTATCTAACTCCTCCCAAAATTTCAAGATCCTAGCTTAAACCGTTTAGAAGATATGTTAGGCCAAAAATTTTGCAAAAACTGAGTTTTATATAATGGTAAATTTTAGTACCGTATGGCAACACTATACATTTAAGCGACATATTTTTGTAAAGCCTATAAAAGCAGCTCTTTAATACCGTTTTTCGATTGAAAATAAACCTAACAGAACTTTTGTTATATCAATTTAAATATAGGGCTTTTTTGGAATTTTCAGGGGCTGTAACTTCGTCACCCTTAAAATTTAAGAAAAACCTTTGACAAATGTTGAAACATAATTATAGAGCTTTGTTATAATTATAGAGCTTTGAATTTTGTCTATCACTAAAAAAAAATTTGAACAGGTATTCAAGTTACAGGTGTTTAAAAATAGCAAAATTTCAATTTTCGAGCCCTTATGGCTCCTAAATAGAGTGCTTGACAAAAAAATTTTGTTAACCGACTCCTACTAATTTCTGAGTATCTAACTCCTCCAAAAATTTCAAGACCCTAGCTTGAACCGTTCAGAAGATATGTCTGACCAAAAATTTTGCAAAAATTGAGTTTTGCGTAATGTTAAATTTTAGTACCGTATGGCAACCCTAAACATTTGCCTTGTAAAAATTTATAAAGTTTATGAAACCAGCTATCATTTGCCGTTTTCAGATTGAAAATATATGTAACAGAACTCTTGTTATAACAATTTAAATATAGGGCTTTTTCCAACTTTGGGGGGCTGTAGCCCCGTAACAGGTGGGGCTATAGAAAAAAATTCTTCTACGAAATTATTTTTTTTGCAAAAACTACCCATGGTTAAAATTTCTTTACTCTATTTCAAACGGTGTAAAAGTTTTTGTAAACATACGGAAGGACGGACGGACGGACGGACGGACGGACAGAGTGAAGCTATATAGGCACATTTTTACAAAATTTTTTATAAAGGTGCTAAAAATCAAATTTTTGTTGGCTTAATTAAAAATTACAAATTAAAGATGTTTAAATAAAATAAACAAGTGATGAAAAAAAACCAAGGGTTTTTAAAAAAGCACATTTTCAAAATTATATTGTATTACAAACTGAGTTTAACTTTGGAAATATTTACTTGAAAATAGTTACTGCTTACTTATAAAATTTACTGCTAACAGTAAAGTTTTTATTTTAAAGTTGTTATAGCTCTTCAATGGGGAAGGTTGCTAAGTTTCTCAAGGATCTAACTTCATCTAACTCCCCCCCCCCCCTCCGACCCCTCCTTTTTTTAGGTTCTAGGAAATAAATTGTGAATCCCACAAAAATTTAGAATTTTACTTAGAATTATACAATCTGGGTAAAAGCAAAAATGGGTAAAACTGAGAGACACTTTCTTCAATTTAAGGAACCGCTTTTAAATTTAAGAAAAACCTTTAACTATGTTAAAATATAATATTGGGCCTTCAAATTTTGCATATTAATAAAAAAAAAATTGGACAGGTATTCAAGTTCCAGGTGCTTAAAAATAGCAAAATTTACATTTTCGAGCCCTTATAGCTCCTAAACAGCGGGCTCGACAAAAAAATTTTGTTAACCGACTCCTACTAATATTTGAGCATCTTACTTCTTACAAAAATTTGAGAACCCTATCTTAAACCGTTTAGGAGATATATGAAACCAACATTTTTGCAAAAATTGAGTTTTATATAATGGTAAATTTTAGTACCGTATGGCAATCCTAGGCATTTGAGCAAGATAATTTTGTAAAGCGTATAAAATCAGCTCTCTTCTACCGTTTTTCGATTGAAAATAAACCTAACAGAACTTTTGTTATATCAATTTAAATATAGGGCTTTTTTTGGAATTAGCAGGGGCTGTAGCTTTGTCACCCTTCAAAATTAAGAAAAACCTTTGACACATGTTGAAATATAATAATAGAGCTTTGAATTTTGTATATCACTTAAAAAAAAATTTGGACAGGTATTCAAGTTACAGGTGTTTAAATATAGCAAAATTTCAATTTTCGAGCCCTTATAGCTCCTAAACATGGGGCTTGACAAAAAAATTTTGTTAACCGACTCCCACTAGTTTCTTAGTATCTAACTTCTCCCAAAATTTCAAGACCCTAGCTTGAACCGTTTAGAAGATATGTGTGTCCAAAAATTTTGCAAAAATTGAGTTTTGTGTAATGTTAAATTTTAGTAACGTATGGCAACCCTAAAAAAAATTTCCATCGATTTTTTAAGCTTTTCAACTTTTAAATGGCAGTTGGAAGCTTCATTTTCAAACATATTGGACGATATTAAGTATAAACCAATAATATTATTGGTTTCGGATAATATTAAGTATAAACCAAATTTAAAAAATTTTTCATATCTAATTAAAAATATTCAGCTCAATAGCTTAAGCTTATTTTTTTTTAATTTATAAAACTTTTTTCAATTTTCTAGGAAATATTAAAATTAAGCTTAAACTTTGATAATATTAATTTTGTATTTAAACCAAACTTTAAAAACTTTTCATATTTAATTAAGAACAGTAAGCACAATATCTTAAGCTTGTTACTGTTTTAATTTTAAATTTAAACATAACTGATATTTAAAAATATTTTTAATTAGATATGAAAACTTTTTTTAATTTTCGCGGAAATATTAAATCAAGCTTAAACTTTGATAATATTAACTTTGTACTTAAACCAAACTTTAAAAACTTTTCATATTTAATTTAGAACAGTAAGCGTCATATCTTAAGCTTGTTACTGTTTTAATTTGAAATTTAAATATAACTGATATTTAAAAAACTTTTCATATCTATTTTTTTAATTTATAAAACTTTTTTTTAATTTTCACGGAAATATTAAATCAAGCTTAAACTTTGATAATATTAGATTTGTATTTAAACCAAGCTTTAAAATTTGTAATTTTTAATTAAGCCAACAAAAATTTGATTTTTAGCACCTTTATAAAAAATTTTGTAAAAATGTGCCTATATAGCTTCACTCTGTCCGTCCGTCCGTCCGTAAAGTTTATGAAACCAGCTATCATTTGCCGTTTTCAGATTGAAAATATATGTAACAGAACTCTTGTTATAACAATTTAAATATAGGGCTTTTTCCAACTTTGGGGGGCTGTAGCCCCGGTAACAGGTGGGGCTATAGAAAAAAATTCTTCTACGAAATTATTTTTTTTGCAAAAACTACCCATGGTTAAAATTTCTTTACTCTATTTCAAACGGTGTAAAAGTTTTTGTAAACATACGGAAGGACGGACGGACGGACGGACGGACGGACAGAGTGAAGCTATATAGGCACATTTTTACAAAATTTTTTATAAAGGTGCTAAAAATCAAATTTTTGTTGGCTTAATTAAAAATTACAAATTAAAGATGTTTAAATAAAATAAACAAGTGATGAAAAAAACCAAGGGTTTTTAAAAAAGCACATTTTCAAAATTATATTGTATTACAAACTGAGTTTAACTTTGGAAATATTTACTTGAAAATAGTTACTGCTTACTTATAAAATTTACTGCTAACAGTAAAGTTTTTATTTTAAAGTTGTTATAGCTCTTCAATGGGGAAGGTTGCTAAGTTTCTCAAGGATCTAACTTCATCTAACTCCCCCCCCCCCCCCCCTCCGACCCCTCCTTTTTTTAGGTTCTAGGAAATAAATTGTGAATCCCACAAAAATTTAGAATTTTACTTAGAATTATACAATCTGGGTAAAAGCAAAAATGGGTAAAACTGAGAGACACTTTCTTCAATTTAAGGAACCGCTTTTAAATTTAAGAAAAACCTTTAACTATGTTAAAATATAATATTGGGCCTTCAAATTTTGCATATTAATAAAAAAAAAATTGGACAGGTATTCAAGTTCCAGGTGCTTAAAAATAGCAAAATTTACATTTTCGAGCCCTTATAGCTCCTAAACAGCGGGCTCGACAAAAAAATTTTGTTAACCGACTCCTACTAATATTTGAGCATCTTACTTCTTACAAAAATTTGAGAACCCTATCTTAAACCGTTTAGGAGATATATGAAACCAACATTTTTGCAAAAATTGAGTTTTATATAATGGTAAATTTTAGTACCGTATGGCAATCCTAGGCATTTGAGCAAGATAATTTTGTAAAGCGTATAAAATCAGCTCTCTTCTACCGTTTTTCGATTGAAAATAAACCTAACAGAACTTTTGTTATATCAATTTAAATATAGGGCTTTTTTTGGAATTAGCAGGGGCTGTAGCTTTGTCACCCTTCAAAATTAAGAAAAACCTTTGACACATGTTGAAATATAATAATAGAGCTTTGAATTTTGTATATCACTTAAAAAAAAATTTGGACAGGTATTCAAGTTACAGGTGTTTAAATATAGCAAAATTTCAATTTTCGAGCCCTTATAGCTCCTAAACATGGGGCTTGACAAAAAAATTTTGTTAACCGACTCCCACTAGTTTCTTAGTATCTAACTTCTCCCAAAATTTCAAGACCCTAGCTTGAACCGTTTAGAAGATATGTGTGTCCAAAAATTTTGCAAAAATTGAGTTTTGTGTAATGTTAAATTTTAGTAACGTATGGCAACCCTAAAAAAAATTTCCATCGATTTTTTAAGCTTTTCAACTTTTAAATGGCAGTTGGAAGCTTCATTTTCAAACATATTGGACGATATTAAGTATAAACCAATAATATTATTGGTTTCGGATAATATTAAGTATAAACCAAATTTAAAAAATTTTTCATATCTAATTAAAAATATTCAGCTCAATAGCTTAAGCTTATTTTTTTTTAATTTATAAAACTTTTTTCAATTTTCTAGGAAATATTAAAATTAAGCTTAAACTTTGATAATATTAATTTTGTATTTAAACCAAACTTTAAAAACTTTTCATATTTAATTAAGAACAGTAAGCACAATATCTTAAGCTTGTTACTGTTTTAATTTTAAATTTAAACATAACTGATATTTAAAAATATTTTTAATTAGATATGAAAACTTTTTTTAATTTTCGCGGAAATATTAAATCAAGCTTAAACTTTGATAATATTAACTTTGTACTTAAACCAAACTTTAAAAACTTTTCATATTTAATTTAGAACAGTAAGCGTCATATCTTAAGCTTGTTACTGTTTTAATTTGAAATTTAAATATAACTGATATTTAAAAAACTTTTCATATCTATTTTTTTAATTTATAAAACTTTTTTTTAATTTTCACGGAAATATTAAATCAAGCTTAAACTTTGATAATATTAGATTTGTATTTAAACCAAGCTTTAAAATTTTTCATATTTAATAAGAACAGTAAGCACAATATCTCAAGCTTATTACTGTTTTAATTTTAAATTTAAACATAACTGATATTTAAAAAACTTTTCATATCTAATTAAGAATATTCAGCTAAATAGCTTAAGCTTATTTTTTTTTTAATTTATAAAACTTTTTTTTAATTTTAATATTAATTTTGTATTTAAACCAAGCTTTAAAACTTTTCATATTTCATTAAGAACAATAAGCACAATATCTTAATTTGAAATTTAAACATAACTGATATCCTAACAACCAAGCTCAATTTAAAATACTCAAAGACTCAAACTAGTTTAAGCTTATTATTGTTTTAATTTGAAATTTAAACATAACTGATATTCTAACTGCTAAGCTTAATTTAAAATACTCAAAAGCACAAAACTTTTTACTTATCACAATTTTATTGCATACCTATTTTTTAAATTTTTCACGTTAACATTAAATCAAGCTTAAACTTTGATAATATTAAGTATAAATCAAATTTAAAAAACTTTTCATATCTAATTAAAAATATTCAGCTCAATAGCTTAAGCTTATTTTTTTTATACCCTACACCTATAGAATAGGTAAAGGGGTATATTAACTTTGGTATGGCGTTTGTAACCACCTAAAGGAAGCGAGCTAGATATGGAAAAGTATATATATTTGTGATCAGCGTGACCGCCTGAGTCGATATAGCCAAGTCCGTCCGTCCGTCCGTAGGTACGATAACTCAAAAAATAATGGAGCTATCTTGATGAAATTTTAGCTGTAGGTTACTAGGACTGAAAGTACGGCGTGGATTGCATATGGGCGGAATCGGCCCATGGGTTCGGATTCTGGACCTTTTAATCGGTTTCAGGGCTAAGGAACAAATATAAAAAATCACGATAACTCAACAACTAGTGACGCTGTCTTCATCAAATTTGTGCTGTAGGTTACTAGTAATGAAACTACTTCGGGAATTGCATAAGGTCGGGATTGGACCATGGGTTCGGAACCTAGAACCTTTTGATCGAATTTAGGCCAAACGAGCATAACTCCGAAACCAATGAAGATAGAACCTCCAAATTTAGTATCAGGGTTTCCCTTCCTATTTCCTAAGTGTCTTGTGAAATTGGGTCTCATTGGAATAGAGGGTCGGGGACCAGCCACACATTTCTGAAGACCTTAAAGCATATCTTTAAAATTAATAAAGATAACAACTTGAAAAAATGTAGAAGCTTCCAATTTGCCACAAGGGTGTTCTTTACTATCTCTTGTGTGTTCACCTAATTTGGGATCAATTGGAGTGGTGGTTCAGTACCCCTCTCAGACCTCCCAAATTTAAAAGGCTTATAATCGAAATTACTAAAAATAGTTACTTAAAATTAGGATAGACCGTTGAAATTGTGTACAAGGGTTAACTAGTACTATAAGTACAGCGCGGACTATATAAGGGCGAAATCAGCCCAACGGTTCGGATTCCGGAACTTTTAATCGATGTCAGGGCTAACGAACATATATAAAAAATCACGATAACTCAACAACTAATGAGCCTATCTTCATGAAATTTGTGCTGTAGGTTATTGGTAATGAAACTACGGCGGTGATTACGTACGGTGAGGATTGGACAATGGGTTCGGAACTTAGAACTTTTTGATCGAATTTAGGCCAAACGAGCATAATTCCGAAACCAATGAAGATAGAACCTCCAAATTTGGCATCAGGGTGTCCCTTCCTATTTCGTAAGTGTCTTTGAAATTTGGGCCCCATTGGAGTAGTGGGTCGGGGACCAGCCACTCAGTTCCGAGGACCTTAAAGCATATTTTCGAAATTAATAAGATAGTAACTTGAAACAAATGTAGAAGCTTCAAATTTGGCCCAGGGTGTTTTTTACTATTTATTGCGTGCCCCCCTAATTTAGGATCAATTGGAGTGGTGGTTCAGAACCTCTCTTAGACCCCCCAATGTATAAAAGCTTATCATCGAAATTAATAAAACTAGTAACTTAAAATTAAGATAGAACGTTCCAATTGTGTACAAGGGTTAACTAGTATTGAAAGTATGACGGGACTGCATATGGGCGAAATCGTACCATAATTTCGGGTTCTGGAACCCTTGAAAATTCAAGGACTAACAAACATATATCTTAAAAACACCATAACTCAAAAAATAATGCCGGTATTTTGATGAAATTTAATACTAGGTTTCTAGTAATGTAAGTACCATGGGAATTGGTTGTGGTCGAGTTTAATTTCGAAGCCAAAGAATATATTTCCTATGTCCTATGTGTCTCCGAAATCTAGACTTAATTGTAGTGGTTCAGCTATGTTCAAAGGTACTTCCTGCATTTATGTAAAATTTATTTTTATATTTAAATGAATTATATGAAAAGGTCTAAATTTTTAATTGTATTTTAGAAAAACATTTATTGCATATTTTGCGTTTATAAGCTTTTCTATTAGGTATATAAACTAACCATTTAAAATAATTGCAATTTTGAAAAATTTGGATTATTAAATATATTATGCTTTGAGTATCTTTTTATCACAAAATTTAATAATTAGAATTTTTTCATTTTGTAATTGAATTGGAATAAATATATTTTCATTTATTTCAAGTTTGTTTGTTTTTTAATATTTTTAAATAGATAAATTAGTAAGAATTTGTAGTATTTTTTAATAGATAGTGTAATTAGAAAATGTTTTTAGTATTATAAAGTTAATTTGGTTAGCTATGTCTTACGATCAAATTAATAACAGCTTTTATGGTGTTAAAATGACTGGATATGTCCTTAAATTTGAACCAAATAGGTGTAGGGTATTTCTAAGTCGGTTGCACCGACTGACTGTGGCTTTACTTGTTTTAATTTATAAAACTTTTTTTTAATTTTAATATTAAGTTTGTATTTAAACCAAGCTTTAAAACTTTTCATATTTCATTAAGAACAATAAGCACAATATCTTAATTTGAAATTTAAACATAACTGATATCCTAACAACCAAGCTTAATTTAAAATACTCAAAGACTCAAACTAGTTTAAGCTTATTATTGTTTTAATTTGAAATTTAAACATAACTCATATTCTAACCGCTAAGCTTAATTTAAAATACTCAAAAGCACAAAACTTTTTACTTATCACAATTTTATTGCATACCTATTTTTTAAATTTTTCACGTAAACATTAAATCAAGCTTAAACTTTGATAATATTAAGTATAAATCAAATTTAAAAAACTTTTCATATCTAATTAAAAAATATTCAGCTCAATAGCTTAAGCTTATTTTTTTTTAATTTATAAAACTTTTTTCAATTTTCTCGGAAAGATTAAATCAAGCTTAAACTTTGATAATATTAATTTTGTATTTAAACCAAACTTTAAAAAACTTTTCAGATTTAATTAAGAACAGTAAGCACAATAACTCAAGCTTGTTACTGTTTTAATTTGAAATTTAAACATAACTGATATTTAAAAAACTTTTCATATCTAATTAAAAATATTAAGCTTAATAGCTTAAGCTTATTTTTTTTTAATTTATAAAACTTTTTTTTTAATTTTCGCGGAAATATTAAATCAAGCTTAAACTTTGATAATATTAACTTTGTACTTAAGCCAAACTTTAAAAACTTTTCATATTTAATTAAGAACAATAAGCACAATATCTTAAGCTTGTTACTGTTTTAATTTGAAATTTAAACATAAATGATATTTAAAAAACTTTTCATATCTAATTAAAAATATTTAGCTAATAGTTTAAGCTTTTTTTTTAATTTATAAAACTTTTTTTAATTTTCGCGGAAATATTAAACAAGCTTAAACTTTGATAATATTAACTTTGTACTTAAGCCAAACTTTAAAAACTTTTCATATTTGATTAAGAACAATAAGCACAATATCTTAAGCTTGTTACTGTTTTAATTTGAAATTTAAACATAACTGATATTCTAACCGCTAAGCTTAATTTAAAATACTCAAAAGCACAAAACTCATCACTCATCACAATTTTATTGCATAACGTTAGGAGAACTTTTGCTGATTACTGACGCTGAAACGGCACTAAAAAAGCTCCTGAGCTTTTGCTGCCGCTGAAACAGCATATACATACTACTATCAAATTTCCGGAATCATTCCTCAGCGCTTTTGTACCTGGCTAATAGCCATTCGCTAATTGTTTGGTTTTTCTGTAAAATCTTCGTACATCGCCTCTGCTTGATTCAACATGAATTATTTTTTACTTTTCAAACAATCGTTTTTTTATTCAAAGTACTTTCTTTTCTTTAGATCTTTTGTCTTTATACTCTTCCAGTGCTGCTCTTGTTTTTCGCTGCAGTGTTTTCCTATAAGCCTCAGCTATAATAAATATCGCTTTTCCTTTTTTTAAATACACCACTGCCTTTCCAACGTATTTCTTGTATAGCAATGATGTCCAGCTTATACTTTTCAAGAACATTTTCCAAATTGTTAGATGCACCCGAGCTGTAGAGAGTTCAAACTTTCCAGGTACAAATTCTTAAATCATGGTCCTTTAAACTTTTCCGAGGTCTCTTTCAATAAATCCACTCCTTTTATCCGAGGCATTTCCTTTTACATCTTCCATAACTTTATTTTTGAACAAATTTTTATGGGTAAGGTAGTCAATCTTACGTCAACCCCCATTTTGGACGAAGAATGAATACATTAAAATACAGTCTCTGCCGTACAGACATCCATTTCAATTTTCCCAGCATATATTGCATATTTGTTCTCCTACTACATTTTAATATAACACGCATCGCTTTATTCTGTAGAGTTTGAAGTCTGTCTTTCTTGTTTTCATTGCATAAGATCAATAAAGATGCACACTAATCAAAGTGTGGTAAAATCAATGTGTTATATACAGTTATTGCACATTTATGTGTTAATTTATTTCTGATTCAATCAAAATAGCCAATTTTTTGTGCAATTTTGTTGCTAATGTACTCTGCATGATTATCAAATGACAGATTTTCATTTATCAAAACTCCAAGGTATTTAATAACGTTGACGCGATCTATATTTTCATTTGCTTTATTTATGTTTGTAGTATCGTTTGTTCTGTCGTTTATAATCATGTACTTTGTTTTATCTAAATTTAATTTTAGCTTGTTCATGCAAAGCTTTTTGAATAAATGTTCAAGATCTGAGTTAATTTTATTGCAGCATTTTTTTAAATCTCGACCAACTATGTATATTAAAGCGTCATCATCAAATAAAATAATTTTACTAAACTTAATACACGATTTTATATCATTGATGTGGATTAGAAAGCTCAAATCACCTAAAATCGTCCCTCGCGGCACGCCATTATTAATTAATTGACTATCAGAAAACTCACCATTTACATTTGTTCTTTGTGTTCTACCTTCAGAGAAACTGCTGAACCATTCTAATTCATTTCCAACAATCTCATATTTTTTAAACTTCATCAATAAAATCTTGCGATTTACAGTCTCAAGCGCTCGTTTAAAGTCAAGAAAAACTGTTGCCACCACAAGGTTATTTTCTTTTGCAAGCTTCCAATCATACAAAACCAAATTTAGTACTGTTTCACATGAGTGTTTGCTACGAAAACCACTTTTTTCATTACACAGGATGTTGTTTTGCTCTAAGTATTGTAGTAATTGCGAATTTATTACTTTTTCTAAAATTTGTTCATACATTGGTACCATGTTGATAGGTACCAATTTAGGATAGGATAGGTACCATTTGGCGACTTTGGATGAGATATTTTCGGTATTGGCTTGACTATTGTTTCCTTCCACGTTAAAGGATATTTACCTTGTCTCATAGACATATTGATTATATGAAGCAAGATATCGCCCAACAGATCGAAACAGTCAAGAATTATCTTCTTGTTTATACCCAAGAAATCAGTTTTTTTGTTCACTTTACTATTTCTAACAATTCGCTTTTGTTTATTTCTTTAAACTTAAATCTGTTTTGATGTTCTTCGATCATATTTATATATTCGACAAAATTAATGCTTCTAGTTATATCTTCGATACTGCTTATAAAAAATTTACTCAGTTCATTTGCTATAAATGTTTTCTATTTCTTGACTTTTTGATGGCTTTGTTATATACCTTTGAAGTGATTTCCACATTGACTTATTATCACCTTCGCAATTTTTTAGCTTATTTTCAATGAATTGATTTTTAGTTTTTGTTACGACTTTGTTATATTTATTTCTTGCCATTCTATATTGTTCCCAGCTTCCGAAATTATTTACCAATGAAGCTCTTCTATATGCTGTAGTAGTTTTGTCATTATTAAGAATTCATTGGTGAACCATTCTTGTTTTCTAAAACCAACACGAAATTTTTTCCTAAATACTTCAGTACCTTTTTCGATAGTCCTCTTAAATATATTTGCAGATAGACTTAATTCTTGGATTTGACAGATATTACTTAAATTTTCAGAGATCAAAAGGTTTTTAAATCATTCAGTATTTATTTTTATTGTATTTATTTCTGTGAATTTAAATGTGTTTTGTTTCATTGCATTTATACGAATTATTATTGCTTGATGATATGCTATTTTAGAATCGACTTTATCTTCTACTTTTATTCTATTTCTTTCTGCACAACCTGTCACTACATAATCAATCAGACTTCTCGAGATTGGCGTTAGTACCAAATTTCTTTCTTTATCATGATCAACACTTAAATTTTCGAGATTTAAATCAATTTTAGCTCTAGCACAATTTAAACATTTATTTGTAGTTTCCGTACATTTTGCTGCTAAATGATCTTTACTGCCACATTTATAACAACACGATCCAATTGAACACTTAACTGCGTTATGGTTATAACCCAAACACTTATAGCATCTGTGTATACTTAACAGCTCATACACTTTACATCGATCCCACTCAATATTAATTTTTTCCTTTTTCAATAAATTTTTGCACTACCATCTATATCTATTATTGCATTATGCGTTATTATTTCCTTATTAAATACTATTTTTTTCTTTTTTGATTCAAAAACTTTGAGACATTTAATATAGTTTATCTCTACATTATTTTGGGCTTTAATTGCTTTAACAATTTCTTTGACTCACACCAACTACTAATATTTTTGAATTAAATAATGAAGGTATTTTCACTTCATAATTTTCGCCAAATTTGTTTTCTATTTCTGACTTAATTTTGTCAACTGATTGCTGATTCAAACAACTTATTGATACTGCACCATTATTTTTTAAGCCATGAATACTATTTACTTCAACTGCAAGAGCTGATGGATTTATATTATTTTTTATATCTTGAATTGTTTTTTTACTATTCTGATTTTTCTTTTGGTTTAATAATTATAGGCAATTTTAATTGATCAACATATGTTTCTACTTTTTGCATTTTTTTATTATTGTCTTTTTTTATTTCAACAAGAATTTCATTTTTAGATACCTTTATACTTTTATTTATATTGTTTATGGTTTTTTCTATTTCTTCACTATTACTCAAATGATTTTTATTTTTACTCATTTCATCTATTGCGGCTTTTAGCTCATCAATTTTTTTATTCACACTTTCAAACCCTTTTTCACTACAATTATCACAACAGTATTTTATGTTATTATTTGTATTTATAATATGTAATTCATTAGCGGTGAGCTTGGTACATTTTACATGTGACGCTCCACCACATCCAAATGCACACAATATAAAATTCTCAGTACTCTTTATAGGTTTTTTACAGTTTTTTTCGAGACAAATTATACTCATTTTGCTTTTGATTTAAGAAATTAAAAAAAGAAACAAAAAAATGTCATTGCAATTTAATTTTTACTAATGCAAATTTTGCATATATTAATTTACTATAAATAAATTTACTTTTAATAAATAAATCTATTTTAAATAAAGATACACTATTAAATTAATCTTTTTTTGTATACTTGATAATTTTAATTGTCAATAAATATTTTAATTTTTTTATTTTAAATATCACCAACATAAACGCGTGCACTTGTAAAAAACTCACTCAAAAAAATTAATTTTGAATATATGCTTTAAGGTCTTGGGAGTAGTTGGGGTGGTACGGAAACCGCTATTCCAATTCATCCAAAATTCCACGAACACCAAACATATAAGAAGTGCCCCAAATATAAAGTTCTATCTTCTTTGGTTTCGAAATTATACTCGTTTGCCCTCAATTCGATCAAAAGCTTCTAGAATTCGAACTCATTGTCCGAACTCGACCAGAACCAATTCCCATGTTACTTTCATTGCTAGTAACCTAGAATTTAAATTTCATCAAAATAGCGTCATTAGTTTTTGAGTTACGGTGCGTTTAAGATATATGTTTGTTAGCCCTTGAACTTTTCAAAGGTTGCAGAACCCAAAACCATGGTACGATTTCGCCCATATGTAGTCTCCGTCATACTTTCAATACTAGTTAGCCCTTGAACACAATTGGAACGTTCTAACTTAATTTTAAGTTACTATTTTTATTAATTTCGATGATAAGTCTTTAAACCTTGGGAGGTTTAAGAGAGTTACCAGAACCACCACTCCAATTGTGCCCAAATTTTGGGGACACGGAAAAAAAAATAAAAAAACACCATTGTTCCAAGTTTTTGTAGGATGATCCCCGACCCACTACTGCAATTGGTCCCAAATTTCAAGGACTCTAAGGACAAAGGAAGAGGCACACTGATAACAAATTTGAAGGTTCTATCTTCATTGTTTTCGGAATTATGCTTGCTTGGCCTAAATTCGATCAAAAACTTCTAGGATCCGAACCGATGGTCCGATCTCGACCGCACGCAATCCCCGCCATAGTCTCATTAGTAGTAACCTACAAAACAAATTTCATGAAGGTATCCTGATTCTTTTTATATGTTCCTAAGCCCTTAGAACGTTTAAAAGATTCAGAATCCGAACCCATTGGCCGATTTCGCCGTACTTTAAGTCCTAGTAATCTATAGTTAAAATTTCATATAGTTAGCTCCATTTGTTTTTTTCCATATCTAGCTCGCTTCTTTTAGGAGGTGGTTATAAACACCATACCAAAGTTAATATACCCTTTTCCTATTTCATAGGTGAAAAGTACAAATCATAATATTTAATCGGCTTATTTTTTCCCATACAAATATAAACATCCTTTTTCCGGATAAACTATAAGACCAATTTTAATGAAACAACAACCAAAAGAAAGGTTTTTATTGTTTTCATAGGACAATGATATTTTTTTTTTAGAATATTAGGTTTTTTCAGGTGAAAACCCGTCTTTAAATTAACGTAAATTTGAATTTAACGGTCACGCTGTTAAAAGTTAAGGCTTATGACGCCGACTTTCTGGGTAAAAGTAATGCATTTTCGGTTGTATTTGCAGCTCAATCAAACTATATATTATAGACGCCGACTTATGTATATCTTTCTTTTTTTTGTATAGTTCAAATATTCAATGAACAAGGAGATTTAAATTTTTTTAAAATTTTTTTTTTGTTTTTGTTTTTTCTTTATCTTAAAAGTGAACGAAAAAAAAAGGTCTCTTCGAAATGAAAGCAATACATTTGGTTTATACAGTAGTTTTCATTTATAACGAACTCGGTGCAATTTTAATTATAATAAATTTTACACTTTTTGCCAAAGAATTAAATTTTACCTAAAAATTAAAGTTTTTTATTACATTGATATTTCTTTTATTTAAAATTATTATATCTAATTACGTTGCTTGGTGATTAATTTAGTATTTTTTTATTTATTTTTGAATATAAAAAGAATCATAATAACGCATCAAAAATACAAAAAATATTTCATTAGAAGAAAAAGCACTATACATAGGCTTGAGGCTGACACATCAAATAAAATTTTAGCAAATGAGTTCGAAGTGTCCATTCTAGAATCAGCACATTCTACAATGTTCAAGTTTTATACTAATTTTTCAAAATTCACTGCATTCTTTTAAAACGACATTCGTTTATTACGACGAATATTTTCTGTCCCATCGTGGTCGTTATAACCGAAAAGTACTGTACTTTGTTTTCGTTTGCTTAAAAATTTTTTTATTTAAATCGTATATTGTTGTTGGTTTTTGTTAAGTTTTTTGTAAAATAGGAAACCAACTTCTGATAAATAATATTTCTTAAGAAAAATGATTTGTTACTTATGGTCAACCAAATTCAGCGTGTACGGCGTTCAGTTTCTGTCAAAAAATTTTGAAATAAGTTGTTATGTAAATAAATTTACATGAAAGCACACGCGACGTACTCGGAGTTTTAAAATTTAAAAATTGACAAAGCGTATAAAAATATTGTAATTGTTTTTTCTTATGTTGCTACGATTAAATTTTAAAAATAAAATATTTTAAAATTAAAATAATTTTTTTTAAAACATATATTCAAAATAATTGAAATATGTTTGCAAAAAATTAAAAACGAAAAATCTTTCTTAAAAAAATAATTTGCAATTTAAATGATTTGTTCCTTTGGGCCTAACCAAAATCAACGCTTATGGTGTTTTAAATTAGTAGTTAAGCACATGATATTATATGAGAATAACTTACTTACCTACCTCGAATTTTTAAAATTTAAACATTGACAAAGCATATAAAAAAGTTATTGTTTTTTCTTATGTTGTTATTGTTCTAAAAATAAAATATTTTAAAATAATATTGTTTTTAAAAATACCTATATTTTTTTAAAAAATACTTTATATATATTCAAAACAATTGAAATACCTATAGTATGTTTGCAGAAACAAAAAAATAACATTTCTTAAGAAAAATTATGTGTTCTTTACAGATCAACCAGAATAAACGCGTCCGGCATGCAGTTTCTGTCAAAAAATGTTGAAATAAGTAGGTATGTTGTGTACTGTACTTCGGAATTTAAAATTTTTAAATTTGACAAAGCGTATTATAATATTGTAATTGTTTTTTCTGATGTTACTACGATTTAGATTTCAAAATAAAATATTTTAAAATAATATTTTTTTTTTAAAAAAACATACATTCAAAATAATTGAAAGTACCTATAATATGTTCGTAAAAAAAAACTAAAAAATAATCTTAAACTTAAAAAAAGTTGACGTATAATTTCTGTCAAAAAATTTACAAATAAATAGGTACATGAATTTTCATGAGAGCAACCAAAATACGCGTAACGCGATGTACTGTAATCAGTTTTTAAAATTTACATATTGAGAAATGGTTTTTGGTTTTTCTTATATTTCTAAGATTATGTTTTAAAAAATATCTTATATTGAAAAAAATTCTAAATATACCTATTATATGAAATTAATAAAATTTTTTGTTGTAAATTAAAACATTCAAATAAATATCTTTGTGTGTACGAGTGTATCAATTTACGGATATATAGATAGACATATTGACGTACTGCCGTATAAAAATTGTACGTCGTATGCTTTAATTTAGATAAAATAAATATTTAATTATCTACTCCTTTCATCTACTATTCTTCAAGAGGCGGTGTGGTGTAGCTGTAAAAAGAGGGGTTCACTCCTATACAAATAGGTATAATATAAAGTAAAGTAAAGAATTCAGAACCATTTTTTTGAACCATAATAATACAGTAGGTACTAAAAAAAATTTTTTTTGTAAATCGTAAATTGTTGTTGCTTTTTGTTAAGTTTTTTGTAAAATTAAAAACCGAATTCTGAAATATGCAGAAACTTAAAAAAAAAAAAAAAATATCTTAAGAAAAATGATTTGTTTCTTATGGATCAGCCAAAATCAGCATGTAGGGCATTCAGTTTCTGTCAAAAAATTTTGAAATAATTAGTTATGTAAAAAAATTTACATGAACATATGCATAAGAAAAAACAATTACAATATTATAAAAATACATATTGTAATTGTTTTTTCTTATGCTGCTGCGATTAAATTTTAAACATAAAATATTTTAAAATAACATTTTTTTTTAAATAATTTAGTTTAAAACATACAAATATTCAAATAAATTGAAAATATCTACAGTACAATATGTTTGCAAAACTAAAAAAATTATCTTTCTCAAAAAAAGTTTTTTGTCCCTTACTTCCAAACCTAAATAAAAGCGTGCAGCGTATAATTTCTGTCAAAAAATTGAGAAATAAATAGGTACATAAATTTACATTAGAGCAGCGAAAATACGCGTAACACAATGTACTGTTTCTCGGATTTTTAAAATTTACAAATATTGACAAAATGTATAAAAATATTATTATTGGTTTTTCTTATATTTCTAATATTATGTTTTAAAAATAATATTTTTTTACAATAATTTTTATTAAAAAATATCTTATATTTAAAATACCTATAATATGAAATCAAATAAATATTTTTGATAAATTAAATATTGTACGCGCGTATCGATTTACCGATAATGGATATGTAGACAGACGTATTGACGTACTGCCGTATAAAAATTGTACGTCGTATGTTTTGATTTCATTCTAATAATTGAAAAGTTTATTTCACACTTTCAACATCGAATAATGTTTTTTTATAATAAAAAAAACTATTTTTAGTTTTACTTTGACAAAACGAATGAATTTTATATATCAAAAAGTGTACATAAAGATTAGATAGGCGTAGTTTGAACGCTAATTTTTGTTTCAGGAGTGCATAATTGTCAGATTAATCGTCATATATATATTTGACATTTTAAAACTACCTGTCATTTGAGAAGTTAATTGTATTTAATAGTATTTAAATATTAATAAAGTGAAAAAATTAAGGTTTATTGCTGATATAAATATAAAGAATATTTTTTAAAATGGAAGGGGGTAAGTGCTTATTGGTTATCAAATAAAAAATATGATTTAACATAACCTATTCTAGAGAACTTTAATTAAAGCCATCTGCCGGAAATTATTTATCTACTCTGTCATATACTCTTTTACAAGGGCTGAAGTAGCTGGCAATAGTTGAGAGTAGAAAAGAGTTTACTTCTCATAAAGGAATAAAAGCAATAATATTTATTTGTATATTTACTTATGAGTCATGGCTCATGACCATGTATAGAAATATATTTTTGTCAATAAAAAACTTAGGAAATATTAAATAAATAAACTAGACAAAAAGGTATAAGGTAAACTAAGGAATTCAGAATCATTTTTCGCATGTTTTCAGAACTTTAAATAGGCATACATTTGTAGTAAAATTTACCTATGTAGCTATTAAATTTAAAAATGAAAAAAGGGTAGGAAATATTTATTCTTTGATTTATTGAAAAACTTTTTTTTTTTGCTATAAATCTTAAGATTGAGATTTAAAAAAAGACTTCGGTTAACTTGACTATTATTTGTACTTCTGGCAGCTTCAATATAATATAATACTAAATACTAAACTTATGAATTATGATATGTTAAATTTTGTTGTACATATTATGTATTCATAGAGTTTTTTAATTAGGATACAGAATACGTACAACATAGGTATCAAAAATCGGTACTTAACAACGTTTTAATAATTAAGAAAAATTATAAATTTTTTTTAAGCAAATTTTAAGCGCAAGAATTGTTCACAACACTGTTGGTATAATTTTTATTATATATAGTCTAATGTAATTTACACAAAACGAATTTTATATGTTAAAAGAAAAAATAGCTCGAATTTCGAGCACAGGGCGATACTAGTAAATTTTATTTGTTACAGTTAGATTTTCAAGAATATTTTTTTCAAAATCAAAGGTGTTCACAAAATCTTGAAGTAGAAGAAATTAGAGTTAGAAATGCTCTAAGTTGTTCAATTGAGCAATTATTCGTTTTATAACTTGTTACAATGAAAGCCATTCAATTCCAGCCAGTTTTAGAATTTTTTTTAATTAAAATGTTTTGATAAAGCAATTGCAGTGCGTTCTTACACATTTTGGATATGTTACAGTACAGATATACACCTATTCGAATTGCCATTGTATTACTTCGGTAGAACTGCTTACTGATCATGAAATATTTAATTAAAAAACAAATTATTGAAAAAAAATTTTCTTTACAAATCCCCATTGTAACCAAATATTTTAATAAAATATAAAATATATTATATAAAGGGGATTATCCTAAACCTTCTTGTTGAACGGTCGTCTTACTAGGAAATAATTCTAAAAAAACTAACTCGAAATAAAAATAAAAAATATATTATTTTAAATACCAAAAACAAAAAATACAGCCTTAACAGAAAATATTTATTTTTTTTATATAAAATCTTTTAACAGAAAAAAAAAATGGTGCAAAAGTGATTGGGTTCCTTTAAATAAAGGGCTGCAATCATGCCTGCCAAAACCACTGAAAAAAATAAAAATAGACTAAAAAGCTCTGTTAATAAAAAATTGTGCGATTTAGGTTATAAAGGTGAAATAATAGACTCAAAAACCAATCGTGAAATAATTGAGTTAAAAAATTTAGTTGAAAAAATAACTGAATAAATGAAAAAATTCAAAACTGAATTAAAAAAATATCAGCCGGCATCCAGCGAAAAATTAAAAAATAATAACTTTGAATAATAGTTGATAGATAGATGATATAGACCTAATTCAAGATATTTCCGATGATGAATCAGCAATTACTACTGAAGTATGCAATGCAAATATGAGTACAGAAGGAAATTTGATAGAGGACAAATATAGCCTCAAAAAATCAAGAAAACCAAAAAAAAAATGAAAAACCTACTGGAAACAATATACTAAAAGCCAACAAAATGCCGCCTATCAATTTTTTTTATGCAAAGATAAACAACTTTAAAAGCCTAATGAGAAAAAAATTAGGAGTTGACAATTTCCTAATTAAAGAATTAAATGATAATAAATCAATCTTATACACAAAGGATATTGAAGATTATAAAAAATTACGCGATTTTTTAAGTGAAGCTAGCACAGATGAAGTGCTCCAATCATTGAAAGCGCATGAATCAACTGTAACCAAGTTTGAAAAGGTTATTAGACTAACTACAAAGCATTCAATTAAAATGAATATTGTTTTGCCATATTTCATCGTTCAAGCTGTTCCGGGTGCTTCATTAACGAAATAAGAAATATTTCCCCACTGGATTACCAATTTATGTACTGGGAAAAAATCCAAAAACCAAACATTCTGCAATGTACCAGATGCCAGCGATTTGGTCACTCGTCAGCAAATTGCAAAATGGAGTTTCGCTGTGTTAAATGCGGCAAAAACCACCAACCTGAAAACTGCACCATAAAACCTGAAGACCCCAGGGAAAAATTGTTCTTCACTTTATGCAAGAAGCATGGACACTCAGTTTCTTTGAATGCGGAGGTGTTGCCATAGGCATTAAAAATTGTTTTTAATTTGAAATTGTAAATAAAGCATTTTCAATAATTTTTTATGTATCGAAACATGCATTATATCAATACAATTAAAGAAAAAAAAAAAGTTATTCACAATTTCTATTTGTGCATCGAATAGAAATTCACATAATTTTATAACAGAATTAGAAAAAATATTCAAAATTTTGAATTTAGCGAATATAAATTACTTTTGTATATTAACTGGTGACTTCAACGCCAGACATACAACATGGCTTAATACCATTAACACCAGAGGAGTACAACTTAACAAATGGTTGCAAGACAATAAAATTATATATAAATGTAATTTGCTCTTAACTGATGCACCAACACTTCCGCGTGCAAACTCTTATATTGATCTAGTTTTTTCCGATGCCAGAATAAAAATTTGTTTTTCTGAAAATGATAACAAACTCTCCAATCTTCCATATGATAGCGACCATAATACTATCTGCATACCTATTACAATAACAAATGAAGAGCTCTTATCACTGGAGTTGGCAGATTATAACAACAAATTTTTATTCTCAAAAGTAAATTGGACTAAATTTCAGACTAAATTAAATCAAAATTATTCTTCTCATTATTTAAACAGTAGTAATAAAATTTTGGATAATTGTAATATTTCCAACCAAAATATAGATTTTCATCTCTTACAACTAAATGAAATATATATTAAAACTGTGGATAACGTTATTCCCAAGCATAAAAAATCACAGTAATTTAACAAAATTCTACTCTGTAAAATTAAAAATTCTTCTAAATAAAAAACATAGCCTAATGAAATACATACATAAAATTAATAAACAAAGATGAAATAATTCAATTCAAACCAAACAACTTCTAAAGAGTCTTCTAAATAACGTAAATAACTTAACCAAACAACAAATAAAAATAGAAATTAAAAAATATTGGCAATTCCGTCTCCAAAAAATTTCTCCAAAAATAGCTCAAATATGTTTCCCGAGCTTAATAAAATATTTCGCAAAAAATCATATACCAAATTTTAAAATTACATGTTGAACAAAATGATATACACTTACTTTCCTAAAATAATATAAATGCTAATACTTTAAAAAAAACAACAACAAATCAATTTTTAATACAAGATCAATCACAAATATATAATGTAATGGGCTCTTATTTAGAAAATACTCACAAAATACCATTAACATCAGAGAGAAGAATACATAATAAAATAATAAACGGAGTAGAACGATTCAATAATTATATCAAACATGTGGAAGATGAAAATATCTCTCTGGTATCGACAAATATCCCAAAAAAATCGAAGCAGCTTTATTATATCTAAATATGTTATTCTTTTTATACCCTACACCTATAGAATAGGTAAAGGGGTATATTAACTTTGGTATGGTGTTTGTAACCACCTAAAGGAAGCGAGCTAGATATGGAAAAGTATATATATTTGTGATCAGCGTGACCGCCTTAGTCGATATAGCCATGTCCGTCCGTCCGTCCGTCCGTCCGTCCGTCCGTCCGTAGGCACGATAACTCAAAAAATAATGGAGCTATCTTGATGAAATTTTAACTGTAGGTTACTAGGACTGAAAGTACGGCGGGGATTGCATATGGGCGAAATCGGCCCATGGGTTCGGATTCTGGACCTTTTAATCGGTTTCAGGGCTAACGAACAAATATAAAAAATCACGATAACTCAACAACTAATGACGCTATCTTCATCAAATTTGTGCTGTAGGTTACTAGTAATGAAACTACTTCGGGAATTGCGTAAGGTCGGGATTGGACCATGGGTTCGGAACCTAGAACTTTTTGATCGCATTTAGGCCAAACGAGCATAATTCCGAAACCAATGAAGATAGAACCTCCAAATTTAGTATCAGGGTGTCCCTTCCTATTTCCTAAGTGTCTTGTGAATTTGGGTCCCATTGGAGTAGTGGGTCGGGGACCAGCCACACATTTCCGAAGACCTTAAAGCATATCTTTAAAATTAATAAAGATAAGAACTTGAAAAAATGTAGAAGCTTCCAATTTGCCACAAGGGTGTTCTTTACTATCTCTTGCGTGTTCCCCTAATTTGGGATCAATTGGAGTGGTGGTTCTGTACCCCTCTCAGACCTCCCAAGTTTTAAAGGCTTATAATCGAAATTACTAAAAATAGTTACTTAAAATTAGGATAGACCGTTCAAATTGTGTACAAGGGTTAACTAGTACTATAAGTACAGCGCGGACTATATAAGGGCGAAATCAGCCCAACGGTTCGGATTCCGGACCTTTAAATCGATGTCAGGGCTAAGGAACATATATAAAAAATCACGATAACTCAACAACTAATGAGGCTATCTTCATGAAATTTGTGCTGTAGGTTATTGGCAGCGAAACTACGGCGGTGATTAAGTACGGTAAGGATTGGACCATGGGTTCGGAACTTAGAACTTTTTGATCGAATTTAGGCCAAACGAGCATAATTCCGAAACCAATGAAGATAGAACCTCCAAATTTGGTATCAGGGTGTCCCTTCCTATTTCGTAAGTGTCTTGTGAATTTGGGTCCCATTGGAGTAGTGGGTCGGGGACCAGCCACACATTTCCGAAGACCTTAAAGCATATTTTCGAAATTAATAAAGATAGTAACTTGAAACAAATGTAGAAGCTTCAAATTTGGCCCAGGGTGTTCTTTACTATTTCTTGCGTGCCCCCCTAATTTGGGATCAATTGGAGTGGTGGTTCAGAACCTCTCTTAGACCCCCCAATGTGTAAAAGCTTATCATCGAAATTAATAAAACTAGTAAATTAAAATTAAGATAGAGCGTTCCAATTGTGTACAAGGGTTAACTAGTATTGAAAGTATGACGGGACTGCATATGGGCGAAATCGTACCATAATTTCGGGTTCAGGAACCCTTTAAAAGTTCAAGGACTAACAAACATATATCTTAAAAACACCATAGCTCAAAAAATAATGCCGGTATTTTGATGAAATTTAACAGTAGGTTACTAGTAATGAAAGTACCATGGGAATTGGTTGTGGTCGAGTTTAATTTCGAAGCCAAAGAATATATTTCCTATGTCCTATGTGTCTCCGAAATCTAGACTTAATTGTAGTGGTTCAGCTATGTTCAAAGGTACTTGCTGCATTTATGTAAAATTTATTTTTATATTTAAATGAATTATATGAAAAGGTCTAAATTTGTAATTGTATTTTAGAAATACTATTTATTGCATATTTTGCGTTTATAAGCTTTTCTATTAGGTATATAAACTAAACATTTAAAATAATTGCAATTTTTAAAAATTTGGATTATTAAATATATTATGCTTTGATTATCTTTTTATCACAAAATTTAATAATTAGAATTTTTTCATTTTGTAATTGAATTGGAATAATTGTTTTTTAATATTTTTAAATAGATTATTTAGTAAGAATTTGTAGTATTTTTTAATAGATAGTGTAATTAGAAAATGTTTTTAGTATTATACAGTTAATTTGGTACAGTCATAGCTAACTTACGATCAAATTAATAACAGCTTCTATGGTGTTAAAATGACTTATGGATATGTCCTTAAATTTGAACCAAATAGGTGAAGGGTATTTCTAAGTCGGTTGCACCGACTGACTGTTTCTTTACTTGTTAATAATTTATTTATTTATTTATTTGAAAAGGTATTGGGTTACAGTAAATGTTCCCAATAGCTAAGAACCCTGCTTCCTTTTGCGAATGTGGGTCTTGTGTTAATTAATATTATTTTAATTCCTAACTGTCTTTTTTTTATATTTTGTTCCATATCCCATGGTGCAGTAACAGCTGCTTAATGCGCTGTTTTTTAGTATCGGAGTCAAACATTAATACTTTAACTGCGTTGTGTTGATATTGGTTGTTTATGAACCAATTGTTTTGGCATTCAGTTAGAGCGTGCTTTATTGTTCTAGGCTCACTACAGTGGAAGTTGGTCTATCTTCCCTGCTTCCTTTGCTGCTTGGTCAGCCATTTCATTACCCTTTATACCAACATGTCCTGGAGTCCACATTAGATACGTGTAGCCTTTATTTTTGTATAAGTGGTTCCTGATTTTTAATGCCATTATTTCTTTGTTGTTGATGTTTTGTATGGCTTTAATGGCGCTAAGGCTGTCCGTGTATATGACAAATGATTTTTTTGGATTTCAATTTCTTTCTTTGTTTATAATTTTTATTGCTTCAACAATTGCCTTCATCTCCGCTGTGTAAATTGGACATCGATCGTCCAGTAGGGCATGTCTTGCTGTTTTTCCTTTTATTACAATTGCATAGCTGACGCCTTTTTCAGACTTGGATGCGTCTGTATATATAGAAGTACTGTGTTCGTAATTGATTCTGTGCTAGTCAAATTTCTCCCTAAATAGTACTGGGGGAGTATCCCTTTTGTTTAATTTCTGGAGATCTTCTAGTATACCTGCATGCTAGTTTACCTAATGTGGCACCATTGGTGTTTTTGGATGTTTATATCTGTTGCTAGTCCTATGGACTCTAAGATTTCCAGATTATTTTTGAGTGCGTTTGTAACTGACTGTGTTTTTGAATTTTTGTGCACTATTTGACTTAACGGATGCCAATTATATATATAGCTTTTGCGATATTTTGAAGGTTTAGGTAGTCTCGACGTTCTATTACCGCTGGAAAACCAGCTTCATATTTAAGTGCTTCAATCCTTGTAGGCATCAGTGCGCCCAATGTAATTCTTGCGGTCTGATTGATTACTTTTTGCAGCTTCTCTATGTTGTTTTTTGTTGTGTGTCCCTATATCTGTAAGCAGAAATCCATCTTACCGTATTGTATGGCCTTGCCTATTTTAGTTGCAATGTGAACTGGTGGTCCTGTTTTGCGCCTGCAGATGTATTTAATTAAATTATTTTCTCTTGTCATCTGTTTTTTAACTTCATCGACATGTCTAGTGAAGCTTAGTTTTGCTTAAAAATAGACCTAGAAGTTTTAGTTCTTTCTGATATCTAATAGTTTGGTTACCAAGTTTTTTATTTTCTTGTTTACATGTTCTTTTTCTACATATATGTAGTGCCTCCGTCTTGTCAGGAGCGATTCTTCCTCCATTTTGTTCAGTCCATTCGGTGATTACACTCATTGCTTTGGATAGCTGGTTCCTTGAAGTTATAACTTTTCCTTCTGTTTGCATTACAATGTTATCAGCATAAATGTAGTGTGTTAAATTCTTAATTTGGCTTAATTTTTTACTCAGGCCGCTTATATATATATTAAAGAGTTGAACCGATAGCGGCGATCCTTGAGGAAGTCCTATGTTAATACTACCAATTTTGAAATGTGTTTGATTGACTGTAAATATAAATTTTCGCTTTTCTAGGAAAGACTTAATAACATTCGTTATTTTAATGCCCGCGTTCCAATTAGATAGACTTTTAACAATTGTGGAAGTTGGTACTAAATCGAAAGCTCTTGCAAGGTCACATGAAATAATGTCATCGTGCGATTTTTTGTTTAATATCTCTTGACCTTTTGAAACTAAGCTTTGCAGCATTGTTGTAGTGCCTCTATTCTTCCTAAAACCGTAAGTGTTTAAGGGATTTTTTGTATCAATTAACCATTTTATTCTATTGGCAATTATTTTCTCTAGAACCTTTGATATTGTAACTAGTAGTGAAATATAACGATATGATTCGTAATCAGTAGGGTTTTTACCAGGTTTGAGAAGTGGTACCAGAGTAGCTGTTTTCCTAGATTGTGGATAGTTTCCAGTTTGTAATATGTTGTTGTAAAGGTTTACAATTCTACTAATGGTACAACTCCCGGGATTTTTTAACATTTTGTACGTAATATCTATTTTTATCTATTCCTGGGGTAGTTCCTTTAAAACCTTGCAATTTTGATTTTAATTTCCATGAAGAAATAGGTTTATTGTTTGCATTTGATGTCGATTGTAAGTTTTGGCTTGTTTCATATCTACTTGCTAGGTAGTCGGCGTTTAACTTTTTATCAGTTATAAGACTTCCATTTTGGTTTATAATTAGGTTTTTGAACCTTGTTCTTCTTCCTTAAATTTTTTGAGCTTGATGCCAGTTTTTACCCATATCACTATCGTTAATGCTATTGATATACTCTTCCCATTTGTTTCGTCTTGCTTTAATGACAGATCTTCTTAATTGTGCATTTGTTCTTTTAAGGGCTATCAATGTTTCAGTTTTTTTTGTCACATACGTATTTTTTCCAAAGCTATACGTATTTTTTCCTATTTTTAGAGAACTTTTCGATCTCACTGTTGTACCATATCGGTTTACTTGAGCGTCTATTTGTTGTTGACCTAGGAATAGCTTTATTTGCAGCTATCTTGATGGCCTTGGTTGTGGTTGCTGCCTCTTTGTTTATATTGTTTGACTTTGGAGTTTTGTTAAGAGTTTCTCTAATTGTAGTTCTAAAAAGTTCCCAATTTGCTTTGTCCTCTATGTATTTAAAAGCTTTGCGGTGCAATTCTTCACTACTGCTATCTTGCGGTGTATTTATCATAATTGGATTATGATCATAACCTTTAGGATTGTCTAATACTTTCCAGTACAAATTATATGCTATCGAATCATGTGCAATGGATAGGTCCAGGCAAGTCGTACTACCCATCGGACTGATGTAGGTGAATGAGTAGTTGTTTAGGATGACGGCCTCTGGTTTACTAGTGACCCAATCTTCTATTATTTTGCCCCTAACTGTTGTATTTCTATCCCCCCACATTTGGCTCCTGGCATTCAAATCTCCTAAGAGAATCCAGGGTTCTTGTATTTGGCTTATCAAGTTATCTAATTGTTGATTGGTATTGATTTGGTGATCAAAGTAACAGTTTAAGATAGTAACATTGTCTTTGAGACCGGGTAGTTGAGTTTTGATTCCACAGACTTGAAGGTTTGTATTGATTTGCAGCTCTTAAAAAGAGATTTTTTTGCTAATGATAAATCCTACACCACCTACCTTTCGAGGTGAAGGGGGAAGGATAAGGTTGTAATTTGCATTTTCTGGTATAATTGTGTTTTTACCAATATTTATTTCCTGGATTGCTACAATAAGGGGGTTGTACCTGTTTGTTAACATTTCCAAGAACGCTTTGTTTGGGCTGTATCCTTACATGTTCCATTGTAAAATACTGGTATTGTGGTTTACATTTTCATGTTGTGTGCGGTAATTATTAATGTTTCTGTTTAGTGTCCTTAATATTTAATTTTAATTTTATAGTATGTATTGATTATTTCTTATTATTTGTTTTGGTCTGAGATTTTTATTTAGTATTTTACTCAATAGTTTTATGTGGGATATTGCCCCTTTTTCTTTCTGTTTGCATTTGGATTTGGACTGTTTTGTTACACTTTTTTTCCTTTACGTTTGTTTGGTAATATATTTACCGATTTTGCGTCATCGCTGTCTGATATTTCTTCAGCGTCTGTTGTTGTACTTGGTATATCGACTTCGATTGCTTCTATTGAATTGTTTTTTGAGGATGGGTTCTTAATGAGTTATATTGCTTGTTGTTCGAGGATGGGTTCTTTGAAGATTGGTTTGGTATTTTTTGGTTTTGCAGATTTTGCTGTGTTGACTTGTACCACGTTGGCGAAGTTGGTTGCGGATTCTGGTTTATCAAAGGTCGAATTTAATTTCGGTTGTAGTAGAGTTTGATGTTGACTGGTTTTGACTCTATATATACGGTAAGCTTCTTCTTTGGAGCAGCGATTATCCATTTTTAATTTTTTAAGACTTCTTTTTCCTTCTTATATGACGGGCAGTTAATGTCGTTTGGTGCGTGGTTATGGTCTATCCTTTCGTTTTCGCAGTTTATACAAGTTGAGCAAACCACTTGATGTGCACCCATGTGTTCCGGTTCGATGTCGCTGCAACATTTGTTACATTTTAGCTTTCGGATCACAAAATTTCTCCCTTTGACACTTGTTGCAGCGCATAGGGTTGGAGTAAGATTTTTTGACGTTGATGATGAAGAATCCTACTTTTAAAGTTTTGGTGGCTCATATGTATCAAAATGTATCAAAAAAAGGACACTAATGAGTCCACTTTATCTGCTAGTTATTCCATTTCTATTTGGCTTTTTGCCCGGAAAGCGGTAAATTTCAGTAATTTGACTATTTGGATTATCCCTTTTGAGTTCTTCTAGAATTTCTGCATCTGTTATAACTTGCTCTGCCAGGCTATAGCAGAAGAAAACCCCTTTTGATTGATTTAAGGACTTAAAATATTCAATCTTCACCGGTGTTTCGTGCAATTGGTTTTAATATAGCGTTCGGCTATAATTTTGCTTGGAACTTCCAGTATGATATTTCCTTCCCGATTGTAATTTGCTTGGAAATTTTCGGATACTGCCTTAATTGCTTTAGTTATAGCAAAGTGGCCCAAACTTCTCATACATAACTTTTGGTCGAAAGGTTTTATTAATAGAAATTTTTTTTGAAGATCCGAGTGCTGGGAAAGCGATGTTCAAGTCTATTTTTTCTTTATTTAGTTTAGGCCTCTTTGATGGTTTTTCTCTATCCTGAAGCAGGTTGAATGAGTTTTTACTCCCTGTGGGAGCCATTATCATGATGTGACGCTAAAGATGTCGTTTTCTCTCTACCGTCCTGTCTCAAAAATTACTTCCTTTTTATATAATAAATATATAAAGGGAAGTATGGTCCGTCAATAATAAAAATATATTCAATTTTGGAAATGTTGCTTAATTCGTGTAATTTAAGTATTACTCGAACAAGTCGAAACCGTCCTTTCAGAAAATTACCTTTGTGTATTTTCTTGGGAGAATTATTTGAAATCAAAGTGATTCAATAACTATTTTTATACCCGTATGATTATATAGTCCAAGGGTATAATAAATTTGCCATTACGTTTGTGAAGCAGAGAAGGAGGGGGGGGGGGGGTAGATATAGACTCAAGTGTATGGATAGGATCAGAATCGAAAAATAAATCGATTTAGCTATGTATGTCCGTCTGTCCGTCCGCACGATAACTCAAAAACTAAAGGAACTAGGATCTTCAAATTTTCGCGAAATTCATTTTTTTGCAATAGCCGTCATCGCTATTTAAATCCAGCCATTTTGGTCGATGGGTTCGGGTAGCTGCCATACAACTTCTTTTTTTATATGAGCATTACTCTGTACCTATTACAGCTGCATGTCTGAAACTTTGCCAAAAGTAGTTCAGTTTTATGGCCAAAGTTTCTGCAAAATTTGGTTGGTCTAGTGAAGTGGGTTCGAGTAGCTGCCATACAACTTCTTATTTTATATGAGCATTACTCTCCACCTAATTAAGCTGGGTGTCTGAAATTTGACAAAATTAGTTTAGTGTAATGGCCATAGTTACAACAAAATTTGGTTGGTCTACTGTAGAGGGTTCGAGTAGCTGCCATACAACTCCTTCTTTTATATGAATATTCCACTACACTTAATAAAGCTGTATGTTTGAAATTTTGACAAAAGTAATTAACCGGATGATATAATGTATATGATATGGTCATACGGGTATCCCAGAGTTGACACAGTCTACTCTACTACACTCTTGCTCGTTTTTTTTTAATTTTAATTAATAACTATTTTTTTAAATGCGTTTCAGTTTTTAACCCGGCCTATCGTTTTTTATTAACACTTTAAAATATTAATATTAAGTTCGATGTAAAAATTAGGTTTTCGTCTCGGCCTAATTTTTATTACTTTGTTTACATTAAATTTTGTAACAAAAAAAAAATTTTTTTTTGTTTTTGTTTTTGTTTTTGTTTGTTTTAATTTATTTTATTGTTGTTAATTATTATTAAAAAATTTTTTTTGAATATACTACAAAACGATCCGTACAACAGGTCTGTACACTTCAAACGATTGTGAGATTATGCTTTTTAATAATGCAATAAACAATTCGTGTTTTCCTAAAAATTAGAAAATAGCGATAACAATATTGCTAAAGAAACCTGGTAAAGATCAAACCAACCCCAGCTACTATAGGCCAATAAGCTTAATGCCAAACATTAGTAAAATATTTGAAAATTTGTTAAATGATAAAATTTCGAACATTGCGCACTCAGAAAACCTGATACCTGATAACAAAAGAAAAAGGTAATAAATCTTTCATTGCAACAAAAAACCTCGTTTACAATAAAAAAATATTAGTAACAGAGTCAAAATAATATGCTATCAAACATTAATAAGGCCTACGCTTGTGTATGGTGTACCCATATGGTACAACATCAGTGCAAGCCTAATGGAAAAAATCCGCATGTTCGAAAGAAAGTGCAGAAGATAAACATAGAAAACCGGAGTCCGAGTACAAAGATTTTTACTCCAATAAATATTTGTACAAGGAATCAAAAATCATAAAAATTGATAATTTTATTATAAAATTAATTCGCAATCACTATGATAGAGCATTAAATACTCCAGAAAACAATTTAATATCGCATATATTTTACCACAATGAGGAGTACATCAAGAAGACTTCGCTAACGCGCTTCATAGCCCCTGAGCACTTCATCTTCTTAGACAAGTATGTACAAAATCTTATATACAAAATCAAAATCATGTCCCTATACTATTTCATTATAGTAGACGGGCTACATGTAAAAAATTGAATATGATCCAAGTAACATCAATCCAGATAATATGAAATATGACATGTCCATACCAGATAAAGACAAATCAATTAGAAATAATTATTGGTGGTTAAGCACGTCATAAAAAAAATTAGTATAAAAGAATTATTAAATTAGTGATATTTTAATATTAAAGTAATGCATGCTAGTTTTTTAATTAGTTGTAAGAACAGGGTAAGTTAGGTTAGGGTTTTATTTAAAAAAAAACATATAAAATTGACTTTTTAAATTTTTTGTAATTAATTAAAATTTTGAAATTAATACATACTTAAAAGTATGATTAAAATAGTAGTAACCGTTCATAATAATTATTAAGAAAAACTATTTAACATAAAAAAAAACACTTTATTTTTTACATTTTAATTTTTAAAATAAGAAAAACCTTTTTTGTTAACTGTTTTTGTAGGTTAAAATATAATAAGCATGTAAGCAAATAACAAAATAAAAGTTTAGTTAAAAATAAAAAAAAAAAAATAAAATAAAATATTATATAAACAAAATAAATAATATTAGTTACAAAAATTAATTCATAGTTGTTATATATATTTCTTTTATTTTTTATGTAATCAGTGTCCAATAACTAAATAGCAAATATTTTTTTTTTATAAAAGGTTTATATATGGGATACTGAATTAGAAAAGATTTTTGAGTTGGTTACGGAATCAGGGTTCCAATCATTTGTTGAGCGGGGGCTTAGAGCAGCCCCCATTTCATTAAATGCTTTATTGTTGACTCATCATTTATGAAAACAAGCTAGTAAGAATTTCGGAGTTGGATACAAAATCATTGTATTTCTCATTCCAGAATATTGTTTTTTTTTATATATATACATATTTATATAATAATTTATTTAATTTCAGATAATTTTACAATTTAAAAATAAAAATTTTATATTAGAAATCAAAATTTAAATACAAATTAATTTTACTTTTAAATATAATGTTAACTATTTCAATTTCTAAAATTTTTAATATATTTTTTAAGTTTATTTTTAAATATCTCCACATTTTTAAAAATTTTTAATTTCCGTGGGTAAAGAGTTGGAGAATTTAATTGCACTACATTTTAAGGCTTTTTGTTGTTTGGATGTTCTAGCTTTGATATTTCAATATTTTTTCTATATCTAGTAAGATAATTATGTACATTCTCCATATTAATCAGGATTAATTTTGATTTAAAATTGCTATTTAGTATATTACAAATGTATTTACATTTATCAACATAAATTAGTTGATTTATATCAAGTACATTAGTTGCTTTGCATAATTCCCTAGAACTAGTTTTAGGATTAATTTTAAATAAAATTTTGAATGCCTTATTCATTACAGATCCAATCGAATTTTCGTGAAATTTTGAGCAGTGACTCCAGCTGCATATATTATATCAAATTTTTGATAAAATATGACCTTTGTAATCAAGTTTAGCTGCATGGTTCAGAATGCCACCATTTCTTTTTATATTCATACATATAGGGATAATTTGTTTCATAATTTTTATAATGTGTTTGTCCCATCTTAAATTTTCACCAAATATCATTCCTAAATATTTAACGCTATCCACTCTTTGAATTATATTATTTTTTATCTTCAGAGTAATATCATCATATTTTTTTTCCAGGGTTTTAAATATTATTTAATTAGTTTTTTTAGCATTTATACTTAGTTCATTATACTCTAACCAATTACATAATGTTTCCAGGTGCTTATTTAGTACACCTTCCAATTCTTTCATTGTTTTAGCTTTTGCAATCAGGTTGGTGCCATCTGCATAAACATTGTAATTTGACATATTATTTTTTGGTATGTTCATTATATATAGTAAATATAAAAGCGGTCCTAGAGACCCTTTTTTTATTAATAGTTCATCACTCAAAATTTGGTTAATTTAAACGCATTGGGTCCTATTTGTTAAATAACTTTTTAATAAAAGATTACTATTTCCTCTTATTCCCATATTCTCTAAAAACTTTAGTAATCTGGAATGATTTACCATATCAAATGCTTTTGTTAAATCAATAAATATCGCATCTACATTGAATGCATCATCTAATGCAAATTATGAGTTTATGGGTTGTTAAAATAAAACTCCGAAAATTTTAAATTTAAAATAACATTTTATTTTCTCAACTTTATTCTTTGAATGTGATCTTAAGACTAATTTAACATTTTGTTCAATTTTTATATGTTACAATTTCTTTTTTTCTTTTACAAAAACAATTTGTTTATCTTAATTTACTTATTACAAAATTAATATCTAACAAATGTTCGTACTGAATTTTGTACAAAATGATTTCACCATATGTTTGGTTTCTATTAAATTATTTCGAATGCAATTACACATTTAAATTTAGTTCAAGTGCAATTGACCATCATTGTGCTAAATTTTGTATTTGAAAAATTAAAAGTGGTTCAAATGCAAATGACCGTAATTATGCTTAGTATACAAAAATGTAGCTAATTAAATTTTTGTATGAAAATGAAAAGAATAAGAAAAAAAACGAAAAGTCAAAAATGTGAAATCATTATGTATTTGTTATTGTTTTATATATTTAATTTTAAATTCCATAAATATGAAATTGAGTTTTATCTTTTATTGGAGGTTCATTAGGTACAATCTTGGTTGGGGTTACCAACTGTGACGTAACTCATCCCTCCTTAAGGTTAAAACTCCTCCGAGTCGCAAATTTCAATATTTTGAATTTTTTGAATAATATTAATAGAAATATAATTATGCTTATTACTAATAAAATTATAAGACTGAAATAAATGTAATAATTATTTTTATGATATTTTATTTCTTTTATTTCCTCAATATTTTATACTTGTTCTAAAATTATATCATTAAAACTGATATTTTCATTAATCTTACGATTTATATTTAAATAATTTGATAATCTTACAGCTTTGTTTGAATTCTCTTAAATTAATCCCATTTTTAAAACAATTATTTCTGATACATTATTAAAAATTTTTAAGCAATTTCCTTTGAAAATGCAGTTTTTTGATTTAACTAGGTTTTTTATATCTTTTTTATTTTCATAACTAAAATTTTTATGTTAAAAATATTTCACCTTTTTTGTTGTTCAAACATTAGATCATTATTTAACCTATCACCTATTGGAATTAAAAAAGTTGTTGAACTTATCTATTTTAAAATATTAAAAACCAAAAAAACTTGAAATAAATGAAAATATACTTATAATTTTTCAAAATTTCAATTATTTTAAATTTTTAATTAATAGATACAGCTTAATAGGTACAAGCTTATAAACGCAAAATATGCAATAAATGTATTTCTAAAATACATTTACAAATTTAGAATTTTTAATAAATTCATTTAAATATAAAAATAAATTTTACATAAATGCAGCAAGTACCTTTGAAGATACCTTAAGTATCGTACACAATGTCTTAATTATACATAACCTATGGTAATAGTTCAATAAAATATATGATATAATAAACATTAAAAAATTAATCGTTTATTAAAAAAATCTTTTGACATAAATATTTTTAAACATATTATGTTTTATGGTAAAATTCTCAGCCTTTTAAAAGTATAAAAGTGTTAAATAAAAACAGAAATAGGAAAGAACCCTCGTGTATCAAATCTAAAGTTTCTATCTTCATGAATTTCGAAGACAAGCTTTTTAATTTTGGGATTTCTTAGGAGACACCTGAACCCCAATTACAATTAAGTCTAAATTTCCGGGACAGATAAGAAATATATTCTTTGGTTTCGAAATTATACTCGTTTGGCCTCAAATCGACTAAAAGCTTCTAAAACGCAAACTCATTGTACGAACTCGACCAGAACCAATTCCCATGATACTTTCATTACTAGTACCCTAGAGTTTTAATTTTCTTCAAAATAGGGGCATTATTTTTTACATTATGGTGTTTTTAAGATATATGTTTGTTAGCCCTTGAACTTTTCAAATGTTCCAGAACCCGAAACCATGGTACGATTTCGCCAATATGCAGTCCCTGTCGTACTTTCATTTCTAGTTAACCCATGTACACAATTGGAGCGTTCTATCTTAATTTTAAGTTACTAGTTTTATTAATTTCGATGATAAGCTTTTAAACCTTGGGGGGTCTAAGGGAGGTACTGAACCACCACTCAAATTGTTCAAAAATTAGGGAGCGCGCAGGAAATAGTACAGAACACCCATGTGCCAAAATGGAAGCTTCTACATTTGTTTCAAGTTACTACATTTATTAATTTCGAAAATATGAGAGGTCTTCAGAACTGTGAGGCTGGTCCCAGACCCACTACTCCAATTGGTCCCAGATTTCAAGGACACTAAGGAAATAAAAAGAGACACCCTGATACCAAATTTGGAGGTTCTATCTTCATTGGTTTCGCAATTTGGCTCGTTTGGCCTAAATTCGATCAAAAGATCTAAGTTTCGAGTCTATTGTCCAATCCACACAGTATCCAATCGCCGCCGCGGTTTCATTATCAATAACCTACAGCACAAATTTCATGAAGATAGTGTCATTAGTCGCTGAGTTGTCGTGACTTTGTATTAATGTTCGTTAGCCCTTGGATCGATTAAAAGGTCCTGAATCCGAACCCATGGGCCGATTTCGCCCATTTGCAATCCCCGCCATAACTTTCAGTCCTAGCAAACTACAGTTAAAATTTCATCAAGATAGCTCCATTATGTTTATGTAGCTCGCTTCTTTTTCTTATCTTATCTATTTAAAAATATAAGCTAAAAAACCTGAAATAAATGAATATATATTTTTCCAATTAGAAAAATAAAAAAATTTGAATTATTAAATTTTGTGATAAAAAGCTAATCAAAGCATAATATATTTAATAATTCAAATTTTTTAAAATTGCAATTATTTTAAATTTTTAGTTAAAAGTTCAAAAATAAAAAGTTCAAAATTTGTATTTGTATTTTAGAAATACATTTATTGCATATTTTGCGTTTATAAGCTTTTCTATTAAGTACATAAATTTTGAAAAATTTTAATTAGGTATATCATGCTTTGAATAGATTTTAATCACAAAATTTAATTAAAAATAAGAAGTAAAAGTATTTTCATTTATTTCAAGTTTTTTCTGTTTTTTAATATTTTTAATAAGATAAATTAGTAAGAATTTGTTATATTTTTGAATAGATAAAGATAATGTTTTTAGTATTATAAAATTTACTTAGCTATGTCTTACTATCAAACTAATAACAGCTTTTATGGTTTTAAAATGCCTTATGTACATCTCATTAAATTTGAACCAAATAGGTGTAGGCATAAAGAAATCATATACATAGAGTATTCATCTAGAACAAAAAATGTTAGTCAATTTTGTTGATTTGAAATCATCCCAATACAGTATTTGAAATCATTATCGTAAAAAGATTACCGTATTTATGGTATACATAGTAAAATCAAATTGAGATTATTTCTTTGCTTTATTTTTATTTTTCTTTTTATTTTGTTTGTTTGTCAATCGATGTACATATGTACAATTGTTTATATTTCCTTACCAAGTTGGACGATTTTTTTTTTTAAATTTTTATTTGACTTTTTTATTATTGTTTTTTTTATTTGTATGTTAGCCGATGTATGTATGTACACTTATGTATTTTGTATTTATATATTTCTTTATACAATTTGGACGATTTGGATGATTCTTTTTTTTAGACAATTTATTTAGGTATGTAAATCAGTGCTGTAGTTTTAAAATTTTCAAAAGTAGTACTTTAGAATTTAAAACGAAGCTTTTCACACCAAAACGGAGTACACTACATTTTATATAGAAAAATGTAAATATTTATATATTTTTCTGTTTAAAATTTGTACGCGCAAGTTCTTATAACCAAATTATTAGACACAAACACAAGCATTTTTTATTATACTCGTGCATACATATATGACATCGGGTATATTGAAATTGCTCCTCCGTTTGTAACGCATCGATCTAGATGAGCTAGATATAGTGCCAAGGGTACGTATCGGATCAGCATCGAAAAGTAAATGGACCTTGCTATGTGTGTCTGTCCGTCCGTCCGTGTGTCAGCACGATACCTCAAAAACTAAAAGGCTTGGAATTTTGAAATTTACACATAGTCATTTTTAGACAATTTCTAGGTTCCCTATTGTTTTTGGTTAAAATCGGACCAAGGCTTCATGGAGCTGCCATACAACTTTTTTGCACCAATATGAATTTCTTCAAAACTAATTATACTACGAGGATGAAAATTACACACGTTTAGTTTTATAATGACTCCGGCACTTATATGAAGTTTCAAAATGTTACGACCCTATTTTGGGGGGGCTGCCATACAACTTCTTTGTACCAATATGAATTTCTTCAAAACTTATTATACTACGAGGGTGAAAATTACACACGGTTAGCTATATAATGAATCAAGCACTTATATGAAGTTTCAAAATGTTAGGGCCCCATTTTCGGGTGGCTGCCATACAACTTCTTTGCACCAATATCAATTTCTTCAAAATTAATTATACTACGAGGATGAAAATTACACACACGGTAAGTTATATAATGAATAGAGAACTTATATGAAGTTTCAAAATGTTAGGGCCCCATTTTCGGGGCGCTGCCATACAAATTCTTTGCACCAATATCAATTTCTTCCAAACTAATTATGCTACGAGGATGAAAATTGCACACACGGTAAGTTATATAATGAATAGAAAACTTATATGAAGTTTCAAAATGTTGCGGCCCCATTTTCGGGCAGCTGCCATACAAAGTTTTCAATTCAATAACTATGAATCTAATGAAGCTACGAGGTTAAAATTAAAATTGGGCAGGTAAAGTAATAGGGCAAGTTACTGGACAAAGTTGGGCATCACTGGGACCAACTTTTAGGGTGGGCGACATTTTTTTTTTTTTTTTATGATTTTTTTTGTTTTTTTTTTTAAGCAAAATTTATGGGATAATAAATTAAATTTTTGTTTTTTTTTTTTAAGCAAAAATTATGGGATAATGAATTCAAATTTTTTTTTTTGTTTTTTTTTCTAAGCAAAAATGATGGGATGATGAATTACATTTTTTTAAATATTTTACTTTTTAAAATTTTTTTTGTAATATATGTAATAGGTTAAAGGAAATAAATAACGGTTTATTTTATTGTATACACTATACATCATAGTGGGTATGCACGGGTATCTAAGAGTTGACAAGGGCAACTATAATCTTCCTCATTTTTACTTATAATTAAGATTTCTTTATTCATTTCACAATTATTCACATTCACATTAGAAATCTGCACAAATATATATTTCTTTATTAAAATTATCGAATATATTCAAATACTGTATTCTAATTCTATACATTCGTTCTAAAAGTTTTAAATATGGTATATACTCAAACTATAACTTAACTATATTTATTCTATTCGTTTTATTTCAAATAAAAATTTGAAAAGCTTTTTTTTCATAAATACTTTGATGTCTTGAAAATCAAATTTCAATTCTTCTAAATCTTTTAAAATACGCCAAGTATACAGAGTACTCTAAATATAATGAAAAAGAAAAAGGAAAAAAAATAACAAAAAGAAGATAAAAAAACAAACAAAGCAGTGACAAAACAAACAAAGCTACATATTACTCATTGATATAATACATACTGGTTATACGTACTACATATTACAATTTTTTAGATTATATTTGGTGTACTCGGTATATAAATACAAATACTATAAATATTCTATTTTCGTGTACACATAATAAATCAAATACATATTCATTCTATTCTACAATAATTTTGTATTTCATTTACTCTATTCTATAATAATTTTGTAATGAATGCATTTGGTTTGAAAGCTTTCAAAACCGAATATAAAAAGTTTTACTTATTATAGAATGTTTTGAAAGCGCTTTTGAATACAATTGTGCAGATGTCTAATTCACATTCGCATAACATTTCATTTAAAAATAAAGTAAAATCTCTTTTAAAATTCATTAATTTTATTTAATATTTTTACATTATTGTTTGTAACTATATGTAAATAGGTTTGAGTTTTGAAAATGTTATAATTTGTATTCTAGATATAATAAAGTTTACATTTTAATATATTTGTTAATATTGTAATAAAACAATTGATAATATTATAGTAGAATATTATCAGGTTGCATTACTTGCACAGAATTTTGGAAAAAAAAAAGATTTTTTTTTTAAATAAAATCGGGAGTATTTTGCATTCCTTTAACACAAAGCGGAGTATTTTGCCCAAAGGAGAAATTGGGGAGTTTGTATTATCAAAATGTACTTAAATACTCCGAGGTATTAAAATTACAAAAACAATGTTCTCTTTATTATCAATTATTGTAGCTAATTTAATATTTTGCAATTTATTAAAATCAATATCATAAATTCTAAAATTTCTTCATTTGTTAGTATGTTACTATGTATATTGTCTTGAATGTGTTCAATGTTATCTTGTATAATTTAAATTTTTAGTGCAAAATCTGTGTAACGTAGGTATATTTATGTTGTTGTGTATTGAGTATTTATCTCGTTAAGTTTTTTATTAATTAAGGATCAGTCGTTTTAAATAATTTGTTTAAGCTTAACAAAAGTGTTATTAAAATTGCTATTAATTATTATTTGGTTGTTTAAATTTGTTATGGCGTTATGATTATTTTGGTCAATTATTTTTAAATTATCTTGAATTTCTTGTCGATTAGAATCGTCCATTGTAGCATACAGCCTTTTTTTTAACAGTATTACCAAAATTTTCCCCGTTTGTGTCTGTGTGAAATTAGAGTTTTAATCTTATTTTTCGCGACATTTACTTGATGAGTTAAAATGAGTTTGTTTTGTATATCTTAAATTTATATTATCTTCTAATTTGTTTAATATTTCGGAAATTTCTTTGAGGTTAATGATATGTAGGGTTGTATTATAATTTTTAACTAATTCTATATCCTCGAGCTTGATTTCTGTATATCCCAAGTCTGACTCGATTTTTTCAAATGTGAGATGGGCCTGGGTTGGCATTTGTATTATTAATAGCATTAGGAAGATTGTCAATATTAATTTTACCTGAAAATTTACAATTTCTTTTAATTTTGATGGATGAATATTTTCTAACTTAGATTTTATAAATTTGGGTTGTTCCTTATGTCTAACACTCTTATAATTTTTTATATAACCTTCAGTTCTGTTTTCTGTATAGTTTTCTCTTTTTGAATTAAGTTTGTCTATATATCAAGATTTTTCTCTCAGCAATAAATCATAAATTTTGTTTTTTTTACAATTTCCTTCTTGAATATTAATAGGTTTTTTTTTTGTCACTGAGTGGTAACTGTTGTTATACCACTCAATTACCTTATACATTTTTTCGATAACATTAAGTTCTGTATTAACAATACTTAAAACTCTAATTTTTTCGCTAATAGAATTGTGAAAGCGTTCAATGTTAGAATTTCCAGTATGATTGTTAGATTTTACTAAATGAAGTTCAATTTGTTCGTCTTTAAGGAAATTTTTAATATTATTACTCTTAAATTCATTATCGGTAATTAGTTTCTTAAAATGCCCTCTGTTTGTTTTAAATTCTCTAAGTTTTTCTATTACAGTTTAATTATTTTTATCATTTAGGAGGAAACCGGTAGCATATTTAGAAAAACGGTCTATGAACGTTTAAAGATTTTGTTTTGAATTAGTATACTCGTATATGTCCATATGTATAATTTCTTTAATGTTTTTTGGTGTCTCTGTCAATTGGAATTTATTTTTTATTGGTTTTCTGTCATATTTTACTCGACTACATATTATGTCGCAAATATTAATAAATTTTTGGGAAGAGTTTTTTAATTTTGGAAAATATATTGCTTTTTTCAGACCTTCGTAATTTTCATTTCATTTCATTTTCTTTCGTTTTTGTGATATTTATGTATTATGTATTTGGTATTCAAAAATATCCTTTTATTATTGAAAATTTTTTCAAAATCTCTTACTTGTCAGTAAGAATAATTTGGGTTTTGACTCTGTTCACAACTGTATCTAGAATTAGAAAATAGTCATTTGCTTCTTCTTCTTGAAAGTGGATAGTTTGGTCACAACGATTTTCATGATATGAATTTTCAGATACACTTTGAAAGTCAGAAGTATTTATGTTGTTTTCCATTGAGATATTGCTATTGCTCATAAATTCGGTTTGAATATTATAATTTGTATCTTCGGATGCACTTTGCAAGCATAATGAATCTATGTTATTTTGTAGCGAATAATTAGTAGAGGTTGTTTCAGATGGGTTGTCAGAGTTGTAAAGATTTTCTTCCCTATTTTCTAGTACATTTATTTCATGTTTGTCTGTGTCTATTCGACTAAGAAAATCCGCTATTTTGTTTAATTTGCCCCTTATGTAATCTATATCCATATTATATTCTCCTAGTTTTAACAGCCATATATTCAATCTAGGATTTATATCCTTTCCTTGCGGCTTTAAGTACAACCATTTTAATGGTTGATGATCTGTCAAGAGTTTGAATTTATTACCATATAAATAGGGTCTAAAATAACTGGTTGCCCAAACGATGGCAAGGAGTTCTTTTTCGATCGTAGAATAGTTTTTTTCATTGGATAAATCCCAGATTGTTCAACGTTCTACTGAAATAGAATATTGGATGTGAATCTTGTTGCAAGGTTGCACCAATAGCAAAAGCAGAAGTATCAGTCTCTAATGAAAAATTTCTATTAAAGTCAGGATATTTGAGTATATATAATCTTCTGTTATAACTCCTTTAAATTTTTCAAAGGCATTTATATAATTTGAATCTTTTATATTTACTTTAGTATTTTTTTTAAGATAGTTTGTCAATGGTTTTGCCAATCTGGCATAGTCTTTGATAAATTTACGGTAATATTACGGTAATATCTAGGTATAAGAAAAGATTTGATTTGCTTCTGTGTGGTTGGAAGCTTTAATTTCAAGTATATCATCCACTTTTTTGGGATTTGGTTTTACTCATTCTGGAGTTAATATATGCCCAAGATATTCAGTCAGTTTGGCAAAAAAATTACACTTATCTATTTGAATTTTTAAGTTATGTTGTCTAAGAGTATTAAATATTTTTTTTATACTAGTATTTGTATGTTCTTCTAATGAAGTAGAAAAGGTAAGGATATCATCTAAATAACATACACATATTTTATTGATATAATCCTTAAGAACATTATTCATAAGGCGTTGGAAAGTTTCCGGAGCATTCTTTAATCCAAACGGCACCCTTTTATATTCTTCCTTTTTCACTGAGATTTGGTGGAAACCTTTAGCCAAATCTAGTGTAGTAAAATATTGCGAATTTTCTAACTTATCTAATATATTTTCAATATTAGGTATAGGAAATTTATCGTCAATCGTTTGCTCATTTAACTTCCTATAATCTACGACAATGCGCCATTTTTTCTTGCCGGAGTTACCTTCTTTTTTAGGCACTATCCATAAAGGCTGTTATAAGGAGAACTACTTTTCTTCATTATATTTTGCTTAAGCATGTCTGAGATTTGTGTGGATATCTCTTGTTCATGGATACGTGGATATCTATATATTTTTGAAAATGTGGGTTTTAGTTATTATTTGGTGTTGGATGTTTGAAATGGAAGTCAATTGATCACCTTCTTTATAGAAGAGGTCATTATATGATTTTATCAAATGATTTAAAGTATTGCTTTCTTCTTTATTTAAAGATTGAAAAAGGATTTTAAACTGATTATCATTAAGATTTGTTTGTTGAAATTGATGGATTTCATCAAACTTATATAGACAACTGTTTCTAAATTTTATTTCATTATTATTAATTTTTAGGACTTCTTTTTCCATATCGATTACAGCACCTAATGGATTCAGTAGTTTTTGACCTATTATAGCATCGAAACATTTATTTTGGAAACTTGTCAATTTCCAAATCATAAAAGCATCTTCGTTAAATTCTAAAGGAAGGTTAGTTTTAATTTCTTTCTTCACAGATATTTTATTATTTAATGTAGAAAAACTAATACGATTTTCAACAATTTTCTTTTGTATTGTGGTAACTGAGTCTCATTAAGAAGTGGCGTGTGGGCCCAGTATCTACTTTTAAGTATCTACATTTGAGCTTGGATCCGTCAACGTTAAGTAATACTATTTGTAAGTTAATTTCGGAGGCAGTGAAAGAAAATTTACCTGCTCTTCAGTTTGTTCGTATGAATCCATAGGTTCTGATCTTTCAAAATTTCTATTATTATTGAATCGACTATTTCGACTAATTTTTGACTGTCCAGAGTTTGATAAGTATTTTGGTTATTATTTATATAATTATTTTGTGGTTCAGTATTCTGTCGGAATTGTACTATCCGTCCGGCATTATATTGAAATTGATAATAATTTTGATTAAAATTGTTTTTCTTATTCATATTTTTAAAATTATCATTCGAATTATTACTAAATTTATGCTTATCGCTAATCATACATAAACTTTCTAATGAATCAAAAGCTTCCCGTATTTTCGTAATGTTTTTATAATTGATGCCAAATTTGCATCTATATTATTTAGATATATATTTAAAATTATTTTTTCATTATTCTCAGCGGAAAATTCTGTTGGTTTATTTGTATCGTATTCATATTTTTCATTTAATTTACTTAAAACTATAACCAAAATATTAAAATATTGTCTAACCTGATAATTTTTTGCTGCAAGGCTTGCTGACATAGTTGATGGTAACTTTCCTTGAAACCAAAATTGCTGATTAAAGCTGTTTTTATTTGGTTCCAATCTGCACTTGCACCTAATGTTCTAACGACATTCAAGGCTGGGCCCTGGATTCGATTTACGATAATTCTCTGGAAAACATATATTTTTGTTTGTTGGCATGTAACTAGAGGAAGGATTGTGCCCATTTCCCTCAGAAACGAAGTTGAAGCATATTGGCCATTACCACGGAATTCATGTATCCGCAGTGCGTCCTTCAATACATCGTTTGCAGAAATTACGAATGATGTACTTGGATTTTACATATTTGTTTCGTTATTAAATTTTATTTCACTGATTTCACTAATATCTTCTGCTTCTTCACTATTAGTATACAGATTAAGTCTATTATTGTTTTTCTTTTGTTTAGTATGTGGCATTAATAGCTTGTACTGATATTATAGTTAATTTTTTATTTAATTTATTTAAATTTTAATTTTAAGTTTTCTTTTGTCTATTTAATATTTATGTACACAACTTATTAATGGTTTTTTTTATTATTTTAAAAAAATTGTTCACTATTAGATGAGTTATTTAGTTTTATTATTTTGAACTGCTAAACTTATTTTTTTTTTTTTTTTTGCTTTTTTAAACTTATATTATTTTATTTAACTGTTTTAGATTTATATGTTTGTTTATTTTTATGTTATTTTTAGGTTCGTATCACGAAATTTACTACCTTTGGATAGCAAAAACTGCTCGACTTCGCCAATTATGAGATTATGGGTTGTTAAAATAAAACCCCGAAAATTTTAAATTTCAATTAAAATTTTATTTTCTCAACTTTATTCTTTGAATGTGATCTTAAGACTAATTTTATATTTTGCTCAATTTTCATATGTTACAATTTCTTTTTTTCTTTTTTATAAAAACAATTTGTTTATCTTAACACTAATTATAATTTATTAATTTAAAATATTTTTATACCTTACACCTATAGAATAGGTAAAGGGGTATATTAACTTTGGTATGGTGTTTGTAACCACCTAAACGAAGCGAGCTAGATATGGAAAAGTATATATATTTGTGATCAGCGTGACCGCCTTACTCGATATAGCCATGTCCGTCCGTCCGTCTGTCCGTCCGTCCGTCCGTCTGTCCGTCCGTCCGTCCGTCCGTAGGCACGATAACTCAAAAAATAATGGAGCTATCTTGATGAAATTTTAACTGTAGGTTACTAGGACTGAAAGTACGGCGGGGATTGCATATGGGCGAAATCGGCCCATTGGTTTGAATTCTGGACCTTTTAACCGATCGAAGGGCTAACGAACATATATAAAAAATCACGATAACTCAACAACTAATGACGCTATCTTCATCAAATTTGTGCTGTAGGTTACTTGTAATAAAACTACTTCGGGGATTGCGTAAGGTCGGGATTGGACCATGGGTTCGGAACCTAGAACTTTTTGATCGAATTTAGGCCAAACAAGCATAATTCCGAAACCAATAAAGATAGAACCTCCAAATTTGGTATCAGGGTGTCCCTTCCTATTTCCTAAGTGTCTTGAGAATTTGGGTCCCATTGGAGTACTGGGTCGAGGACCAGCCACACATTTTCGAAGACCTTAAAGCATATCTTTAAAATTAATAAAGATAACAACTTCAAAAAATGTAGAAGCTTCCAATTTGCCACAAGGGTGTTCTTTACTATCTCTTACGTGGTCCCCTAATTTGGGATAAATTGAAGAGGTGGTTTAGGACCCCTCTCAGACCTCCCATGTTTTAAAAGCTTATAATCGAAATTACTAAAAATAGTTACTTAAAATTAAGATAGACCGTTCAAATTGTGTACAAGGGTTAACTAGTACTTAAAGTACAGCGCGGGCTGTATAAGGGCGAAATCAGCCCATGGGTTCAGATTCTTGACCTTTTAGTCGGTGTCAGGGATAACAAACATATATCTTAAAAACACCATAACTCTAAAAATAATGCCGGTATTTTGATGAAATTTAAACTCTAGGTTACTAATAATGAAAGTACCATGGGAATTCGTTGTGGTCGATTTTAATTTCAAAGCCAAAGAATATATTTCCTATGTCCTATGTGTCTCCGAAATCTAGACTTAATTGTAGTGGTTCAGCTATGTTCAAAGGTACTTGCTGCATTTATGTAAAATTTATTTTTATATTTAAATGAATTATATGAAAAGGTGTAAATTTTGAATTGTATTTTAGAAATACATTTATTGCATATTTTGCGTTTATAAGCTTTTCCATTAGGTATATAAACTAACCATTTAAAATAATTGCAATTTTTAAAAATTTGGATTCTTAAAAATATTATGCTTTGAGTATCTTTTTATCACAAAATTTAATAATTAGAATTTTTTCATTTTGTAATTGAATTGGAATAAATATATTTTCATTTATTTCAAGTTTGTTTGTTTTTTAATATTTTTAAATAGATAAATTAGTAAGAATTTGTAATATTTTTTAATAGATAGTGTAATTAGAAAATGTTTTTTGTATTATAAAGTTAATTTGGTTAGCTATGTCTTACGATCAAATTAATAACAGCTTTTATGGTGTTAAAATGACTTATGGATATGTCCTTAAATTTGAACCAAATGGGTGTAGGGTATTTCTAAGTCGGTTGCACCGACTGACTGTTTCTTTACTTGTTGAAACAAAATTCAGTATCGAATTACAAAAGAAATTTACTTAATTTACTTATTACAAAATTAATATATTAGCTAACAAATGTTCGTACTGAATTTTGTACAAAACGAACCATATGTTTGGTTTCGTATTACTATTAAATTATTTCGAATGCAATTAAACATTTAAATTTAGTTCAAGTGGAATTGACCATCATTGTGATTGTGCTGAGTTTTTATTTGATACTTATTTTTCTTATTGTATCGTTTAAATAAAAATTAAAAGTGGTTCAAATGCAAATGACCGTAATTATGCTTAGTGTACAAAAAAGTATAAGAAAAAAAACAAATGTGAAATCATTATGTATTTGTTATTGTTTTCTTTTATTGGAGGTTCATTAAGTACTATCTTAGTTGGGGTTACCAACTGTGACGTAACTCGTATCATAGATTTTTTCCAGTGTTGCTGTAATGGCTGATTCTGTCCCACTATTTTGTAAGAAACCATATTGATTAGTATGAAAGCCAATTGTTTGTGTAATAAAGTGTTTAATTCTAATACTAATAGCTTTTTCATATATTTTTGATATAGAATTTAAAATTGAAATTGGGTCATAATAGCTAATATTAATAGCTTTTTCATATATTTTTGATATAGAATTTAAAATTGAAATTGGCCTATAATTATTACAATCTTCTTTTAACACAGATTTATGTATAGGAATTATAAAGGCTTTTTAAGTTGATCTGGAAATATTCCTTCTATAAAACATTTATTGATCATTATCTCTAAAGGTTGTTTTATAACATTAACCAATTCCTGTAAGTCTTTTATTATTATTTTATCTAATCCTGGAGTTGCATTTTTATTTAATTTCATGATAATTTGATAGATTTCAGCTTGTGTAACTGGAGTAAGAAATAACGAATTACTATTATATATTTTATAAGCAGCATTATTAACTGTTTTGAATTCCGACTCTCAGTTAGAATAAATTTAATTATTTTATTAAAAAATTTATTAACAGTATCAGCCTTCTCATTTTCATTAATTGTTTTCTCGCAGTTTTTCTTTAAAACTGTAATAGTTTCAGTGTTTTGATCATTATTATTTTTTTATAGTATTATTTAATAATTTCCATAGATTTCTAGAGCCATTCCCTGCTTTTTCAGTACTTTTAATAACATGTTTATTTTTAGCTTTAGCCAACTTATTAATGGTTTTTTTTATTATTTTAAAAAAATTGTTCACTATTAGATGAGTTATTTAGTTTTATTATTTTGAACTGCTAAACTTATTTTTTTTTTTTTTTTTGCTTTTTTAAACTTATATTATTTTATTTAACTGTTTTAGATTTATATGTTTGTTTATTTTTATGTTATTTTTAGGTTCGTATCACGAAATTTACTACCTTTGGATAGCAAAAACTGCTCGACTTCGCCAATTATGAGATTATGGGTTGTTAAAATAAAACCCCGAAAATTTTAAATTTCAATTAAAATTTTATTTTCTCAACTTTATTCTTTGAATGTGATCTTAAGACTAATTTTATATTTTGCTCAATTTTCATATGTTACAATTTCTTTTTTTCTTTTTTATAAAAACAATTTGTTTATCTTAACACTAATTATAATTTATTAATTTAAAATATTTTTATACCTTACACCTATAGAATAGGTAAAGGGGTATATTAACTTTGGTATGGTGTTTGTAACCACCTAAACGAAGCGAGCTAGATATGGAAAAGTATATATATTTGTGATCAGCGTGACCGCCTTACTCGATATAGCCATGTCCGTCCGTCCGTCTGTCCGTCCGTCCGTCTGTCCGTCCGTCCGTCCGTCCGTAGGCACGATAACTCAAAAAATAATGGAGCTATCTTGATGAAATTTTAACTGTAGGTTACTAGGACTGAAAGTACGGCGGGGATTGCATATGGGCGAAATCGGCCCATTGGTTTGAATTCTGGACCTTTTCACCGATCGAAGGGCTAACGAACATATATAAAAAATCACGATAACTCAACAACTAATGACGCTATCTTCATCAAATTTGTGCTGTAGGTTACTTGTAATAAAACTACTTCGGGGATTGCGTAAGGTCGGGATTGGACCATGGGTTCGGAACCTAGAACTTTTTGATCGAATTTAGGCCAAACAAGCATAATTCCGAAACCAATAAAGATAGAACCTCCAAATTTGGTATCAGGGTGTCCCTTCCTATTTCCTAAGTGTCTTGAGAATTTGGGTCCCATTGGAGTACTGGGTCGAGGACCAGCCACACATTTTCGAAGACCTTAAAGCATATCTTTAAAATTAATAAAGATAACAACTTCAAAAAATGTAGAAGCTTCCAATTTGCCACAAGGGTGTTCTTTACTATCTCTTACGTGGTCCCCTAATTTGGGATAAATTGAAGAGGTGGTTTAGTACCCCTCTCAGACCTCCCATGTTTTAAAAGCTTATAATCGAAATTACTAAAAATAGTTACTTAAAATTAAGATAGACCGTTCAAATTGTGTACAAGGGTTAACTAGTACTTAAAGTACAGCGCGGGCTGTATAAGGGCGAAATCAGCCCATGGGTTCAGATTCTTGACCTTTTAGTCGGTGTCAGGGATAACAAACATATATCTTAAAAACACCATAACTCTAAAAATAATGCCGGTATTTTGATGAAATTTAAACTCTAGGTTACTAATAATGAAAGTACCATGGGAATTCGTTGTGGTCGATTTTAATTTCAAAGCCAAAGAATATATTTCCTATGTCCTATGTGTCTCCGAAATCTAGACTTAATTGTAGTGGTTCAGCTATGTTCAAAGGTACTTGCTGCATTTATGTAAAATTTATTTTTATATTTAAATGAATTATATGAAAAGGTGTAAATTTTGAATTGTATTTTAGAAATACATTTATTGCATATTTTGCGTTTATAAGCTTTTCTATTAGGTATATAAACTAACCATTTAAAATAATTGCAATTTTTAAAAATTTGGATTCTTAAAAATATTATGCTTTGAGTATCTTTTTATCACAAAATTTAATAATTAGAATTTTTTCATTTTGTAATTGAATTGGAATAAATATATTTTCATTTATTTCAAGTTTGTTTGTTTTTTAATATTTTTAAATAGATAAATTAGTAAGAATTTGTAATATTTTTTAATAGATAGTGTAATTAGAAAATGTTTTTTGTATTATAAAGTTAATTTGGTTAGCTATGTCTTACGATCAAATTAATAACAGCTTTTATGGTGTTAAAATGACTTATGGATATGTCCTTAAATTTGAACCAAATGGGTGTAGGGTATTTCTAAGTCGGTTGCACCGACTGACTGTTTCTTTACTTGTTGAAACAAAATTCAGTATCGAATTACAAAAGAAATTTACTTAATTTACTTATTACAAAATTAATATATTAGCTAACAAATGTTCGTACTGAATTTTGTACAAAACGAACCATATGTTTGGTTTCGTATTACTATTAAATTATTTCGAATGCAATTAAACATTTAAATTTAGTTCAAGTGGAATTGACCATCATTGTGATTGTGCTGAGTTTTTATTTGATACTTATTTTTCTTATTGTATCGTTTAAATAAAAATTAAAAGTGGTTCAAATGCAAATGACCGTAATTATGCTTAGTGTACAAAAAAGTATAAGAAAAAAAACAAATGTGAAATCATTATGTATTTGTTATTGTTTTCTTTTATTGGAGGTTCATTAAGTACTATCTTAGTTGGGGTTACCAACTGTGACGTAACTCGTATCATAGATTTTTTCCAGTGTTGCTGTAATGGCTGATTCTGTCCCACTATTTTGTAAGAAACCATATTGATTAGTATGAAAGCCAATTGTTTGTGTAATAAAGTGTTTAATTCTAATACTAATAGCTTTTTCATATATTTTTGATATAGAATTTAAAATTGAAATTGGGTCATAATAGCTAATATTAATAGCTTTTTCATATATTTTTGATATAGAATTTAAAATTGAAATCTATATATATAAAAGGGAATGTTTGTGTGTATGTTTGTTTGTTTGTTTGTTTGTTTGTTTGTTTGTTTGTTTGTATGTAGCGAATAGACTCCTAAACTGTCCAGCCGATTTTCATGAAAATTTGTATATAGGGGTTTTTGGGTACGGAAAGAAATCGTGGCCCAAAAATTTTGCTCTAACGGACCGCCAAGTTGGGGCTGTGGTGCAAGTATTTAAACTTCTTTGTTCTAAAATGAAAACGGTTTGACCGATTGACTTCAAATTTTGTATACGTGATGCTCTTTGAGAATTGAGTAGACACTATTAACAGTTTTGGAATTTATTAACCCATGTCGGGCCGACGGGTGGTCAAAAAAAATTTTGGGTCCAAACTTTGTCCGATTTTACGAAATTCTGCTTTACTTTTAAAGAAATCCCCAAAAAAAATTTTATTGAGTTCCATTAACCCATTGCGGCCGAAAAGCTTTTTATAGGTTTTTTCAATACTTTACTCTAACTTCGAAACGGTTTGACCGATTGACTTCAAATTTTGTATACGTGATGCTCTTTGAGAATTGAGTAGACACTATTGACAGTTTTGGAATTTGTTAACCCATGTCGGGCCGACGGGTGGTCAAAAAAAATTTTGGGCCCAAATTTTGTCCGATTTTACGAAATTCTGCTTTACCTTTAAAGAAATCCCCAAAAAAAATTTTATTGAGTTCCATTAACCCATTGCGGCCCAAAAGCTTTTTATAGGTTTTTTCAATACTTTACTCTAAATTCGAAACGGTTCGACCAATTGACTTCAAATTTTGTATACGTGATGCTCCTTGAGAATTGAGTTGACACTATTAACAGTTTTGGAATTTATTAACCCATGTTGGGCCGACGGGGTGTCAAAAAAAATGTTGGGTCCGAATTTTGTCCGATTTTATGAAATTCTGCTTTGGCTAAAAAGAAAACCCAGAAAAAAATTTTATTGACTTGCATTAACCCATTGGGGCCAACAGCTTTTTATAGGTTTTTTCAATACTTAACTCTAAATTAAAAACGATTTGACCGATTTTCTTTAAATTTTGTATACGTGCTCCCCTGTGAGAATTGAGTTGACACTATTAACAGATATGGAATTTGTTAACCCATGTCGGCCCGACGGTTGGTCAAAATAATTTTGGAAGCTAATATTGTCAAAATTTGCGAAGTACTGCTTTGGCTAAAAAGATAGCCCCAAAAAAATTTTGTTGAGTGATTTGGAAGCAAATTACGTCCAATTTTGCGCAATACTGCTTTGCACAAAGAGAAAGTGTAGTTCCGTTAACCCAGTGGGGCACAGTGGCTTTTAATAGATTTTTGCGTTACTTAACTCTAAAGTAGAAACGATTTGACCGGTTTAATGTTACCGGATTTGACTCAAATTTTATATGTGTGAAGCAACTTGAAAATGGAGTTGAGTCTGTTAACAGTCGGTCTTGCGATTTTTCAAAAAAATTTTTTGGAAGTAAATTACGTCAAAATTTGGAAAGTAGTTCGTACTGCTTTGAATTACAGAAAGTTTCAAAAATTACTAGAATAATCCTAGAAAAATCGTTTTAAAAAGATTGCTTTCACACATTTTAAAATTTACATGTGTAAACCGTGTGAAGTTTTGTGTTAACTTTTTGCAGTAACATCAAATTCAATTAAACCTCCATTGAGAGGCGCAGCAACGCGCACCGGGTATTAGCTAGTTGGCCTATAATTATTACAATCTTCTTTTAACACAGATTTATGTATAGGAACTATAAAGGCTTTTTAAGTTGATCTGGAAATATTCCTTCTATAAAACATTTATTGATCATTATCTCTAAAGGTTGTTTTATAACATTAACCAATTCCTGTAAGTCTTTTATTATTATTTTATCTAATCCTGGAGTTGCATTTTTATTTAATTTCATGATAATTTGATAGATTTCAGCTTGTGTAACTGGAGTAAGAAATAACGAATTACTATTATATATTTTATAAGCAGCATTATTAACTGTTTTGAATTCCGACTCTCAGTTAGAATAAATTTTATTATTTTATTAAAAAATTTATTAACAGTATCAGCCTTCTCATTTTCATTAATTGTTTTCTCGCAGTTTTTCTTTAAAACTGTAATAGTTTCAGTGTTTTGATCATTATTATTTTTTTATAGTATTATTTAATAATTTCCATAGATTTCTAGAGCCATTCCCTGCTTTTTCAGTACTTTTAATAACATGTTTATTTTTAGCTTTCTTAATTAATTTTTCTACTTTCTTTTTGAATAGAATTTATTTTACTCTTTTTTCTCACACACAATTCTTTCGCCTCCTGTATTATTTTAACTGGTATATCAATTTCCATAATGTTTGTATTTTCTACTTCAGTTTTTACGATTTTACGCATTTGAATGTAGTCTGTTTTGTTTATAGTATAGTTTTGCATAGGTTATTTCTTAAAAATTAATTGTTTTGATTGATGTTACAGTTATTTGTTAAGCAGATAAACTGTTATCCTTAATTGTGAAAGAAACCTGATATTTTTCATTGTAGTTTGTTATTATATGATCTATTAGAGTTTTAGATTGAGCTGTATTTCTTATACTTTGCCTCTTCTTAAGACTATAATATCCAGAAGTAGCTATCATATCTTTGTATCTTATTAGTAAGTTAGTATTATCAAACAAATTTAAGTTAGTATCAGCAAAAAATATGTGGTTTGAATTATTCTTCATTTTAGTTTCTAAGTATTCTATAATTAAATTGCTGTTTTCCGCTGGAGCTTTATCCTTAAATACTACATTAAAGGGTATGTTATCCTTTAAAAAAATTGCTGTACCTCCTCCCCTTTTTTATTTCTTCAGTTATAAACCGATTTAAAATTGGGAATATTATGTATATCAATTTCGTTGTCGAATACCCATACTTTATTAATGTATTGATAAGTACTACTATATCAATATCCTCGAGCTCTGTGATTAAAACTTCTAATTCTAATATTTTATTTCTAATGCTACATATATTTAAGTATGAAATATTAAGATTCCCTATTTGTTTTATTATATTTGGGTGATTGATAATTATCGAATGCTTATCATACAATTTTGCCAGGTGTCTGTTATTTTTTGAAGATACTCTCGATATTTATTATCAATGTGATGTCTAAGAGTATACGCTTTTAGATCCTTTATAACATGATATTAATAATAAATTTTACGTAGTTCTTTATTATTTCTGTTATAACTATTTTTATTCTGATCAATTTCAATTTTAGTGCCTTTACTCGACCAAAATTTTGGAAGATAATTATGTATGCTACTATTTTTCTTGTCCTTATTAGATTTAAATTTATTTATACCAACATTATTGTTGATGCGATTATTTTCAACATTATTATTATGCTATTATAATAATAGTTATTTTCATTAATGTCTATTCCATTCTTATTTACTATTGCTACGCCTTCAATATTTCTTTCATTATTATTATTACTATTATTATTATCATAAATATCAACAACAAATTCTGGAACACCCTTTGCTCAATTATTCAATATATATTCTTCTCTTCCCATTTCTTTAATTGCTAGTAGCCAATTTTTTGCTTTCTTTCATTTAAGTTTTTTTGATATACTGGACAGAATCTACTAAATGTTTTATGTTTTAAGTCCTAGCTAGAATTTTTCATTATTTTTCTTGCAATTTATGCATTCATTAATTTCTTCCTGTTGTTTACAATCACTTATGCTATGGTTCTGGTGACACTTGATGCATATTTCTTTCTTTGTGCAGTCAGCAGATTTATGGTTAAAGCCTTTAAGAACATCTTCTCACATCACTCTAGCATCAAAAACTTTGCACCTTTCCCAACCAATACATAGTTTTTCCGCAGCTAATATTTTCGGGAAAGAATCCTTACCTACTTAAATTACAGCGTTCTGCATATCTTTGTTGTATTTATTAACCGTATTTAATTTGATTATTTTTAACTCTGTTCCAAAAAAAAATATTTTGTTTCTTAAGCTTTTCTATTATTTCATACTCATTAAATTTATTGTTCATATGCACAATTTCAAATATAGGTTTTATTTCCACAGGAATTTTGATAACATAATTCTCCTTTATTTTATTTTCAAGTTCACTTTTTATTTTTTCACAATTTTCATTTGAATCTGTTTCAATTAAAATTGTTTTTACTTTCAACATTTTTTATTTTTAGATTTTTTAGATCCACCTTAGTACTCGTAGTTTAAGTTTAAGTTAAGTTTAAGTCTTTTTTTGTAGTTTCTGTTTTTTGCTTATTTTTTGGTTTTATTAATAAAGGCAACTTTTTTTTCATTATTGGCAATGCTTTAAAACTATTTTTACTAACACTTGCACTTTGTACCGCAATATCAGTGAATGAAACGCTCTGACCTACATTCAGTTTTATTTCATTTTCGTTTAAGCTTTTAATTTGATTACAAAGTTCATTGCTTTTTAATAAAGAATTATTTATCACTGTATTTAGTTTTTCAGTATCCATTTTGAAAACATCAGTTATTTTTTAAAATTTTTCGAATTCCTTTTGTTGTTCACTTTTTATGCATTCTATACGCTCCATAAATCTATTTTCAATAGCTTTCAATAACTGAATTACTTTGATTCATCATTTTAATTTTTTTTTATAGCACTTTCAAATTCCTTTTTATATTCGTTCCAATAATCATTATTTTTTTTAACAGCTCAATCAATATTTTGTAATACCATATCTACATTAATATATATAGTTATGTGGGATTCTGAATTTTTAAGGATTTTAGATTTGGTTCAACGAAATCAGGGTATTTTCAATTGTCCATAAAATTTATATACATACGTCGGAAACGGATAAGTGAAAAACGGATAAGCGAAAAAATCGGAATATTGAAAACTTTTTTCTGATCCCATTGCCTTTTCTCTGTTTTTCAAATAAATTCCTTCGGATAAATGAAAAACATTTTTTTAAGTCCAAAAATTAAAATTGAATGAATTTTAATACTGATAAGTAAACATTTTTTTTTTTAATTTCAAATATTGTAGTTGAGTTTTTTTGTACAAAAAAATTAAATGTCATAGGTACAATATTGTACCAACCCTATTTCGATCAAAATTATTTATTGAAATCTAGTAGTCAGGTGTTTTGACATTTGACATGTAGTAGAATAGTACGTAAGTAATTAAATTATGTATATGAAATGGCGGTTTTTATAAAAAAAAATTAAATACCTTAAAACCAAATACATACATAAACATTAGTTAATGAATGAAAAATTCAAAATTTGTATTAATGCAAGTAAAATTTTTTATAATAATGTATTAATTTTTTCTAAAAATAAATTAAAATTGATAAAATAATTCTTAAAAATTAAAATTGTCTATTTATTTTTTCTTCCTGTGTTTTAATTTTAATAGTTTTTACAACAAATTTTATTCAATTTTAATATAACCTAATTGAAATTATTTTGTGCTTTATGTATCAAAACTATTTATATTGTATGTTCGTTCTTGCTAAATTTACTTTACTTTTTATGCTTAAACCCTTCACATAAAAACACATATGGTAACATCACAGGTTGCGCTCATTGTGCTAGGAGGGAGGTACTCCAGACTCAACTAGTCTACTTAATAAGGTAAAGTGTAAACAAATATCATTTCGATTTTATTAAATTTGGAGAAGGTTAGTTATTTTAAATTAATTTATTTTTATCATAAATTGTATTGTATTATATTTTAAATTTAATAATTTTCTGATTTTAATAAATATTTTTACAAATTTTAGTTAAAGAGTAATGTAAATGGTATAAAAATGACAAAAAATTAAAAAAAAGATGCCTATCTCAAAACATACACTAAATGAAGGCATATAAGTGGAATTTAAAATTGAAAGCAGAAAGACGTAAATATTAAGCAAATATTGCCAAAGAACAAATGTCAAAGAATTCATAAATTTAGGTATAATCATAGATAATATATACACTTGTATATAATGCAAATATAGCTTCAAGCGTTGGGTGTTAGCTTTCGGTAGAGCTTTAAGTGTTTGATTTTATTTTTCATATCATTTATCTATATAAAGAATAGAGATTCAAGCGTTGTAAGCGTATGTTCGTTCTTGCTAAATTTACTTTACTTTTTATGCTTAAACCCTTCACATAAAAACACATATGGTAACATCACAGGTTGCGCTCATTGTGCTAGGAGGGAGGTACTCCAGACTCAACTAGTCTACTTAATAAGGTAAAGTGTAAACAAATATCATTTAGATTTTATTAAATTTGGAGAAGGTTAGTTATTTTAAATTAATTTATTTTTATCATAAATTGTATTGTATTATATTTTAAATTTAATAATTTTCTGATTTTAATAAATATTTTTACAAATTTTAGTTAAAGAGTAATGTAAATGGTATAAAAATGACAAAAAATTAAAAAAAAGATGCCTATCTCAAAACATACACTAAATGAAGGCATATAAGTGGAATTTAAAATTGAAAGCAGAAAGACGTAAATATTAAGCAAATATTGCCAAAGAACAAATGTCAAAGAATTCATAAATTTAGGTATAATCATAGATAATATATACACTTGTATATAATGCAAATATAGCTTCAAGCGTTGGGTGTTAGCTTTCGGTAGAGCTTTAAGTGTTTGATTTTATTTTTCATATCATTTATCTATATAAAGAATAGAGCTTCAAGCGTTCATATTTGAATAAATACTTATTTTTAAAATTCTTCCGGGATTGAAACCTATTGAAAAAGAAATTTTAGAAACACTACGATCTCCTGAGGTAAAATCATCAAATTCATATGTGATAGCACTGAACGAAGTTGAATATGGTTATGATTCGTGATTAAAAAATTTTTTAATAAAGTTAATTTATCTGGAACATCTGATTCAAGAATTTCTATTGAAGTTTTTTCGATTTTATTAAATTTGAAAAGATGGTAAGAAATTATATGACTTAGAATTATAATTGGACAAACAACTCTATCACTAAAATCTGGTTTTGATACTTTTTTTTTATTTTTATTTATTAGCTTTCGAAAAAGCTTTCAAAAGAAAAAATTCAAATTATAATAATACCACAATAATTCATAATAAAATTCAAAATCAAAATACGCAGCAAAATTCACTTAGTAAATTTAATTAATTTAACAATTCAAACTTCAATTTAATTAATTTAACAAAAGTTATTTATTATTAAATAAGTTATTTATCTCTCTACAGTAAGCTGTTCAAAAGTTATTGATTTTTTTATGAAAAGTCTCCTTAAATCTTTAATCCCTCATATCTCGAAAAGGGTCCACAATAGACCCCCTCCAGTACAATTTTTTGTTTGTTTAAATGCCCCAATCACTGAGTGTAGTGCGCGTACTTGAGTCCCGGACACCCTGTATATTACGTAAGGTAATAACTCAATAAAATATAGATATGATATAATAAAAATTAAAAAAAATATTTACTTCTTAATTTATAAAATATAATACATAATATGTTTAATAGTAAACCTTTTTAGCCTTTTAAAAACATTAAAGTGTTAAATAGGAACAGAAATAGGAAATAGTATATCAAATTTATATTTTTATATCTTTATTAATTTCGAATATATTATGATTTAAAGTCTTGGGAGTAGTGGGGCTATATAAATTTCATCAAAATAGCGTAATTAGTTTCTAAGTTTTAGTATTTTTAAGATATACGTTTATTAGCTTTTGAACTTTCCAAAGGTTCCAGAACCCGAAACCATGGTACGATTTCGCCCATATACAGTTCCAGTCATTCTTTCAATACTAGTTAGCACTTATACACAATTGGAACATTCTATATTAATTTTAAGTTACATTTTTATTAATTTCGATGGTAAGCCTTTCAACCTTTAGATGTCTAAGAGAGTTACCTGAAGCACCACTCCAATTGATCATACATTAAGGGAACACGTAGGAAATAGTAAAGAACAGCGTTGTGCCAAATTTGAAGCTTCTACATTTTTTTGAAGTTACTATCTCTATTATTTTCGAAAATATGCTTTAAGGTCTTCAAAACTATGTGGATGGTCCCCGACCCACTATTTCAATTGGTTCCAATTTTCGATGACACTATGGGAATAGAAAGGTACACCCTGATACCGATTTTGGAGGTTCTAACTTCTTTGTTTTCGGAATCATTCTCGTTTGGCCTAAATTCGATGAAAAAAGTTTCAGGATCCGAACCCATAGTCGCATTTCGCCTATATGCAGTCCGCGCTGTTCTTTCAATACTATTGAACCCTTGTACACAATTGGAACGTTCTATCTTAATTTTAAGCTATTTTTTTTAATAATTTCAATGAAATCCTTTAAGATCTTCAGAACTGTGTAGATGGTCATCGACCTACTACTCCAATTAGGGTTCGTCGTTTGCAATTAAATGTGCAGGACTCTTAGGACATAGGAAGAGGCACACTGATACCAAATTTGAAGGTTTTATCTTTTTTGGTTTCGGAATTATGCTTGTTTGGCCTAAATTGGATCAAAAACTTCTGAGATCCGAACCCGCGTTCCGAACTCGTTCGTACGCAATCCCCGCCATAGTCCCATCACTGGTAACCTACATCATAAAATTCATGATTGTAACGTTGTTGAGTTATCCTTATTTTTTATACCCTACACCTATAGAATAGGTAAAGCGGTATATTAACTTTGGTATGGTGTTTGTAACCACCTAAAGGAAGCGATCTAGATATGGAAAAGTATGACCTCCTAAGTCGATATAGCCATGTCCATCCGCCCGTCCGTAGTTACGATAACTCAAAAAAATAATGGAGCTATCTTGATGAAATTTTAACTGTAGGTTACTAGGACTGAAAGTACGGCGGGGATAACAAATGGGCAAAATCGGCCCATGGATTCTGGACCTTTTAATCGGTCCAAGGGCTAACGAAAATATATAAAAAATCATGATAACTCTACAACTAATGACGCTATCTTCATCAAATTTGTGCTGTAGGATACTGGTAATGAAACTACGGCGGTGATTTCGTACGGTGGGGAATGGACAATAGGTTCGGAACTTAGAACTTTTTGATCGAATTTAGGCCAAACGAGCATAATTCCACAACCAATGAAGATAGATCCTCCAAATTTGGTATCAGGGTATCTCTTTCTATTTCCTTAGTGTCCTTGAAATTTGGGGCCAAGGTGTAGGGTATTTCTAAGTCGGTTGCACCGACTGACTGTTTCTTTACTTGTTTTATATGTTCCTTGGCCCTTAGAATAATTAAAAGATCGGATTCAGGACCGATTTCGCCCATATGCAATTCCCGCTGTACTTTAAGTCCTAGTAACCTACACTTAAAATGTCATCAAGATAGCTCCATTAGTTTTTGAGTTATTGTGCATACGGACGGACGGACATATAGACTCAGGAGGTCTCGCTGATCACAAATATATATACTTTTCCATATCTAGCTCGCTTCCTTTAAGTGGTTACAAACACCATGCCAAAGTTAATATACCCTTTTCCTATTTCATAGGTGTAGGGTATAATAAGCATTAGAGCATTAAAACTTAATCTTTGCACAATGCTAATCTAACCAAGTGTAACTCTCGTATCAATTATTCTTGTTCTCCTATCCCTTCTCAAAATGACTCTCATAGCTCTATTCTGAAGAATTTGCAGTCAATTTAATTTATCTGTATTGCGCATAAATAGAATGGACGAACAATAATCAAGATTGGGCAACACTATAGAATTATATAATAATATTGCACATTTTTTGAAATTGATTCCCTAAACTCTTAGCAAATATTTGTAATTATCGACAATTTCAATCAATTCTGGAGTTATTGAATGGTTATATTAACATCTTCTCCTGGTTTATTATTTAACACAATACATTTCGTTTTATTAATATTAAGTTTGTTTCCGCATAGCCATTGATATAAATTTTCTATTTAATTTTCATTATTTAAGTCATTTTTTATTAACTGCAAATCTTCTCCCATTCAATAAATCAAGGTGTATTATGCGAATAATGATAAATTGAAATGTTTGATTTTATTTTCATATCACTTATATATATAAGGAAAATGGGAGCCTTGTGGAATACCTAAATTTATAGCGAGTTTATCCCATACTAAAGAGTTTACTCTCTTTATTTGGGTGTTTGAGTTTATCCGATTCTTCTTAATACCATATTTCTTTAGTTTTTCTAATAAGGTTCTTCTTAAAATCGTATCTTCTTAAATTCTCATAGAGTATGTTGTTTTCGTATATATACTTTTGATGCTAAACACACCACCTTCTCTAAGATTTTCTTAAATTTAAAAGAACATGCCCTTTTAATGAAAAATTCATTTAATTTGTTTGTTAAATTTTTTTCAACATCTATTTTTTCTCTTCTTCTTCTTCTATGACTCTACAGCTTGATGTGAGCTTTGGCCTTCATAACTATTTGCCTCCATATCTCCCGGTCTTTCGCCGTTGTTTTCCAATTTATCACTTGTAATTTTGAAGCATCGTTTTCAATGTTGTCTTCCCATCTTGTTCTGGGTTTTAATCTAGCTCGACTTAATATGGGTCTTAGATGTAATATCTTATATGGCATTCGATTTTCCTGCATTCTCACTGTGTACCCTGCTCACCTTAGGCGTTGAGATTTACTGAAACGAATAATGTCTTAATTTTTTATAATTTCATTTAGTTCAGCATTATTCCTTCTCCTGTAATCTCCATTTTCTACCCTTATAGGGCCATAAATTTTCCTTAGTATTTTCCGTTCAAAAATTCGGAGATCGTTTTCGTCAGCCATATTCAGTGTCCATACCTCACAACCGTATGTTACCACAGAGCGTATTATTGTTTTATAAATTAATAATTTCGTTTCCCTTGTCAAGAAACGTGATTGCATTAATTTTTTGTATGCAAATAGGCATTTATTTCATGCTTTAATACGTTCTTGAATACAATATTTTATACTATTGTAATTTTTTACCATTACTCCAAGGTATTCAAAGCTTATTACTCCCTGAAAAGTAAATCTATCAATCATTATATCTTGCGGTTGCCTTCTTCTTTCATCTCTTGACATCTTCATGTACTTCGTTTTGGTTTCGTTTATTTGAAGACCTACCTTGCTAGACTCTTTTTCGACCATAGAGAAGGCATCTATCATATCTTTAGCTCTTTTTGAAACAATTGCAATATCATCCGCGTATGCAATTATTTGATATGCTTTTGAAAATATATGTCCTCCTCTGTCTAGTTTGCCAATCGCTTGTTGAAGTATCATATTGAATATAATAGCGGATAACGCATCACCTTGTCTAACCCCACTCGTAATTTTAAATTCTTTCGATGCATTTTCTTGTATTAACACTTTGCCTATGGGGTTATTCATGGTCATATTTATTACATCTATTAATTTCTTAGGTACACCTATTTCTGATAGTGCTTTGGGAATATTTTTTCTATTTATACTGTCAAATGCTTGCTTAAAATCTATGAATAAAATATGCAGGTCGACGTTGTACTCATAACACTTTTCCATTATCTGTTTAAGTACAAAAATTTGGTCTATGGTAGATCGTTCCCTCCGGAAGCCACCCTGGTATTCTCCTACATCTTTCTCCGTTTTTGTACAGTTCAGCTGCTAGTTTATCCTCTCCTGGAGCCTTACAGTTTTTTAATTTTTCTATTGCTTCCCTTACTTCTTCTATAGTTGGTAGCGGCACCAACGGTTCTACAGTTTGTATATCATTTTCAGTTACATATCTATTCGCTGGAAATGAAGTGTTTAATGTTTCTTCAAAATACTAAGACCATCTCTCAAGGACCTCTTCTCTACTTGACAGTATTTTGTTATTCTTATCCTTACACGATGTTATTCTGGGTTGGAATCCATTTATCTCTTGTTTAATCTTATTGTATAATTTTCTTGTATTATTCATATCATTTTCTATTTGGATTTGCTTAATTCTCTTTTTATACATTTCTCTTTTCTTTGCCCGGCATGTTTTTGTGGCAATGATTCTTTTTTCTCGATACTCCTCTCTGTTTGCCCTTGTGTTTCTCTGCAACATTTTTGTCTAGCTGCGTTTCTTATTTCAATTACCCTTTTACACTCTTGATCAAACCATTCTTCATTTCTTTTGGCTATTTCAGTACCTATTTCCACTTCAGCTGCGGCTCTTACTGCATTTTCAATCCTGTCCCATTCTTCTTCTATATTGTCTTCTCCTTCTGGATTATTTTCTAATTGATCCTCAATTTTGTTTTGGAATTGCTGTACAACTACTTTATTTTTAAATTTTTCGTTGTTCCACTTCTTTCTTTTTATTCCCTTTATTTTTGCTATATTAGCTATTCTTTGTCGGACTTTTGCTACTACTAGAAAGTCACTAGTGGTCACTATCGCAATTCGCTCCTCTATATGTTCTTACATCGATTATTGTAGTTGCCCATCGTTTTGGAATAAGCACATGATCAATTTGATTGACTAAATTTCTTCCAAGGACTTTCCATGTTCCTTTGTAAATGTTTTTTCGGTCAAATGCAGTGCTTCTAATTTTTAAACTATTTTCATTTGCAAATTGATATAAACGCAATCCATTATTGTTTGATTCTTCATGTAGTGAAAATTTCCCTGTAATATGTCTAATATGTTCTTCTCTTCCAACCTTTGGATAGAACGCATACGTGGATATAATTGTTATATTATTGAATCTTCCTTTTATTCTAATACTACATATTCTGCTACTTATTGCGTTGTATCCTATCACAGATTTCTTCATATTTTTATTGACAATAAAAACAGTACCATACATTCCTGATCTGTTATTATCTCCACTATAATATAGGGAAAACAAGGGTTTGTTTATTTCTCCGTTTCCTTTCCATCTTATTTCTTGTAGGGCTATTATATCTAATTTATACTTATTCATTTCATTTGCATTTTTCCGGGTTGCATCAATGTTTGCACATTCCATGTGCCAATTTTTAAATCATGTCCTTTTATACGTTTCCGGGACTGGTTACCATTTACACTATCATTATTTATCCGAGGCTCGTTGTATGAATTCGTAACTCGATCATTTTCACAGGGTTGGGGAGTTAACCCAACGCCCAATCCCCATCTTTGGAGGGCCGTGGTGATGCAATAGGGTATTTAGTCCCATGCGTTAATCTCTATGGTTATACCGCCAATACTCGGAATTTTATACCTACTTCCAGGTAATTTCCACATTTATATAGCGAGCCGCTTGTTCCAAGTCAGACGCCCGCTCGTAGCCGCCAATTGTTGGACAGACGCTACCCACGTGTACCCTCGCCAGGAGCCCTTACAAGGTGCTATCAGCCGGGCCAGCTGAACCAAGGTTTTTTAACGAGGTTGTTACTCCTTCCCTTCCTCCTTTTACATCCGGGCTTGGGACCGGTAATGGCGGATTCTCTATTTAAATAAATTTCACTAAAATGTTTGTTGTAACTTTTTTTTATAACATGTTTTTTAATTACCTTCCACATGCCTTTTTGATCTTTCTTTTTCCTTAATTTTGTTTTAAATATATTTATTTTAAAATTCATTTAATTTTCTATTTTAATTGTTCCTCGCTAATCTATATTCATTTTAACTATTATTACTGTTTATAAAGAAGTTAATTTCGTATAATCTAATTTTTCTCCCTTTCATTAATTCAAGTTCACTGTTAAACCATTCTACTGAGTTTTTTTTTTGTTGTTTAAATGATTTCTAATGCATTTAATGATTTTATTATACTATCCCTAAATTTTGCAGCTAAAAAACTAATATTATTTATATCGCATATATCTAAAAAATTATTTCTATTTACTTCTAGTTGTGCCACTCTACACCTCTCATGAACCGTACTAAATACTAAAATGAACCGTTACAAAATTACAAAGTAATCCCAGTATCCTCCTGCTAAGATCCTTAGTCTTCGCCTTTCCGACGCTTCGCATTGGCATAGAACGTGGGGAGCTGTTTCATCCTCCAGTAGTTGCTCTACCTATTCTGTCCACATGAGCCCTTAGCATTAAATCTTATCCCTGTTATCAGTCTGAGATCTCTATTTTTAAGTTTTAGAATCTTCTTCGTTTTATTGCTACTTGCATCTGCCGAGAATACCTTTGGGTGGGTTGATCCGGTGGAGTGTAGCCATTGTTCTTTCGCATTTGTTTGGCTCAGGCTTTTGTGAACCGTTTTATTTCTGAGTGTGAGAGTCTTATTGACTTTGTGTCCACTCGAAGCCCTCTGAAGGCTCCTTTTGCCATTACGTTTGCTCTTTCGTTGCCGGAGAATCCTGAATGTGTCGGTATCCAGTGCAGTTTTACTAGATTGGTTTCACCCAGCTCATCCAATGCTTTCAAGCAATTTAACGTTGCCCTTAAATTAAAATTTAAGTGAACAATAAAAACAACTAAATATATATAAAAAAAAGAATTTATATTTCTATTTATACAATTTAAGTTTTTGTGTTTGTTTTGAAAGTGTGAAATCGATGTTTTTCTTGTGTTTATTACCCATTATCAACATCCTATGAATTGGTTCATAATTGCCATAATTTGTTTAAATTATTCATATTCTATCCTATTCTACAGCGACAATCTTTCTTAACCGCCTCGGTATATATGTCTACAGTATTTGTTGGTGTTCTAGCGTTAATCCGTGAGATTTCCGTATCCGTTTCGAGTTTACTATCTGGTCTGAGTTCCCTGCCATGTCATCGCTGATTGTTAGGGGACTCGTTGCCAAATTCATTATTCCGTCTAGGTTTTTTGGCTGTTTTAGGTTTTCTTTTTGTCCATGTCAACTTTCTCTACTTAGTCAGTTGCCTGTCATAAAAAGTCAAAGAGCACTGTCCATTGCTCTTCTGTTTATCTCTAATTCAGTAGGTTCCAGATTCAATATTGTTTCCATGGCCTTTGTTGAGGTAGTTCTGATGGAACCCGTTATACCCGTTAAGCAGCCATGGTGTTTGATTTGTGTCAATGTTTTAATATATCTCTTCTTTTTTATCGCTGTCTACCAAACTAGTATATTATCATTGGTCTTATAGTACACGTAAATATCCACATCATTATTCTCGGCGATAGACCACAAGTTTGTCAACAGCATTTCTGCAGCCCCATAAGGCTTTTATCGTTGTTTCTTTCTTTTCGGTCAAATGTTTGCCCCATCTGAGCTTCTCATCCAGGTATATACCAAGGTATTTGACTTGTCAGAAAAACACGTCGTTACCTACTCTCAGTGCTTGTGGGTAAGCTGCATCTGTTTTTCTATTAAAGAGACACATTCCTATCTTACTCGAGATCAGTTTCAGGCCGTCGTATTTCATATTGTCGTTTTTTCAATCGCAGCCTGTAATCTGGGTGTTTTTCTACTAGTCTCCTTTTCAGTATATCACAACGTCGTCGGCATAGCATACGACTTTGCAGTCTTTCACTCCCAACTTCTGTAGGAGATCATAGATAATTATTAACCATAGTAGTCGTGATAGTATTCCTCTTTGTGAGATGCTCCTTGATACTATTTTCCTCTTTTTGGCTGAGCTGTAGGTTGATATAATCACCCTCTTTCCTAGCATCGGCTTCGTTCATTCTATGAGTATTCCGTCGATACCTCTACTTTTAAGGTTATCGATAATTTTATTGGTTTTCACGTTACTGAGGCTCCCTCGATGTGAATAAACATCCCAGAGTTACTTTCCTTAACTGGAATTCTACGGCTTTATGTAGAGTCCTGACTACCGACTTTCTTTTTAAATAGGCGTTTTGGTGGATCAATAATCTCGGATTTAACTGATTTCTTATCTCCAGTTCTAGTATCGTTTCTAATCCATTTATGAGGTCAGGCTTATTGGCCTATATGCTTTAAGTGCAGTTCTGTATTCTAGCCAATATGCTTCTCTTTGAGTGGTCATTGCTTCATTAAAAATTCTTCGTGCGTCTCCATCAGATATTCATCCATCTGTGTTTCAATTTATTCGACAGCCTTAGATCATGCAACGTGCATAGCCAAGGTAATGTTCTCGACTTCTTTATCTATAACTCTGTAAGAAAGAATTAGGTAAGGGATTTTTTCTTGGTAAGGCCTTAATAAGTTCCTAAAAACTGATCTATCTTCGTTCCAGTTCGTTTTTCTCGGGTGTCTGAAACCTCTTCCTTTTTAAGCTCTATGTTTAGGTTTATCCTTATTTGGCGAAGATCCAAAAGAGATTACGAGCTTGAGGCGTGCCAATTTTAAATAAAATTATTAAATCTATTGTCAACTAATCTTATATCTATAACCTACCTGCGATTTTTTTAAATAAAAATTGAGGTGTTTCCTCTATTGAGAATCGTCAGGTTCGTGGTACTTATGTAATCTAGAAGAAGTTTACCTCTGTTGCTGAAGTTGGTGCTCCTCCTTATCGCGTTGTGGACGTTAGCATTACAGCCAATAATCAGATGTGCCCCATTATATTCTGAATGATTTACCAGATCTTTGAGTCGCTGCGTAGTTGGGCCCTCTTCTTCGTATGGCAGGTATCCTGATGTCAAGATTCCAGTGATGTCATTTTGCCATGCACTGGAATAGAAATCTATGGAATAGAAAAACCTGTAAGTACTTTTCTAATAACAATACATGTTCTTGACCTACCCTTCTTCATTTTATCAAAAAACACTTGAAATATTTTCCATACCATCCTGTTGTATGGTTATTAGCCGTCCTTGGTTCTTGCACCAGAGCTACAGATAAGTTATTGTTGGCCTGTATTATTTTTATTGCCGTTCCTTCTTCCATCATTCTAGGAGTTTATGTAGGTAGAGTATCTGCCCCCGACTCACACTTACTTTACAAATGGTTGAGGAATTTGAATCAGGAGATTCAGTCCTCTTGGCCCACCAGCAGTATTTCTTCTTTCACCATGAAGGATTTTGATTCCGATGTCTCGGTAAACGAGGTCAGAGTTTTCTTCCTCAGTCTGATCGGCGGTTGTCTACTCGACGTCTTTATTCGCCACTATTACGTGGTGGTGGGCAAGGTGCTAGGCACTATTGGACTACCGGATGCTTCGGGGCACATGTTCAGTTTCTTAAGCGTTTTTAAAACCTGACCTTTTTTTTATATAGAAACGAAAATGCCGAAATTACTATTTTAATTATTATATTTTATTGTTCTTAAATTTTATTTTATAGAAATTTTCAAGATCTTATAAAACAACCGAGTTATACTTTCTTTATATAATTTAATTTTACATAAAAGAGTTATAATTTTTATACGAGATAACGAGAACAAGAATAGCAAACCTTTCTTTCGAATGCCTTTTCAAAAAACTAAACTAAACGCAAAAGAAATGCATTTTAATATATTATTAACGTATGATCTTCTTTTAGAGATAAAACAAATAATTTTATTGATACAGTTATGAATAATAATGCAATTGAGTAGCCGTGCAATAATTTTAGTATATTTTAAATTTTAAGTTTTTAAGTAGCAATAAATGATTTAAGCTAATATAATATTAAATAGCAAAAAAAATGTTTAATGTAGATATAAAAGGTTATTTGAAAATGATTTACATTAAATTTATATAAGAATTAATTTGAAACTTCTTCATTCTGCCCGCCTTGAAAGGTGCCACTTTCAACAGGAAGACGACATAATTTATTTACACTTCTTATACATGTGCCAGATGCAGTTGATACTGGAACAACTCGAACTTTATTGTCACGGCTTGGATGTACATAAGTAACTCGGCCCAATGGCCACTTCAATGAAGAAGGGTTTTCTTCGATAAGCAAAAATAAATCATTGCCTTTCAGGCTACGCTGCGAATCAGCCCATTTTTTCCGATTTTGTAGATTATTTTAATAGCCCTTTTTCCATTGAGTCAAAAATTTCTGATAGATTGCTTAAATATTTTTATAACGATCGCTTAGGGTTGATGCATCATTAAGTGGTGGATAGTTAACACAAACCATTGGTTCTCCTATCAAAAAATTGCCAGGAGAAAGTGCACTATAATCATTTGGATCATTTGACAATGGTGAAATCGGTCTTGAATTCATAACCATCTCTACTTGGCAAATTAATGTGTAGAATTCTTCATAAGTAAACGAATGGTTTCCACAAATCTTATATAAGTGGAGTTTTGCAATTTTGACAGCACTCTCCCATAGACAACCCCAATGTGGGCTTCGAGGTGGTATGAATCTCCATTCTATACTACTTTGTAAACAGAACTCGTGAATTGACTTGTTGTATGCCTTCGATGTGATAACTTGCGAAAGTTCTAGCAAATTATGGTGTGTGCCTTTCAAGTTTGTGCCGTTATCAGAATAAATTTTGGCCGCCTTGCCACGACGAGCAAAGAATCATTTAAGTGCTGCTGGGAAGCCGTTTGCTGTTAAGTCAGTGACCAATTCCATATGGACGGCCTTGGTGCTAAAACAAATAAATATTGAAATATAACATTTATATGGTGGGCGCCCCCGAATGCGATGAGTAATGAAAAATGGTCCACAGTAGTCTACTCCACAGATTAAAAATGTCCTTTGCATAACGACACGATCCCTTGGCAGATCATCCATTAACTAACGTGTTGGAGTGGCATTAATTTTGAAACAAGCTAAACACTGGTGTAAAACCTTTCGGATGACGGCCTTGCCATTTGTGATCCAAAATTTTTCTCTAACGATGTTAAGCAAATTCTGGCAACCTGCATGACAAAAAATTTTATGATAATAATTAATTAATGAATAAATAAAGGGATGAACATTTGGTAGTAAAATCTGGTGTTTAGCACTAAATGGTAAATTAGAGTATTTTATTCGCCCTCCTACTCGAATGATACCATGTTCATCAAGGAATGGATTTAGGCAGCGAATTCGACTATTGGCTTTCAAAAGTATTCCCTGTTTTAGTTGATTGAAATCGACTGAAAAATAAATCCTTTGCAAATTTTTTATTATTGACGACAGCCCACGTTCAATTTCAGGTAAGGATAATTCTCCAAATTTGCGAGCATTCTTATCTTTGAGTTTTGAATTTCTAATAAAGCGCATAACATAAGCAAAAATACGCAGTATTCGAAAGTAATTGTTAATGTACTTATGTGAGCCGATTTCATCATCGATCGTAATAGATATAAATGAAAATTTTAACTTTTCCTTTTCAGGAATAGCTTTATTATCTATTGTTGGACTTGAAGGCCACTTCGACGACTCTGACAGTAAAAAATCAGGTCCATGGAACCATAATTTCGAACTCATAAGTTTTTGTGGAGTGGCACCACGACTAATTAAATCTGCGGGATTAAGCTCTGTAGGACAGTGTTTCCAAGTACAATTATGTGAAAGCTCTTGAGTTCGAGCAATTCTATCAGCGACAAATGTAGAAAATTCATAAGAATGCGCACCGATCCAAGCTAATGCAATAGTAGAGTCCGACCAACAATAAATTTTAGAAATTGATAACCCAACAGCCAACTTCACTTTCTGCAATAACCGACAAAATAATAACGAAGCACAAAGTTCAAGTCGAGCTAATGTGATAGTTTTTAACGGAGCAACCTTGGATTTAGCGCACATCAAGTGTACGTGAATTAAGCCATTAATATCGATGCTTCTCAAATAAATACAGGCACCATATGCCCTGCTGGCTTCTGCAAAACAGTGTAACTCATTAGTTGATGAACCTGGAGCTATATGCCTTTTAATGCGAATACAATTAATAAGTGCTAGTTGTTTACTAAACTCGTTCCACTGTGTATACAAGTCCATTGGCAAATTTTCATCCCAATCTAATTTGATCTTCCACAAATGTTGTTGGAATAATTTAGCAGCGGTGATAACTTGGTTGATAAGGCCTAATGGGTCGAAGAACCGAACTATTTCTGAAAGTATAGTCCTTTTGCTAACATTGCAGGGTTCAGATGGATCTGTATAATAGAATAAAAAATGATCAGCCATAGGATTGCAATTTAATCCAAGAGCCTTAATAATGTTGTCATCTTGAAATTTTAATAGTGGTTCCTGATCATCATAAGGTATATCTTTAAGAATTGAATTGCTATTAGAAGCCCATTTTTTAAGTGGAAAATGCCCGAAATTTAAAATTGTAACAACTTCATCCTTTATTTTTCGAAGTTTTTCTAGAGAGTCACTACCAGTTAACAAGTTGTCAACGTAAAAATCCTTAAATATTATTTTTGACCCCAAAGGAAAAGCTTCTGAATAAATTTTAGCAATTTCAATAAGACTTCTGATAGCGAGAAAACTTGCTACCTTTGTTCCATATGTTACGGTCTTTAATCTATATATTTTAATGTCATCCTCCGGCTGGTCGCGCCAAAGTATGCATTGTCCTCATCAATCCATATTTGCCGGAACATTTTGACAATATCTGCTGCAAGTACAAACTCATACGTACGAAAACGTAGTAGTATGCTAAACAAATCCTTTTGTACGACCGGTCCATTTAGCGTTAAATCATTTAGAGACCTTTTTTCGGTGCCTTGACAGGATCCATCAAATACAACTCTATACTTAGTAGATGATGAATCTAATTTGGCGACACAGTGGTGAGGCAAAAAACATCTCCGTTCAGGATTAATATATGCAAATCTAATCAACTCCATATGGTTTAGTTCCAAATATTCTTGTAGAAAATTTGTATACTCTTCCTTCAACTTCGAGTTTACATTTAGTTTTCTTTCAAGGTTAAGAAATCTTTTTAGAGCGATGTTGTACGAATCGCCAATTAATATTGGATCTGAATGTAACGGCAATTTAACCATGCAACGTCCTAACTTATGACGGGAAAAGTTACTCTTAAAATGTTTCTCACAAGATAAATCATCTACAGATGGTTTTGGATTTCATCGTCTATGTTTTCAAAATCCCAAAATTTTTGCATCGAATGTTCGAGATTCTCTGGCTTATTTGTAGTGGTTATACAACAATGAGTAAATGCTGAATGGTTTATAATAGCACCGAAACGATCCATCCAAACATGGTTTTTTGAAAAATAGGTGAATCATCATTGTTCCGAATTTGGCCAACACAAAGAATTTTCCAAAATAAGTCTGTACCCATCAACAAATCGATTTCGTTTATGAATCGATTTCGTTTATGGATTCTCTGGCTTATTTGTAGTGGTTATACAACAATGAGTAAATGTTGAATGGTTTATAATAGCACCGAAACGATCCATCCAAACATGGTTTTTTGAAAAATAGGTGAATCATCATTGTTCCGAATTTGGCCAACACAAAGAATTTTCCAAAATAAGTCTGCACCCATCAACAAATCGATTTCGTTTATGGATCCGCCAAACAAATATTATTTGGGATTTTTATATACTCAGCATAAAAGCTGCGATGGGGTTGCAAACCAGTTATTTTATCAATTACAACCGATTCAATTGTTGCAAAAAAACGATTAGTACGCGATTGTATCATTATACGAGTTTTACGATTCAAATTGGATGAACTGATATTTCCAATATCAGATACAATAGTATCAGTTGAAGTAGTTTTTAATTTTAACTTTTCGATAAGATCCTTTGTGACGAAATTTGATTGGGAGGCAAAGTCTAATAATGCTCGGCATTGAACTATTTTTCCATCTGAATCGACTACGTTAACAAGTGCGGTGGGTAAAATTACTTGACGATTATCCGAATTGGAAATTAGCGTATCCTTCCGTTCTTGACTCGAATCTGGAACTATTAAATTTGTAAAATTGATTGAACTGTTTTCTGAAGTTAAAGATTGTGCACTAGGTGTAGGTCTGAATGACGAACTTTGTTGTGACTTAGAGAACGAGCGATTATGTTGAAATTTGGTAATATCTAGCCTGCGATGCAACAAATTGTGATGATTTCCCGAACAGAGTATGTATTTTTTTCATGACACTGCTTAACGGTATGTCCTGCTTTAAAACACAATATGCATAATCTTAATTTTTTAATTTCAAGATACCGAGAAAAGGGAGACAGTTGTTTAAATCCCTTGCAGTTTTGTAAATCATGAGAAGAGTCTTTACAGTATAAGCAATTTTCAGGAATACTAACAACAAGGGCTGAACGCTTATTAAATTTAGATTTTTCAAAATTGTGTGATCGAATATTTTCTAAGTTGTCCAGGGTCACACATCTTTTTTCAATAAATTTGGAAAATTCTTCAAAGGTAGGAAAAATAAAACTCTTACCTTTATCACCTTCATTATTATTATTGTATTTATCAGCTACATATTTTTCCCATTTTATTTGAGTATCTCGGTCCAGACGAGGTGACACCAACTTCAATAAGAGAGCATCTGCAACTTGTGATTTATTTCCCATTGGTAGTAACGAACGTAAATTCCCATTTATTACATCGGCAATGCCTCGAATACTTTCTACAGTGGGTTTTGAAATTGCTTGTATATCTAAAATTGAATTTATGTGCGAATTAAATAAAAATTTTTTATTAAAATAACGACTCTTAAGTAAATCAATAGGCTCTTTGTAACCTTGCTCGAAATTATCTATAGTTTTTATTATATTCTTAGCTTTACCCGTCAAACAACCCTTTAAATGTTGGAATTTAACTGCATCACTCATTACATCATTTTCATCAACTAGTTTTGAAAAACTGCTTCAAAAATCTAACCAGTCGGTGATTTCACCACTGAATTTAGGTAATTCTAAATTCTTAATGGATGGCATGTATTTACTGCTAGTGGTACTATCGAGTTGAGTTGTATCTAATGAAATAGAAGGTTTTGGCTTTATATTGTCGATCAAATTAAGAAGTTTAGATTTTAATAAAAAATAGGTGTCTTCAAAATTTTGCCTTTCATCACTTTTAAGTTCTTGTCACTGTATAATTATTATATAATACAAATATATGTACCACGCCTTAATTGTAATCTTCCAAAATTTTAATAATCCTCACAGTTCACATAATTTTTATTTTACAAAACTAATAAAAGATTAATTAAAATTTATTATTTTAATTTATTTTTATAGTTTAACAAATTTATCAACCAAAAAATGTTATTTCTTTTTTTTTTTTTTTTTATACAATATTTGAATTATATATGGCAAGAACATGTGATCAAATTAGAACAATGTTTTTTTGTTTTTTATTGTTTTTAAGCAAAGCACATTGTACGTTATATAAATGCATAAAACTGTTCCAATTAGTATTGATTTTAATGCACTTTAAATTAATATAATATTACAAGCTGTGTTTAATAGCACTTTTTGAATATTCACATATATGTAAATTAAAAACCCCTTTTTTATACCCTACACCTATCGAATAGGTAAAAGGGTATATTAACTTTGGTATGGTGTTTGTAACCACCTGAAGGAAGCGAGCTAAATATGGAAAAGTATATATATTTGTACTCAGCGTGACCTCCTGAGTGGATATAGCCATGTCCGTCCGTCCGTCCGGAGGCACGATAACTCAAAAAATAATGGAGCTATCTTGATGAAATTTTAACTGTAGGTTAGTACGACTTAAAGTACAGCGGGGATTGCATATGGGCGAAATCGACCCATGGGTTCGGATTCTGGATCTTTTAATCGATCGAAAAGCTAACGAACATATATAAAAAATCACGATAACTCAACAATTAATGACGCTATCTTCATCAAATTTGTGCTGTAGGTTACTAGTAATGAAACTACTTTGGGCATTGCGTAAGTTCGGGATTGGACCATGGGTTCTGAACTTAGAACTTTTTGATCGAATTTAGGCCAAACGAGCATAATTCCGAAACCAATGAAGATAGAACCTCCAAATTTGGTATCAGAGTGTCCCTTCCTATTTTCTAAGTGTCTTTGAAATTTGGGCCCCATTGAAGTGGTGGGTCGGGGACCAGCCACACATTTCCGAAGACTTTGAAGCATATCTTTAAACTTAATAAAGATAGCAACTTGAAAAAATGTAGAAGCTTCAAATTTGGCACAAGGGTGTTCTTTACTATCTCTTGTTCTTTACTACCTCCCAACTTTTAAAAGCTTATAATCGAAATTACTAAAAATAGTAACTCAAAATTAATATAGAACGTTCAAATTTTGTACAAGGGTTAACTAGTACTTAAAGTACAGCGCGGACTGTATAAAGGCGAAATTAGCCCAAGGGTTCGGATTCTGGACCTTTTAATCGGTTTCAGGGTTAACGAACATATATAAACTAATGACGCTATCTTCATAAAATTTGTGTTATAGGATACTGAAACTACGGCGGTAATTGCGTACGGTGGGTAATGTACAATGGGTTCGGAACTTAGAACCCTTTGATCGAATTTAGGCCAAACAAGCATAATTTCGAAACCAATGAAGATAGAACCTTCAAATTTGGTATCCGAATGTCTCTTTCTATTTCCTTAGTGTCCTTAAAATTTGGGACCAATTGGAGTAGTGGCCTTACCAGGCATACATTTCCGAAGACCTTAAAGAATATTTTCGAAATTAATAAAGATAGTAACTTCAAACAAATTTCGAAGTTTCAAATTTGATACATGGGTGCTCTATTTCCTGCGCGTTCCCCTAATTTTGGATCATTCAGAGTGGTGGTTCAGGGGTTCAGTACCCCTCTTAGACCCCAAAGGTTTAAAAAACTTATCATCGAAATTAATAAAAATAGTAACTTAAAATTAAGATAGAACGTTCCAATTGTGTACAAAATTTAACTAGTATTGAAAGTATGACGGGGACTGCATATGGGCGAAATTTTACCATGGTTTCGGGTTCTGGAACCTTTGAAAGTTCAAAGGCTAACGAACAAATAACTTAAAAGCAGTATAACTCAAAAAATAATGCCGCTATTTTGATGAAATTTAAACCCCAGGTTACGAATAATGGAAGTACCATGGGAATTTGTTCTGGTCGCGTTAGGATAATGAGTTCGGATTCTAAAAACTTTTGATCGATCTGAGGCCAAACGAGTATAATTTCGAAGCCAAAGAATATATTTCCTATTTCCTATGTGTCCCCGAAATTTAGACTTAATTGTAGCGGTGATTCAGGTGCGTCCTAAGATTTCCCAAAATTAAAAAGCTTATCTTCAAGATTCATGAAGATAAAAACTTTAAATTTGATACAAGAGGATTCTTTCCTATTTCCGTTTTTATTTAACACTTTTATATTTTTAAAAGGCTAAGAATTTTACCATAAACATATTTTGTATAATATTTTATAAATTAAAAACAAAATATTTTTTTAATAAACGATTAAATTCCTTTTTTTTAATTTTTATTATATCATATATTTTATTGAATTATTACCATAGGTGATATATAATTAAAACATTGTGTACAATACTTAAGCTATATTCAAAGGTACTTCTGCATTTGTGTAAAATTTATGGTTATATTTAAATGAATTATATGAAAAGTTCTAAATTTGTAATTATATTTTAGAAATACATTTATTTCATATTTTGCGTTTATAAGCTTTTTGATAGGTACATAAACTAGCAGTTTATAATAGTTGCAATTTTGAAAAATTTTAATTTAAATTTTTTTACTTTTGTAATTGAATTGAAGTAAATATATTTTCATTTAATTCAAGTTTTTTTGTTTTCTAATATTTTCAAATCGATAAATTAGTAAGAATTTGTAATATTTTTTTATAGATAAGAATTTGTAATATTTTTTTATAGATATTAGAAAATGTTTTTAGTATTATAAAGTTAATTTGGTTAGCTATGTTTTACGACCAAACTAATAACAGCTTTTATTGTTTTAAAATGACTTATGGACTTCCCATTAAATTTGAACCAAATAGGTGTAGGGTATTTTTAAGTCGGTTGCACCGACTGACTGTTTCTTTACTTGTTTTTTTTATAAATAGAAATTATCTTTATTAATTAATGAACTAATTATTATTTGTTTTTTTTTAACGAATTTCTAATATTTTTAAGAGTTTGTATTGATACAATTTTTCACGCACGTGGAAAGACACAAATTATGCAATTCAAATCCGGCTCGAAGGACCATGTTCAGTTTCTTAAGAGTTTTTAAGATATGACCTTTTTTTTATATAGAAAATGCCGAAATTACTATTTTAATTATTTTATTTTATTGTTCATAAATTTTATTTGACAGAAATTTTCAATATATTATAAAACAACTGAGTTATATACTTTCTTTATATAATTTAATTTTGCATAAAAGAGTTATAATTTTTATACGAGATAACGAGAACAGGAAAAGCAAAACCTTTCTTTCGAATGCCTTTTCAAAAAACTAAACTAAAAGCAAAAGAAATGCATTTTAATATATTATTAACATATGATCGTTTTTTAGATATAAAACAAATAACTTTATTGATACAGTTATGAATAATAATGCAATTGAGTACCCGTGCAACAATTTTAGGTATAATTTTAAATTTTAAGTTTTTAATTAGTAATATAATATTAAATAGCAAAAAAAACTGTTTAATGTAGATATAAAAGGTTATTTGAAAATGATTTACATTAAATTTATATAAGAATTAATTTGAAACTTCTTCAGCACCTTTTGGCAGTTTTTCGAGTGTTTTATCGCCGTTCACAACTGACTCCGGGTTGAGGCCGCCGCTCTTTCGTGCGTTCATGTCTAGTCTTTCTAGGGCTTTGCTTGCTAACAATTTCGTTGTAGCCTCCGGATTGGCTAGTATCTTGGATAGCTCCCTCTCTATGCGCTCATCCATCCTTATCGACTCAGCATTCTCAGCTAGCGATTTGGGATCTCTGTTTCCTTAAGAATCCCTGTTGAGCCTTTGTGAGGTTGGGCCCCGTTGCGAGTCGACTGAAAAGACACGTTACTATTGGCATTGCTCCACCGTGCCTAAATTTAGAGTTACCATCTCTAAATTATGCATGGGTAATTTTCAAACGTATTTAGTAGGTATTTAATATATTTAACTTATTTTTATATATTTAAACCAAAGACGCTTTGGGAATTGATACTATTAAAGTTATAGTAGGTATATCATGATTATTAGTATATACATACATATATAGATTTATAAAATATTCCAGGGTGGTGTAATTTTGGTATCTTAGGACGAAAGATTATAAAAAATTGGTTTACACAGATTTGTGGATATGTGGATAAAACACTGTACTTAGGGAAATTGTATAATCTATTTTTCTCACTTATTATTATTTATAAACAATTCCTTGTTTTTTATTAAATTTTGTTATACAGGGTGTCCCGGGAATAACGTGCCATAGAACAGCAGATGATAGGGGAGTTCAAAACGACCAAAAAATTGTATGGGAAGAGGGGTCTATCTCCAACCCATACGGAGTTAAAAGGCCTTAAAGATCCGATTTTTAAAAAAAATTATATTTTTTCCCTAAATTTTTTGATGTTTTGTTTTTACCCATAAAAGCAAAAATCTAGTAGCTAAAAAAAAAATTTAACGTGCACATTAAAGCCTGTTGAATTCTTTTTCTAATTCATAAAATTAATGCATATTGCTCTTCGAAATTGGAAGTTATAATGATTTAAAGGTTAAAATTATGAGCATTTTTTTAGGCATAAATTGCTTTGAACCCTATTGCTCAAAAAATTGAGCAATTACCATATCATTTTTTTTTTCTAAAAAAAATATTTGTTTCTCTACGAACATTTTGAAACTCAAATTTTATTCTTATCTCAAAAATCATAAAAGTTATAACCAAATAAAGTTTCAATAAAATACTTTTTTCCTTTAAATAAATTTCTTCAAAAGATTTTATTGTTGAAGAAATTAAAGTTTAAGATTTTTTTAAAGTTGGAGATAGACCCCCCTTCCCATACAATTTTTTGGTCGTTTTGAACTCCCCTATCATCTGCTGTTTTATGGCACATTATTCCCGGGACACCCTGTATAATAACATGCTCTTCTTTATTTACTTGTTGAATAGCGTAGTTCCAAATTTTGACTTTTTATAAAATTATAACACAATTATATGAAATGTTTTAGTTGTGTGACTAAAATCGTGCTTCTATTTTTACAATAGATCGCGATCAGAGCGTGGTCTACGTGCTCAGTTCAAATATTTCGAGTACGGCTGAGTAAAATCCAAAATCATTTTGACGTTTGCTTAAAATTATACTTGAAAAATAAAAGTCAAAATGTTTTTTCTTTTTAAATCTTGCTTTTTTATTATATCTGAGCCTCTGTATAACTGTTTTAAATTTTGACGTTTTATAAAATGACAAATCAATTATATGCAGTGCTGCCGAAGTACTGCAATTGCAGTATTTGTATGGCAATTTAATAGGTGTACTGCCGTACTGCCACCTATAAAAAATGTCTAAGAACGTACTGCAATTGCTTTATCAAATCATTTTCATTAAACATTTTAATTTTAAAAATAAAAAAACTCAAAAAAAAAATCTAAAGATAAAAAAAAATTCTTCTCACGTAACTCATGAAGAAATTGTAAATATTAAGCAAGACTGTTTAGAGTTTTATAAAGAATTTTGCAAACAAATTTGGCAAAGAATAGATTTCAAGGATGAAAAACTTTTAGCATTACAATGTTAGATCCGAAAAATATGGTAGATTTTTTGAAGGTAATATCTGCATTTCCAAATTTAATTGATGATGATAATGATATAGAAGAATTAAACCAAGAATGGAGAACTTTATCATTTTTATCTTCTATATCGAAGGATTTAGATTTCGAAGAATATTGGCATCAAGTTTTTTGCACAAAAAATTCTTTAAATGAATCAATGTTCCCAAAATTGAAACAATTTATTGGAAATCTTTTAAGTTTGCCTCACAGTAGTGCTGCGGCTGAGAGAAGCTTTTCATTATTAAAATTAATAAAAAATGATAAAAGAAATTCATTAAAAACAGAAACAGTTAGTGCAATAATGTCGTGCAAGTCAATTTTAGAAAAAGTAACATCTGCCGAATGGAAACCATCTAAAAATCTAATTTTAAAATACCACAAATTTGGATAAAAATTAAATATTATATAATTATTTGAAATGTGATGTTTATTTTTAAATTTAAACTATTTTTTTTTATTTTACTTTAGTATTTTTTTAGTTTCATATTGAAATACCTATTGTTTTATTTTACATTAAAATGAATTAAATATTATATGAATTTGTTGAAAATGAAATTTTGTTTTTTTTTATTTTTCTTTTAAAAAATAAAAAAAACAGGTACTGCAAAGTACTGCAATATATGACAGTTTCGTACTGCTTTCATTATATGTAAAACGGCAGCACTGATTATATGAGGTCTCTTCATGAACAAAAATTAAATTTTAATAAGGTAATTTATTATATTTGATAGTTTTCATTCCGTTCGTTTATTCTACTCTGTAGAATTCTCAACCAATCAGAGAACTACAAAAATAACATTTCTAAGAAAAAATTTTACTACACTTACATACAGTGTAGTAAACTTATATAAACGAACAGTGTAGCAAACTTATATAAACGAACGGATTAATATAATAAGCCTCAAGGCAAGTAAATTATGAACTTATTAAAAAATACTAAGTTATTTTCATTTGACAACTGTCAAAAATAAAAAGTACATATTAGTAATATTTTTTAAATTATCAAATAATAATTTTTCCTGCCAAAAACACGCTCGCTAGACGAGGTTTATTATAATTTAATAAGTTAATTTAAATATAAACTTAATTTTATTAACTTATTAAAAAATACTAAGATAATTTTTATTTGACAACTTTCAAAAATAAAAAGTGTTAGTATTATTTGTGAAATTATCAAATAACAATTTTTTCTGCGAAAAACACGTCAAGAAACAAGGCTTATTATTAGATAATAAGTTAACTTATTATTATTTTATTTTTGTTCGTGAAGAGGCCTATGATATGTTTTCGTTGTGTAGACTAAACAACTATGTTCAGGGTAAGAAAAAGCCTCCCTTTTTCATATTTAGAATATTCTATAATTAAAGCTTTCTAAAGTTGAATAGTATCATGAAATTTTTTTCATGAAAATCAGCTTAACGGGTGGTAAATCTGTAACTTTTAAAGTTGACAGAAATGGTTGACTTCTGCCTGCGATATCCTACATTTTATAATAAATTTAGGAACGACCAAAATATAATATAATAACAATATAAAGTAAATCCATTTGAAAACACAAAATACGGTATTTTGACAGAGAAAAATTTTATCATGTAAATTTAGTGAAAGAAATTCGTTTATGTCCATTTGCTTTTAAAAATGTTCTGCAAATGGATAATTAAATCTATAATAAAACTTTATTAGTTAAATAATTAATTGAAAATAGGTTTTTGACAAATAAAAGAAATATGTTTTAGCCTAATTACCAAAAAATTTAGACTTCCAAAATCAAAAATATAAATTAACTTATTAAATCTTCTTTTCTAACTTTTTTAAAATAGTTCATCATTATTGTCAACGACTTTTATTTATCAACGTAAAATAAAAACCAAATTGTTTGGTTTAGCCCGCACTCTTGGGTCAACTTGAAATTTTAGTTTTAAGCATACTTACAAGTACACCAAAACTCAATGTTGTCAAATTAGCCATAATACAAGTTTTCTTTTTTAGGATAAGCCGATAAAATCGCGAATATTTACGGTGCGTGATTACCACTTTCATTTTGCTTTTTAAACCAGTTATTCTTAAACATTTTATTTATTTTAAATACTTGCTTTCAAACTGCCGAGATCATAATAAAATATATGAAAATATGATTTCCTATTTGATGTACTCATAGAATTTTACTAGATGTACTTGGTACGAAGCCATAGAATAGCTATGCTATACAAATATTTCGTACATAGGCAGTTGCAAGTAAAACGTCAAATTAAATAATATACAGTATACATCCATATAAACATATAAATAATATAGCCTACGTGACGTGAAACTGTGCGCAATATCGGTTGATAACTGAAGAAGAAGAAAGAATCTACATAAATACCAAACCAAACACAACAAACTCATACAACCAATTAAATCAATGATTAGCGGCTTACCGCATGTCTTATACTGTCGTACAAATTCATTTCTCAAAAATTGGTTATGGTCAGAAGTAAAATACTGTTTAACTACATATCAAAATAAGTCATTAATAATGAATAAGTATAAAGTTATCCAAAAGGGTGTTCCAAAGTCAACTGATTACAGCATTTATATTCGTAAGTTTTCTAATATAAATATAATTACATTAAAATTAACAATGAACATAAAATAATTGCACATACGTATGTTTCTAAAAATTCACGTAAAATTAATTTAAGTTTTCAAAGTTCCAATTTTATAAGTACGTAATCTGAAATTAATTTTCTAATTTTTAATATAAAATAAAATAATGCTCTTTTGTTATTCCAACATGTTAGAAAATGCATCAAGTGCTAAAAACAACCAATGGAGTTTTACAAAAATCAAATTTGACCAACAAGACAATTTTCAAAAATAAATTGTATCAAAATATAAATTAAATAGTTAAATGAAATTATTTTTTATTTGGAAAGAAGTATATATACATATAACTTTAAAATAAATTAATATAAAGTTTTTAAAAATATAGAAATATGGTCCCTATTTATTAGCTTTTGAAAGCAATTTGAAATTGCAATTTCACATTCTAAATAAGTATGTACCTACATATTTAAGATTTTTTAAAACCAAAATCATTAAAAAAAATGCGTACTAAGTCCACAGGTGGAAAACCACAGTTCATCTTAAAATCTTAAATAACTCAAAAGCTACATATTTAATAGTTTTTTTTATTTTTTAAGGGAGAACGAAGTTTTTCTTTCAATTTTTATATAATATTTAATTTCCATTCATAAATATGCATTATAAAAAATTTTCCAATTTATATCTTAAAACAATTCTGAAAAACTAGTATATAGCATTAATTTAGTACATTAAAGGTTTGATAAAAAAAATATGACTTTTATTAAATATTAATTTAAATGGTCAAAACTATAAACTAAAGATTGTATTTATAGAATTCAGTAATTAAACAAAAAATAAATTAATTGATCTTGTAAAATTCCCCAGTCAATTAAAAAAGTGAATTTATTTCTTTCAAAACATTTGAATTATTTTTGAATTATTATTTTTTATAGTTTCAACGTTTTAACAATATCGAACTTAACGTAAAAAAATACCAAATCATGAGCTTTTCAAGACAACTTTCAAACTCAACCATTAAGTATGACTACATGCTCAATAATCAATCTAATGCTAGGGTAGATTGTGTTTCGGATTTGGTTTTAATTGTTGATAACAGGATGGACTCCAAAAATCACTACAATGTATGATTAGACTCTAATCACATTGTTAACAAGGTTAATTCAGCTTTAGGCTTCATTATTCGTTGGCCAAAAGAGTTTTGCGACTCGTGTATCACCAAAGATCTTTTTATACCCTACACCTATAGAATAGGTAAAGGGGTATATTAACTTTGGTATGGTGTTTGTAACCACCTAAAGGAAGCGAGCTAGATATGGAAAAGTATATATATTTGTGATCAGCGTGACCGCCTTAGTCGATATAGCCATGTCCGTCCGTCCGTCCGTCCGTCCGTAGGCACGATAACTCAAAAAATAATGGAGCTATCTTGATGAAATTTTAACTGTAGGTTACTAGGACTGAAAGTACGGCGGGGATTGCATATGGGCGAAATCGGCCCATGGGTTTGGATTCTGGACCTTTTGATCGGTTTCAGGGCTAACGAACAAATATAAAAAATCACGATAACTCAACAACTAATGACGCTATCTTCATCAAATTTGTGCTGTAGGTTACTAGTAATGAAACTACTTCGGGAATTGCGTAAGGTCGGGATTGGACCATGGGTTCGAAACCTAGAACTTTTTGATCGAATTTAGGCCAAACGAACATAATTCCGAAACCAATGAAGATAGAACCTCCAAATTTAGTATCAGGGTGTCCCTTCCTATTTCCTAAGTGTCTTGTGAATTTGGGTCCCATTGGAGTAGTGGGTCGGGGACCAGCCACACATTTCCGAAGACCTTAAAGCATATCTGACTGTTTCTTTACTTGTTATTATTTACGTTAGACCAATTCTTGAATATTTAAGTCAAATTTGGTATCCGAATCGTGATATCGATATTTCTCGAATTGAATCAGTACAAAAGAGATTTTAAAGGTTTGCTTTGCGAAATCTATAATGGACGGATCCAATCCGTCTTCCACCTTATGAAGCTAGACTCTGTCTGATTAATGTCACTTAATTACAGTCACGCCGTTTAGTAGCGGACGTTTTGTTCCTGAACAAATGAGAACAAATGAGATATTGCATTCCTGAACAAATGAGAAATGAAGAACTGTAGAACTCTTTTATATAGCTTATCATTCGATAGATTTCGGGCAGATTGAACCTATTACGCAAATGATAAGTGAGACCAACTCACTGTCTGAGCTTTTCGATATTAATTTTAAACTAACACTAAAAGCCAGACTGTACGCGAGCATGAACGTTAATAGTGGTTTTGGAACAAAATTTTGTTTTATTCTTTTTACTAGTATCAAATGTAGTTTTATTGCTTAGCATTTTAAGATTTTTGGCATTTTTATTTTAACATTTTTTTCTCATTTACTAACCTACTAACACCTGTCTGTAAATGATGACTTAATCAGTTAGTGATAGTTATCTAAATAAACATACAACTGAAGCTTGTATTCAGCTAAAAAAATGTCTGATATAAATTAATGAACTCAAGATTTGTAATAGATACAATTTTAATTTTAATAATTTTATTATTTTATTGAATATTATTGAATACAGGAATACCTTAATCTGTGCGTTATATTACTTTTCCATTAAATAATTTATGTTATCTATAATGTATTATTAAATGAAGTTTTATTAATTTTATAAAATGTGTGACAAATTCATTAAACGATTTCGTTTGTCTGTCCCAGGGCTTACAATATTTTTCAAGGTGCTGTCTGCGGAAAGCTTTAAATTTTCTTTTAAATATCATGAATGTATTGTGCAGAACTAACAATATTTTCAGGCTGTGAACCAAAGAACGAAAATATTTTAGAAGACTCACTTTTGCCTGATTTTGGTTAAAAATTTAAACGTAATATGATGAAACTTTTGTCAGTGGCTCGTTAAATAATCCTTATATCTTGAAAACTACCCATTTTTTTTTTAGATTTGGTCCAAATGGGGCTTTAAAAATTCGATTTGTTATTAAATAAGTTTTTAAAAAACCTCTAACTTGTAATAATTGGCAATAAAAAAATTCTAAAATATAAATTCTAATTACAGTACACATAGGGCTCTTAACGCTTTTTCTTTCTTTTCGCTTAAATGTTTGCCCATCTGAGCTTCGCATCTAGGTATATACCAAGGTATTTGACGTCAGAAAATTCCAACACGTCGTTACCTATTCTCTGTGCTTGTGGGTAGACCACATCTATTTTTCTATTAAAGCTACATATTACTCTCTTGTTTGGGTTATGTTTCAAGCCGTTCTCAACTGCCCAAATCGTTGTTTTGTTAATTGCAGCCTGTAGTTTGGGTGTTGTTCTATAAGTCTCTTTTCCGGTGGCTATTATTACAACATCGTCGCCATAACATACCACTTTGGGTTTCTCCACCATTAATTTCTCTAGTAGATCATCAATAACTATTAGCCACAGTAGTGGTAATAGTATTCTTCCTTGAGAAGTGCCCCTTGATACCCCTTTGCTTTTAGTGGCTGACCCAAAGGCTGATGTTATCACCCTGTTCCTTAGCATTGCATTGGTCAATTCTATGAGTATTTCATCGATACTTCTTCTTTTTAGATTATCGATTATTTTTTTGGATTTCACATTATTGAAGGCCTCCTCTATTTCGATAAAACAACCGAGTTATACCTTCCCTTTGCTGAAACCTTCTTCAATTATTTGTACGACCTTTATTTGTATGCCTTTAATATAAGCATGCTGGTTTATCGATAATCTCGGATTTAATTGTTTTCTTATTTCCAGTTCTATTATCATTTCTAATCCCTTTAAGAGGAATGATGTCAGGCTTATTGGCCTATACACGTTAGCTTTGTTATAGCTCGGTTTATTTGGCTTAGGGAAGAAAACTACTCTCGATTCTTTCCACATCAGTGGTGTATTTATTGAAAATACTTCTAAAATTGTTTGACAAAGATTCCGATTTCAAATTTTAATATGAATTAAGAAAAAATATGTATATTTTATGTCAATTAAAGAATTAAACAAATAATATAAACTTAAATTTTAAATATAGAACAATGTTAAAATAATCTGTATCTTAATAGACATATTAATATGCAAATCTATAATAGAAAAATTTGAAACCATTTTGTTTAACATGCAGAACCTTATCGTTTATAAAAAAAACTTATTTAAATAGGTACAAATACACATATGTATATATATTTCTAAAATTTTTTGTTGTGGTAGTGATATACGTACGGGGTGAACAAGCATGAAATAGTAAAGGAATAAATAAAGAAATAGAAATAATTGTATCAGTTACTTAAACAAGCATGGAATATGAAGTTGATTAATGAATAATGAAATTGAAATAATTTCTTTATCAAAATTGGAAATACCAAACAATAAAGAGATTTGTAAACTGAAATCGAGTTTTATACACGGTTTTCTAGGTACTTTTCTTTGAACTTTAGAAAATATGTATAACGAAATTTTATATAAAAATTATTTTTGTTTTAAAAATTTTTAAGATTTTTTTATTTTTATCGATACTAAAGAAAAATATTTTTAAGACAATAAACATTTTTGAAAAGCATTCAGTTTTTGATCATAACATCGGCATATAAAAGATGAAATATCAATATAAAAATAATCATAACGCGACACACGGTATGAAAGCTGGGTTTTTTCTCGAAAATTTTATATTCACTTACACTTAAATAAATAATTGAAAATATTTATTTAGAATTTTATAGTCATTAATCTAATAAGGAACTGCTTCCTTTTTAAAGGGAATAACAGGTTTTCCGTCAGTACAAATTAAATCTATTCCAGGAAAAAAACTTCTTTACCAAGGAAATTCACTGTGACAATTTCTAATTTTTAAGAATTTTCAAACATATCTCTAACAATTAATCGAGTTCCATTTACTAAATCAAAACTTGCATTAATTTTGCTAATTAGAATGACTACAGATCCTTTTTCTAATTTTTATCAATGTAGGGGTAATCCGGAAGTGTCAAAGAATTAATGTATTATGTCGGAAAAAAAATATTATCTGCTGAATCTGTAATGACGGAGTCCACACTATAATAACATTTTCAGATCTGTCAATTAATTTTAAAATCTCTTCATTTATTTGAAAACAACTATCAATTGGAGGGCACATAATAACTTTTGAAGCAATTAATTATTGAGCCAGTACAAATATAAATTCATCTGGTATTTTAATAATCTCTTCACTCAATCAAATGGGAACCTCATAATTACCAAATAGCAAAAGCCATTTTGAAAATTTATTTCATTTGTATTTGATCTCATAATCTTTTTCAAGTGAATTAAAATTCCTTTAGGTCAGATTATACTATTTTTTATACATGCTTCAATTACTATAGGGTATAATCTGTAGTAAGGACTCTTATTTGTCCGAAACAATACTGTCACCTCTCCGCGGTGGACGCCGGTAATTGTGGTTGATACCAAGGTCTAGATGTGCTCGGGAATGGTCAGCCTCGTGTCTGTGGTCATGTCTCACGGCAAGTCTGAACATACCTGAACTCTAGCCAAATATCATCCAACGGCTAACAACAGACGTCCCAAGTCAAGATGGAACAGCATACGCCGAGGACTGCATTGCAATTATAAGGATTTCTTTCCGTACCTTAAAACCTCTATATACAAATTTTCATGATAATCGGCTGAGCAGTTTTAGCAGTCTATTCGCTACATACAAACAACGAACAAACAAACAAATATACAAACTTTAATTTTTATATATATAGATGTATGTATCACGTTTTTTGAAATATAAAAAATTAGTCCTAAAATTCAAAAGTAGAAATTTTGATAACCAAAAATTGGGCAAGCTGCAACATGCGATTTTTTTTTTTATTATGTTATATTATAATATTATAATTTTAAGTTTTCTTATATAATATTATAATTTTTCAATTATTTATTTAAGTGTAAGTGAATATAAAAATTTCGAGAAAAAACCCAGCTTTCATACCGTGTGTCGCGTTAAGGAGCTCAAGGAAAAACTTTTGACAAAATTGGTATTTTTTTTTTACCGCATAGCCTTATGGGAATTTATGTGGCTGATTTGGCGGCTGCTTTTAAAAGTATAATAACTCATAAATTTGCAAAAATCCATCTTTTAAAATTCTTATAACGAAATATAAAAAATTTTAATGTTCTAACTCAGAATTTTTTTTCTTATCAAGCTTTTAATGAGAGTGATAATTTTATTAAAATACTGCAGTGTTTGCAAAAAATAAATCAACAAAATTAGTTTAAATAAAAATATTAAATTGGAAAGTAACACAGCAAATTAAATTTAAAACAAGTAAAGAAACAGTAAGTTAGAAATACCCTGGTTAAAAAAAATTGGTTAAAAATTAATTAAAAGTTCAAGAGTCATTTTAAAACCATAAAAGCTTTTATTAGTTTGATCGTAAGACAGGCAATTATTATAATGCTAAAAACATTTTCTAATAATTAATCTATTCAAAAATATTCAAAATTTTTACTAATTTATCTATTTAAGAAAATTAAAAACAAAAGAGCATAAAATAAATGTATTTATAAAATGCAATAAGAAATTTACAGATTTTTAAAACTTTTTATAAAACTTTATATACATGCTTCTCTTCAGATTGAAAAATTATGATTAGAGTTGGTTAATTCTCATCTTTTATATTTATGATACGGGACGGGGGACTTCTATTATAAATAAGTATTACAATCATAACTCTCATGTTACCTGTGATTCTAATTTTTATTAAAACTTAAAAGGTATTCGTAAGAAATATTAATTTGTGATAAAATACATATAAATATATGTTTACATAATTTGATGGTTTTAAATGTAAACTAAAAGGAATTAAAAACATTAACGCTTTGTTTAGCTCTAAAGAAATCAATTCGAAAAAATTAACTATGAATTTATGAATAAAAAAATCATTGTTTATACCAGTATGACTATTTGTCAAAAGGGTATACTAAATTTGCCATTAAGTTTGTGACGCAGAGAAGGAGGGGGTAGATATAGACTCGAGTGTCTAGGTATATGTTGGATCAGAATTGAAAAATAAATCGATTTAGCTATTTTTGTCCGTTCGTTTGTCCGCCCGTAATCAATATTACTGCAAAATTAAAGGAGCAAGGATTCTGAATTTTTCAACAAATTTCAGCTATTTTCAGCTATTGAAATTTAGCCAGTTTGCTCAACGGGCTCGGCATTACTCTTATATGAGCATTACTCTGTACTTATTAAAGCTGGGTATCTGAAATTTTTTCAAAAGTAGTTTAGTGTAATGACCATAGTTATTTGGTTGGTCTACTGCAGAGGGTTCGAGTAAGTGCCATACAACTTTTATATAAGCATTGCACTACACCTAATAAAGCTGTATGTTTAAAATTTTGCCAAAAGTAAGTAACCGGATGATAGAATGTTAATATCACGGTCATACGGGTATCCCAGAGTTGACACAGTCTACTCTACGCTCTTCCTAGTTTTTCTTTCTTATTCGATATTTTTCTTTTCTTTAGTATTCATATTCTTGAATCATGTTACATGTACTATGTAGAGTGAAAAATGGTCTACAAATTTATTTGGTATAAATTGAGAGAATGAAAATAAAAATTAAGGGTATAAAATAGAAATAGTTACAATACATTTATAATATGTGAACACTTTTGAGAGAATTTGAAAAAATATGAGTGTGGGAGGCACCTGAACCACGACTCCAATGAATTCCCTATGTTACGAACGAAATGGATACAGAAAAATTGTGTATCAAATTTTAAGTTTCCTTTTGAAAAAAACCTTTCATTCAAATTTGAAGGTTTTATCTTTATTATTTTCGAATATGAGATTTTTAATGTTGGGATTTCTTAGGAGGTACCTGACCCACCACTCCAATAAAGTCTAAATTTTACGAAGAAAATAGGAAAGAATACAGTTATACCCAATTTTAAGATATGCTTAAGGTATAAAAATAAGAATAAATTTTAAAATTCTGTCTTCATTGGTTTAGAAGTTATACTCGTTTGGCCCAAATTCGATCAAAAACTTCTAGAATCCGAACCATTTGTCCGATTTTGACCATCAACAATCCTCTCGGTAATTTCATTACTAGTAACCTACAGTTTAAATTTCATCAAAATAGCGTCATTAGTTTTTGAGTTATCGTGCTTTTTTGAATATATGCTTGTTAGCCCTTGAACCTATCAAAAGTTCTAGTACCCGAACCCATGGTCAGTTAAGCCTTGTACAAAATTGGAAGGTTCTATCTTTATTTGAAATTAATATTTTTATTGATTTCCTTGACCAGCTTTTAAACCTTGGGAGTTCTAAGAGAGGTACCACTCCAATTCATCCCAAATTAGGGAGGCACGCAGGTAATAATAAAGAACACATTTGTGTCAAATTCGAAGCTTCTACATTTGTTTACATTTGTTCAAGTCAATCTTTATTAATTTCGAAGATATGCTTCGGGTCTTCGGATTTGTGTGGGTGGGGTAATATGTAAATATGTGGGGTTATTTTTAAATTGTATTGTAAAAGAGAAAGTAGAATTAAGTGATTATATTGTAATATAGAATTGGCTATCAATGAAGAAAAATTAAATTTAGCTCCCAATTATAAAGGTTGCAACCAAAATTATTATAATAATAATAATGACCACAACAAAATGCCCTATTGTAATTTGGGTAAAACAAATATAAAATACTGTCGACGGTCGGGTTTCCGTCATATTTTCTATTAATACAATTGGAACTACTACATTATTTATTAAGGTTCTTGGTCATAAACTGAAAAGATATACTTTTTCATGTAGTTTCCGCTAATTATAATAAACTTAGAATGAACAATTATATCTGTTTCGTTTTGAAACCCATCTGGAAAAACTAATCCATCATAAATACATGTAGAGAATATAATCAATTGTTTTACTTAAAAGGTATAAGTTGATCTGTACAGATACAATTAAAGACGAAATAAATATACAATCTGCTAAACCACCCGTTAATGTTAGACCCCATAGACTGCCAGAAATTCAGAAACCCGAAATAAAAAGACAAAACTGATGAAATGTTAACGCGAGGGATAGTCAAACATAGTAAAAGCTCTTTGAACAGTCCATTATTAGTCGTTCCTAAAAAACCAGATGCTAACGGAAATAAGGCGTGTCGTGATTGATTATCGAAAATTGAATTAAATCACCTTTAATGATTCATATCCTCTGCCAAATATTGAAGATATTCTTGGACAGTTGGGAGAATCCAAATATTTTTCCACTTTAAATTAAGCAAACGAGTTCCATCAAATCGGTGTTGCTACCGATCACAAACCCCTTGTTTGGATTTTAAAATTAATAATCCAACTTCTAGAATTATGCGCTGGCGTAATAAATTAGAAGAATACGATTATTGTGTTATCCTCAAATCGGGTCACTTGAATACGAATGCAGACGCTTTATCTAGATTAAAAATATCCAATATTAACGTAATTTCAATAGAACAATCTAATAAAACAAACTATAGTCAAACTATTATATATTATGGTTTCAAGGTTTACTCACTAAATTTATGTTAGCTATTCCTATTCCTAAACAGGAAGCCGTCACAGTAGCCGACGTTTTTGTACGGAAGATCGTTTATATTTTTGGTACTTGGGACCAAAAATAGTTCTATGTAATCATGGTACTAATTTTATGAGTGAAGTGTTTAAGAGTACATACTTGTTCATTATTAAAAATCAAAAAGATAAACACAACCAGTTATTCAGAATCCAATAGTTCCTTAGACAGACCACATGGTTCTTTGGGAAACTATTTGCGTTATTATTCAAATAAAGATTCTGATAATTGGGATACGTAGTTATATTCTGTTTTTATTTCTATTTTTGCACATAATCCAACTCCTAGTACTTCAACAAAATTTACACCGTTTGAAATATTATTTTGTTTAAAACCTAAATTGCAATCAACTATCTCTAAAACTATTGAACCTTTGTATGATATTTACGATTACATTCACAACTTAAAATCACGCCTTCAAAATAGTTTGAATGAAGCCTGGAATAATTTAATTAAATCAAAAGAAATAAACAAAAAAATTTACGATAAGAATACTAGACAACTCGATATTATTGTGGGAGATAAAGTTTGAAAACCCGATAAAGTATGAAAAAATAAAAAATGAAGGGCCTTACGAAGTTGTCCATATAAATTCTCCAGAAAATACTATTAAAATAGGGAGAAAAACAAAACTGTTTCATAATGATCTATTAAAAATGTTTATTTAATATATAAATTATATATGTTGTCTGAAAAGTCAGTGACAAATTCGAGAGATGGCGTTGATATTGGCAAAACGATACACATTTTTACATGTGGCAACCTTTAATAGACGCTATAAAAATTAACTGGGAATAATCTTAATCGACTATCTGAAAAAGAAAAATCGATAACACGAGAATATTATGTAGCATTACTGGACCAGCTGAACAATGAAATCAAAGAAAAACGACCTCATTTGGCAAAGAAAAAAGTTCTTTTTCATCATGACAATGCACCTGCACATTCATCGGCAATTGCGACGGCAAAAATAGTGGAATTACGTTATGAATTGCTTCCCCACCCACAAAATTTTCCAGATTTGGTTTCCATTGACTTTTCCTGTTTCCAAATGTGAAGAAATGGCTCGCTGGAAAAAAATTCACATCGAATTCTGAAGTTATAGTTGAAACAGAGGCCTTTTTTGCAGACTTCGACAAATTGTACCACGCAGATGGCTTAAAGAAGTAGGAATATCGTTGGACAAAGTGTATCGAACTAAAAGGAGACTATGTTGAAAAATAAAATGTTTTCTGGCCAATAACTTAATCCTTTGCTTCATTTATCATTGACTTTTCAGACAACCCTCGTAAATTGAATTAAAAAATAAAAAAAAGGATATATTTTTTTTTATCGAACAAATTAAAATTAATCATAATTTTTTTTTTTTACAATCATATACATAACAATAATGTTTAGTGCATATAACATATAATTTTTATACTATTACATTATATAATAATTCCAACAATTATTTTAGATAACCATACTTTAAGTAAAAAGAAAATAAAATTAAAAATAAAAACAGAATATTTTTTTTTATTATATTTGATAATAATTACTTTAAGTAAACAAAAAAAAAAAATTGTTTCAAAATACAAAAAAAATTAAAAAATGCATTACTTGCAACACTAAACTACAAATTATCACAATTCTGATAATTTTTTTTTCCATGGGAAAAGGTGTAATATGCCACAATTACTAAAACAAATCTTCAATTTATTAAAAACCTTTCTTAAAATAGGTTAAAGTATAATGTAACATATGGTTTACATATGGTTCTACTTTAAACTATTACAAAGAATTAGAAAAAAGGATAAAAAAAGGTTATTTTTAAATTGTATTGTAAAAGAGAAAGTAGAACTAAGTGATCATATTGCAATATTGAACTAAATTTTGTTTGCATTGCCAGCATAGAGCATGATACTTGACATATTATTCTATTTTTGTAACAAATAAAGTAAAATAAAGTAAATTGTAATGTTGTTTTGTATTATAACAAATTGAATTATTATATAGAATTATAAGAAATTGTATTATTGTATTGAATTAAATATTGTTTTAGTATGTAAGGAAGAAAATTAATAAAGTCTTTTTTTGAAATGAAAACGATAATTAATAATTGTAGACTCGCATATAGGACGGTCAAAATTAAATATAATATATTAAATATTAAAATAACAAATGAGTTTTAATTTAAAAATCTTTAATTTGCATAGTTGTAATTTTTGCAACTATTACAGTGGTCAAACCACTACTCCAATTGGTCCCAAGTTTCAAGGATACAGAGGAAATAGGAAAAACACTCCTATACCAAATTTGAAGGTTCTATCTTCCTTGGTTTCGAAATTATGCTCGTTTGGCCTCAATTCGATCAAAAGCTTCTAGTGTTCGAACCCATGGTCCTATCTTGACCAAACGCAATTCCCGCCGTAGTTTCTTTACTGGTAACCTGCGGTACTACTTCAAGATAGAGTCATTAGTTGTTGAATTATCGTGATTTTGAGTATATGTTCGTTAGCCCTTCGACCATTCAAAAGGTCCAGAATTCGAACCCATGGCCAGATCTCGCCCATATTGAATCTCCGCCGTTAAAATTTCATCAAGATACCTCATTAGTTTTTATGTTATCGTACCCACAGACGGACATGGCTAAATCGACTCAGGAGGTCACGTTGATCAAAAATATATGTACTTTTCCTTATCTAGCTCGCTTCCTTTAGGTGGTTACAAACACCATGTCAAAGTTAATATATCCTTTTACCATTTCATAGGTGCACAGTGTAAAAATAAAAATGGTTTGGGTAAAATAATATTGTGAAATAAATACAATTTTTTTTTATCTCTAAATAACATAAAATAAATTTTAATATATAAATCATTTTCATTTTCACCCCTCCTTTGAGGCAGGGAATATGGAGCAGCTTTTTTAAAGTGGTATCCTAAATATAATGAAAAAAAAAAAAAAATACAAAAATTAAACAAAAAAAAGTTTTTCAAATAGTTTGGACATTACTGGCAATAGTCATAATTGTTTAATGTTGGTTGCAAAACGCAAAGTGATGGCCCGGAATAAGATTACTTTCCACAATGTTAGGTGTTATTCTCTTTAGCAAAAGTTTTTCAAATAGTTTGGATATTACTGGCAATAGTGGTTCTTCTTTTTAGTGGTTTTCCTGGTTATTCCATAATTGGGAGATGTATTTCAATCTAAATGATGCATTAATTAAATTGGTAATTTTAACTAGTGCTTTTCTTGATAGTCATTTCAAGATTTGACCAGGAGCTTTTTTTTTTGGTTGATATTAGTTTTTATTTATTTTTAAATCTCAGCTAATGGAATATCTACCCCTTCCTACCCGATGACATAGGGTAATGTTTCTATGCAATCTGACATTTTGGGTTGAAATATTTATTCTTCTTCTTGTTAGGCACTACAAACCATGAAGGTTCTGGGCCTGATGTAATATCTGCTTCCACTCCTCTCGGTTTTGTGCAGATCTCTTCCAATTGGTGATGTGAAGTTTTTTTTAAATCTGCCGATGTTTCATTTCCCCAACGAAGGTTTGGTCTTCCTCTGTGTCGCTTCCCTTGAGGTCTGGCTTCAAATATCCTCTTAACTGGAGCATCGGTTGAAATTCGCTCGACGTGACCAAGCCAATGAAAGCGTCTGATTTTGACTTTCGTGGCTACATCAACGCCATTATACAGTTCGTAGAGTTCGGCATTATATCTTCCGCCAGACCGCGCCATCGTTTACTGCACCATATATTCTACGTAGAATTTTTCTTTCGAAAATACCTAGTGCTAGCTCACTTGCTTTTGGCAGTGTCCACGATTCTGAACCGTACAGCAGAACTGGGAGTATGAGCGTTTTGTACTGTTGCAATTTAGTATTGCAAGTAAAAACCGAAAAAAACTGTTTAGTAAAACCGAAGTAGCAACGGCTTGCCATGGTTATTCTACGTCTTATTTCTACGTTTATATCATATTCGATGTTAATATTGGTCCCAAGGTAGACAAACTCCTTAACTACCTCCCTAACTACTTAAAGTTATATGCACCGACAGTGATATTGCATCCAATAGGATGTTGATTAGATTCCGAATTTGTCGATGGCATATACTTTGTTATATTCTCGTAAAATAAAGCCCCACCCTGTTTGCCTCTTTTTCAATTTGGGTGAAGGCTTCAGTGACTGAACGTCGTGTTCTTCCTACAATATCAACGTCGTCAGCAAAACCTAGTAGCTGAACTGATTTATAAAAAATTGTTGCTACCATATTAACACCAGAACGACGTAATATGTACTCCAGCACAAGATTGAAAAAGTTACAGGACAGTGCATCACCTTGTCTGAAGAGTATGTTTGGAATTCATCGGACATATTACTTTCAACCGCTACCATACATTTTGTGTTTTCCAAAGTTTTTTTAGACAATCGTATGATTTTGGCCGGTACACTTAATTCGGACATAGCGCAATATAATGTATTTCGAAATATACTGTCATAGGCTGCTTTAAAATCGATAAAGAGGTGGTGAGTATCGATTTGGTATTCGCGAGTCTTCTCCAGTATTTGGCGTTGTGCAAACATCTGATCGGTGGTAGATTTACCAGGTCGGAAGCTGCACTTATATTTACCTATCACAGCGCCGCAATGGGGCTTCAGTCTTGCACACAGTATGTTGGAAAATATTTTATAGGCGATATTTAACAACGAGATTCCTCTATAATTTTCACATAGTGAAGCATCTCCTTTTTTGAAAATTGGACAAATAACACTCACACTCCACTAATTAGGCATTATTTCTTAGAGCCAGATTCTTTTAATCAGTTGGTGCATCCATTCTACCAATTTTCCACCTCCACCTTTAAATAACTCCGCTGGCAAGCCATCAAAGCCGGTAGCTTTGTTATTTTTTAGTCTCTTTATGGCTAACTCAACTTCAGCTAAATTGGGTGAACCTGGGTCGGTTTCGTTGGTTGGAGTATTGAAAGGACTATTCTCAATTGCACAGTCGCCACTAGTTAGCAATTTTTCAAAATGATTTTCCATGCTCTAAATATATCCTCGTTTGCAGTCATCAAATTTCCGGAATCATTCCTCAGCGCATTTGTACCTGGCTCATAGCCATTCGCTAATTGTTTGGTTTTTCTGTACATCGCCTCTGCTTCGGGTTGATTCAACCTGAATTATTTTTTCCTTTTCAAACATTCGTTTTTTTCTTCTAAAGACTTTCTTTTCTTAAGATCTTTTGTCTTTATACTCTTCCAGTGCTGCTCTTGTTTTTCGCTACAGTGCTTTTCTATAAGCCTCGTTTTTCATCTCCGTTAGTGCCCAACGTTCGTCATCGTACCATGGGTTTCTAACCGTTGTTTCAAAACCTATGATTTGCGGAGCCGCTTGCTTCATTGCGTCTGCGCAGTGTTTCCATTTCTCATGAACGGAGGGATTTAATATTTATATTTATTAATTTTTTAGTTGCTTAATTTCATTTATTGCTTTAGATGTGAAATTTTTTAATCCGGTTTTATCAGAAGGAGCTCTAGTTCGATGCCATTTCTTTCTGGCTCTTCTTTTTTCTCTAATAATTTCTAAGATTTTAATTAATACCTCTTGTTTTTTAGCTTCACGTGGATTTTGCCATGCAGGCTGTTGAATGTCAGTAATAAGTTTTTCTACCCCAGAGTGGAGTTGTTTCTCAGTTTATAGTGGAACATCTAAATTAATTGTTTCTTTCACAGTTTTTTTGAAGCTGTCCCAGTCAGTATTTTTGTTTGGTGAGACTGTGATTAGCCGGTTTGAAGATATGTTCTTTTAGAGTTAACATAATTGGCGAATGTTCCGAATTCAGTTTGCATGTAACTATTTGAAGTATTTGTGATTATGCAAAAGTCTATCAGGTCAGGTATTTTCCTGGGTCACCAGACCAATTTGTGGGTTTACCTGTTGATATGGCTTCACAATTGTATTTTTGTATTGCTTTTAGCAGTCGTCCTTTATTTGTTGTAAGTCTCAATCTCCAGTGTGTATTTTTATCATTAAAATCTACTCCAATTATGAATAGGTCTCCTATCGTTTCGAAGAGTTTTCGACATCTTTCAGTTTGAATATTGTGTTTGGAGGACTATATAAGCTAATTACGGAGAAACTATAATTCTTTGTTTTAACTTCAACTGATGTTGCCTAAATATCTTCATTTTCAAATTTTATTTTCTTATAATGTTGTATATTTTCTTTTACTATTACCACACTACCTCCTTTAGCTTTATTTTGAGGATGGACTGTATGGTACACTTTATATTCTTTAAATTTAATGAAAGATTGTATTCGGATATCAAATACAAATCAACTTTTTTTACACATCAGTTTGCAAATTTTGGATCTTGTTTCGGAGTTTTTTGGCAATCTAATGTCAAATGTTTACCGGCGCATTTAACACAGCTTGCTCCCTTTGCGCTGAGTCGTTGTGTATGTACAAACGCCTGACATCTTTTACATATGGAATTTTTTTGATCCCCTCATTGCCAGAATTTCCACTTTGGACACAAGAATGTGGGTTATTTTGTATATTTTTTCAATATCTTCATCAATATTAAGGGTTAAAATATTTAATGGTGTTTTCTTCTTTCACGATACTTTGTTAGTCGCCATGATAATTATGTAACCTTTCTTCGTAAGATATTTCTTAATATTCTGGTTTGCAAGAACAGTTCAAATTTACATTACAAATATAAAAAAATGTAATTTGATCACTAAAATATTATATTTGTATCATGCAATGCAATGCATTTGTTATCATACAAAAATTTGTGAACGGATGTTAACACTTAGAATTTTTGATCTAACAAAAAAAATTGATGTCAGCATTTATGTTTATTTAAATTTTATATTAAATAATAATTTGTATTTTTGGTCATTTACAGTTATGGAAATTATTTTAGAAAAAGGTCAAGATATACTACACTGTTTATTTTCATAAGTATGTATGATGAAATCTTCCAATACTTTAATTGATTCCCTGTACCTATTCGAGTTGGTACAATTAATTTTCGCTGTTGTATTGCTGTTAAGTTTAAGTTTATTATTTTCTGGAACCTTCTCTATTATATTAAGTGACGTCATCAACCATAATGGATGGTAGAGCTCGCTCTTTTTTTAATTTTTAAATCGTTTTCAACAGCATTTGTTTTTGTGGATTTATCTGAGTGTTTGGGGAGGGTTTCGTATTCATTTAACGTTTTGTGTTTTACTTTTTTTGGCTTTGGCTTTTTCATTTGTGGAATATTCAACTTTATTATTTGTTGATATTGATGATTGGTTATTATCATCATTTAAATTTTGAAGCGCGAGTTCTGTACTTTGCCAGTTAGTAACATCATATTGCCACTGCATATTATAATTCTTGTTAATTTTTAACCTTCTTGAAACAATTTTTCAATTTGGTGATTGAGCATATGTATATACTCCTTAGGTTTAGTTGGAGCATTTAATCCAATATTATAATCGGTGATATTAGGCTGGTTTCCCACCAATTCACTGGACGGTCGCTCACGTGTACCCTGTCAAGCAACCCTTACAAGGTATATAAGCCAGATCAACTAAACCCAGGTTTTTTAACGAGGTTGGTACTGCTGCTTCTCTTCCTTTCTCAAACCCGGATGTGATCGGCGATGGCGGAGTTTCTTGCTTATTTGGAAAAAAAATATTGCGACTGCAATTGCAACATTTACATGTCGATTCCAAATCATATTCATTATTACCCAAACTAATACTAGTAACCCTGACATCATAAATGTGTTTGCGACGTTGTGAATTCAATGTTGCATGATCGTAAATGTAAACTTCAAAAATCTTACATTGTCTCATGATCGTAAATTCATTTTACATCGTATTCGCGACCCATTTTCCCGACGCGTGTTGTGGAATTGAGTATCGAAATTTTTTGGATACACAAATAAAAAAATTAACAGTTTTACAACATTTTTTTAAAACACTTTATTTTTTTGGTGGTGAAGTCCTCAATTTAAAAGAAAAAACCATGGAAGAAAAGTAAGTAAATATTAATTTATACTTTTCAAAGATTGTTTCTGTAGAAAAAATGTAAATGAAATTTTATTTTTGTATATGTTTGCAAATTTAATTTCTTTTCTGCCGAAAATTAACCATTCAAAAAGTTATAAATATGATTATTAATAATAACAATTTAAACCTATTCAAATTTATATTACGGTATAGTATTAAATGAAATACCAAATATGCAATTTTATTTTTTTATGTTTATCTTGTTTATTCCAATTTCCAAATAATTATCACAAATAAAACACACTTTTATTTTAAATTTTATTTTTTTTATTTTAAAGTTTTTACTTTAAATTAACTTAATTTTAATAATGATTTGATTTTTATAAATTTTTAATTTAATAATTTTATTTTATAATTTAATAATTTTATTTTAAACTTTTACTTTATTATTTTTTTACAGGTTTACTCTTTTAATGTAATGCTAAGAATGAATTTGAATTTGAAATGGAAACATTACAAAACTTGAATTAGTTTATAAAAATGCTGACCGTTGCAGCTTTATTTAGTTTAGTTCAATAATAAAATTCAGTTAACTTGTTTGCAACGTTGTTCGTTATTTGTTAAATGAAAAATGAAATATGCTTATTTTGCATTTTACACGTTTTAATTCCAAATTGGAGTTTATTTATTTGATTTTCTACGGTATTTATTAGATTTTTGATTTCGTTTAGATTAATTATGTGAACGAATTTATTATAACTTTCGATAATTTCGACTTTTTCCTGTTGTATTACTGTAAAACCTGCTTCGATGTCCAATTTATTTAGTTTTAACCACTGCTTTGCACGGGTTTATTATTAATATTAGAATCTTTAGTACAGTTGTTAGTACCTAAAAATTTAAATTTTCTTTTAATACGGCTCGGATGAATATTTATATTTTTGGAATCCATTAATTTATTATTTGTTTTATTACATTTTATTATTTTCAGGGCTGCAAACCAAAAGTTTTTTCGATGTGGTTCGGTTTTGGTTCAAGGTAAATTTTAATTTCCGGTTTTGGTTTTTGGTTTTTGGTTTTGGTTCTTAAAATTTAAAAATTTGGTTTTGGTTCGGTTCTGGTTCAAGAAATGTTTTTATTTATGGTTTTTGGTTCGGTTCGGTTCAGTTAAAAATAAAAAAATAAAAATTATAATATATAATATACAATCAGGAAAATTTATTATCTTTGAATTAGTATTAAAAATAAAATACATGCCAATTTCAATTGCAAATTAAAAAATCATATGATTTGTAAGCAATGTTATATTGACAAGTTTAATAAAATTAAAAATATTATTATTAGAAAAGTTTGCAATATGCTTACATATTTTATAAAATTACAAATATTAATAAATGTTTATTTTGTAATTGCTGGTTATAATGACAATCTATAATATTTGAAATGAAATGGACATCGTAAGTAAGAAAATTAAGATATTTATTTTATTACTAAATATATAAAAAGATTTTATTCAAAAATTAAATTTATATTTAATTTTGTATACAGAAAGAGAACGATCGATATTTAAGGCAATTTATTGAACATGCTGCATTAAATTTAGTTAATGGGCATATATGGAAAACAAGCGCTACTTATTTAAAAACTATAGATCAATTTAATCTATGGTTTGTCAAATGCTTTTTATTGTTGTAAATGATGTGCGAAATGAAGAAAGTATCTTTTATGACACATTTTATAAAACATTCAATGAATTCACTTTATACAATCAATAGTATATTTTTTTTACATAACAGATAAAATTTTATTAATATTGTTCCAATCATCGGTGCTTAGATATAATTCTTTGAAATCATCAGAAAAAGTTGTACAAAATAACTTTAGCTCTATTAACCTCAAACACATTTGGTATGTCGAATTCCATCTTGTGACACAATCCAAAATAGGTTTTTTGTAATTTTCCAGTTTTAATAAATTCAAAACTGTGTTATTACGAAGTTTTTGACAACTTTTCTTACTTTTTCTATAGTCTCTCTAAAAAATAAACAATCCCTTGAAATATCACAAATTGTCAATTGAAATGTGTGCGCAACACATCGTATAACATTTAAAAAATCCTTTTGATATTGGCAGTTCACAACACTTAGTTCATTTTCTAAATCAAATAAATATTCATCGTTAATCATATATGTGTAATCTTGAAATTGATTTTCACTGAATTCATCTTGTTCGATTCCTTCTTCTTCAATAAATATAATTGAATTATTATCATGCATCTGAATATTTTCATTTTGATCATGTCCTAGCAATGCACCTGCTTTCAGCATATTTGCTCCGTTGTCGGTGGTAATTGTATACACTTGGTTAATACTGAAGTTATATGATTTTAATACATTCTGTACTATTTTTACAATATTTACGCTTGTATGTGCGACTTTTACTTCAGTCATTGCTAAAGTTTTAACCTGAATGGCTCCATTTTCAATAAATTGAATATTTATTCCCAATATGGATCTGTCCAGTCTAGAAAATTATAAATTATTTTAATGAAAATAATTTATTTTTTAATTTATTTCATATTTTATTTATTATTTAATTAAAATATATTCGCGTATATTTTGCCTGTTTATCGATATATTTTCATTTAAACCTTTTATAATTGGATTAATAATTCTTCGAAATCTGGAGTCCTCTAGCATAGATAATGGTCTTCCATTCCGCGTAACCATTTCAATGCAGGCTTCTTTTAATTCATTGGCCGTCATTGAAATATTTATTTGTTGCCGAGTTTTATTAACGTTAATAAATTTTTCCAAAGAACAACTGGCTGTTTTTGGGACCGACTTATTTCGTCTCTTTAAGTCAATTTCCTCATAGGATGCCGGATGTTTTCTCTTAAGATGTCGCATTAGATTTTCGTGATTGTTTTTCATAATAAAATTACATTCGTTACATTTCTGCTATTTGTTTCTATCTGAAAATAAAATTTTTCAAATACTGGATTTTTATTTTTTTGTTTGGCCATTTTCTTTGGGGTAACATGGAGAAAAAAAAGTATAATAAAATTATAGCAAATTAATTAATTTTATTACTCACAAGACAAGAGTCACAACTTCAATATTCGTTTTTAAAAATACATTTACCGATAATTTATTTGTGGCATTTAATAATTAATATGTTCTTCGATTGAAAATATTTTTTTTTATAACCTTTTTATCCGAATTTTGAATTTTGTTTGTTAAACAACAACATCAACAAGCACAATTGGTTTGATATTTACAAATTTTTTTTTTTGACATTTTGTATTGAATTTGAGTTTTCTGCCCCAATAAACAAATTTTATCTTCATGACTTTCGATTTCGACTCATAGTTTTGTTTTGTGTCAGTTATGTTAAAATTAAAATGTTAAAATAAAAAATAAATTAAACGTGAACCAAACCTTAAACCACCATGTATTTTGTTGGTTTGTGGTTCGGTTTCTGAAATATTTTAAGAAATGGTTCGGTTTTGGTTTGGTTCACCCAATTCATTTTAAAAGTGGTTTGGTTTTGGTTCGGTTTTGGTTCGCAAAAATATGACAGGTTCAGTGGTTTTTTGGTTTGGTTCAAAAACCGGTTTGCAACCCTGATTATTTTAAACCTAGGGAGTTCTTTGTATCTAACTATTGCATAGTTTTTTATTAATATTTCCTGCGAATCGTTTGTTTAATTTTTATGTTATTTTTATTTTTTGTGTTGCATTCTATTTTTGATAGATTCTATATTTGGAATTTTACCGTTTATGAAGTCGTTTAGTTTGGCTCCAGTTGTAGAATAAATGAATGGTGTTGTTGTAATTTTCTCCAGATTTTAGAATTTTTTCTTCCGTGGTTAAACTAGGTTCAGTAATATTTTGTATTCTAATATGTTCTAAAATTGTAGAAAAATCGAATTTCTGGTTCTGAGACCTTGGATTATGGTAATACTATTTCTATCTGATAATTTAGAGATTGTTAAATGGTTAATCTATCTTTTGTAGTTAGGAATATTTTTTTTTTTAAGTAAACAACTTTGCCGTGAATAATTTGATTTGGTTCGCTAGGGGTTTCTGTTAAATTATATTTATATTGAACGGGGTTTCTATCATACTTAGCTAAGTTGCATGTAGAACAATTGTTTATGTATTTACAAATTAAGTCTTTAAGTTTAGAAAATTAATACGAATTTTGAATTTTACGAACATTTTCTAAAATTCCGCGATGGTTTGTTAAAAGTTTGTTAAAATCATTATCGTTTAATTCAGAATAAATTGCTGTAGTACCCGTTTTAATCAATCTTTTAAGTAACTCGTTTAGATAATTTTCATTTTCGAGGTCTTCTTTTGTAATATAAATTTGTCTATACTTCCTAAATTTGATTACAAACTCACTTGTTTTATTTTGTACAACGTGTATTTGTGTTAGATATTTGTTAGTAATGTTGTTTACAATCGGTACGTGTACGTCTAAGTCTTCGACTCCACTGTGAATTGTAGCCATTTCTGTATTGATTTGTTCTTGTTTGGTATTATAAATTTCATGTTTGTTAATGTCAATTCTACTTGAGAAGTCAGCAACCTTGTTGTCTTTGCTTTTGACGTAATTAATGTCAAAGTCAAACTCATATAATTTAATTTTCCACCTTTGTAGTTTTGAATTTGGCTCTTTCAAAGAGTGGAGCCAAACTAAAGGCCGGTGGTCAGTCATAATTGTAAATTTAGTGCCGTAAAGATAAGGTCGAAAGTATTTGTTGACCAAATTATAGCCAATAATTCTTTTTCTATTGTGCTATATCGGATTTCATGGTCATTTAATGCTCGACTTGCAAATGAGATTGGATGTCCATTTTGAGACAAGACAGCGCCAATCGCATATTGACTTGCGTCGGTTAATATAAATTTTTTATTAAAGTCGGGATATTTTAAAATTGGGTCTTTTGTTATTAATTGTTATTAATCATTTATATAAATTTGTTTGTTCTTTTTCAAACTGTTAGTTAGAGGTTGTGCAATTTTTGCATAATCGCTTATAAATTTACGGTAATAGCCCGTAATGCCTAGAAAACTTTTTATTGCTTTCCTTGTAGTTGGCAATTTAAGATTTTTTATAACCTCGCTTTTTTTTGAATTAGGTTTGATTCCTTGAACCGTCAATAAATGTCCGAGGTATTCGGAATTTTTCGAAAAAAAAAAAACATTTGTAAATTTTTGTCTTTAAATTATACTCGCGTAATCTGTTTAAAATTATATTTATATTTTCCTCGTGTTCTTGCATGGATGTGCTAAATATTAAATTATCATCTAAGTAGACAACACAAGAAATATTGATTAAAACTCTTAGAACGTAGTTCATCATTCTTTGAAATGTGGCAGGAGCATTCTTTAACCCGAATGGCATCCTGACATATTCAAAGTGTCCTTGATTTGTAAAAACGCTGTTTTTGGTTGGTCTTTCTCATCTACAAGGATTTGATGAAATTCTTTAGCCAAACCTAGAGTGGTGAAGTATTGGGATCGACCCAATTTATCAAACAAAGAATCGATATTCGGTATAGGGAATTTGTCATCTACAGTGATTTCGTTCAACTTCCTGTAGTCGATGTCAATTCTACACTTTTGTTCTCCATATTGATCTTATTTCTTCGGGCGAATTATAAGGAGAACTACTAGCTTTTATGATACGTTGAGTCAACATTTCAGATATTTGTTTCTCTTCCTGTTCGTGTATTTTAGGAAAACGGTAGATTTTGGAATAAATTGGTCGACTATGATTAGTAATGATTTGATGCTTAAATTCTTTTACGTGAGTAAGTCTATCACCCTCTTTGTAAAATATATGCATACTCTTATATATAATATTTTTTAAATGCTTTAGTTCTTCGTTATTCATATGGTCGGTCTGAATTCGATCAATTATTTGGTTCGGATTAGAATCAATAGGATACAATTGATAAATTTCTGAAAATGGACATGAGTTGATAAACTTAATAGTTTTTCCCATGATTTCAATGCTACCATTTTCAAAGTCAATTTTTGCTCCGATAGGTCTTAAAAGTTTTGGCCAAAAATGGCATTAAAATTTTTATTTTGTAATTTTAGTAATTTCCATACTATTTCAGCCTCGTGACTGAATTCTAATGGAACTTCCGTTATAATTTCTTAAAAAATTTTTGTTTTTCCCGTTAAGGTAACTATTTCTATTGGATTTTTAAGTTTAGATCTTTTAATTTTAGGAAATAGTTTACTATCTAGTATAGAGGTTGAAGCTCCCGAACCTATTAGACATTTAATTTTAACATTATTTATTGTGAATTCTACTATCGGTAGATTGTTTTCAACCGTCCAATATGAAAATTTTGTTCACTTATAGTACATTTTAAACAAATTATTGTCTTCGAGTTTTAAGACATTTAAAAAATGGAATTTTATAATTATCAGTTGAGTATTTTAAAAATAGTGAGAACGTCACATTTTTATTTGCATCTAGACTCAACCAAAATCCTATTAAAAAACATTTCATTTCATTGACTAGCAAATTGGAAAATGAATTTTTTGAAGAAGCGAATACTGTTTCAGTACTTAGTTTTTCAATAACCGTAGAAGCTTTGAATAATTATGATAATTATATACATATTATTTCTATACGTCAAGAGAATGAGATGTAAATTATATTATAAATAGTAAAACATTGGTATTAAAAATTGAGAATATGCTTCACCACAGGAAAATTTCTGTAGTAAGTCTTCATTAGTTTCAGTGAAAATCTGAAATAATGGCGACAGCTTTGAAAAGCAAATAAACCAAGCAATGTAATAAAATGCACCATAGAAATCAAATAAAATATATTTTTTTTTGCTTAAATAGGTATAATAAAAAAAATTACAAATAAAATTTATTTATTTGAATAGTTCTTTAAAAATTTGTTACTCACTTTGATAACGCAAAACTTAACATTTATTTAATAAAATTTTACGTACATATAATTAAATAAGTATATGATTAAAAATGTTGAGTAACTACATTATAGAATGTTGACAACAAACAAGTATTTCGATTTGAATCTAAAACAAGGTTGTAGAACAATATAAATAGCTTCGCAACATTTTTTTAAAATATGTATACAAAAAGTTAATATATGGAGAAATAGATCATTATTGAAACAAAATAAACCTATAAAAAAATTTCAAATCTTTTATTAACAAACAAATTTATCGAATTTAATTTTAAAAATTTAAAATTTAAACAAGTACGGACTAAACTTACGAAAATATTAACGAACTAACGACCCCATAATTTTGTTAAATTCAAAACATACAAAAGATAGACTACATACTTATTCATCTTCAAATTTTTTTAAAAATGCAATAACAAATTATATAAGTCACTTGATTTTTTTGTGTATCTATTACTAGAATTGGAACATACTCTGCATAATACAGCGTGGCGCAAAACGACCGATATGGTTTAAATATTTAATAACTTTTTTATTTAATGGTTAATTATTATTTTTTTGTTTTACAGTATATTAATGGGGAATATTTTTAGCTTAAGTATGAAAAATTATATCCCTTCTTCAATTCTTGTTCAAGCTGAACCTTATACGGGAACATGTGCAATTTGGCCAAAATCCTCTGAACGGACCTCTGCGATAGCCCCAGTTGTACCGAACGTCTTCTTGTTGATGTTTCTGGAATGTCCTTCCGGTACATTGAAGGTATTTATCTTACTGTACCATGTTGTCGAAAATTTGCAACCAGGCGGTTTATTATTGATGCTGAAGGTCCAGTACGCACATTAAAAAAACGACGATAAGCACGCTGCGTCAAAACAATTGACCGTGTATTGTTCCATTTCCGATTCCCTAAGTTTTCTTCACAAAATTCTGAAATAAAAATAAAAAATATAAATAAATTTAAAAAGTTTTAAACATTCAAACCATATCGGTTGATTTTCAAAATAAATTTCAATACTGTTCTGTTTCCATTTCCGATTCCCCAAGTTTTCTTCACAAAATTCTGAAATAAAAATAAAAAATATAAATAAATTGAAAAGGTTATTAAACATTCAAACCATATCGGTCGTTTTGTGCCACCCTGTACAAAATGTAACGGTTTCCATTTTATTTAAAAGAAAATGGTAATGATATACAATATAAATATATATATATATATATAAAATGTATATAATAAAATTAGAAATAGTTCTTTTAGAAAAAGTTCTTCTTTTAATTGATCTTTTGTCATTATGTGACGGGCCAACAGTATATAATATTCGTGTATCAGATAAATATTTAAATCGAAATTTTTCAGGGTTTTTTTTTAAAAAATATTTGCATTTAGATTTGATGCAGACTTTGATAAAGCAAGCTGTGCAAATACATTTTTTGATCATAGAAATTCTGTTTTAAATTTTAGGATCCTTTGTTTTTATATAAAAACGGTAGCTGGATATCTAAAGATTTCTCTATTGCTGATTCTAAATTGGCTATTCTAAAAAATTTAAAAACATTAAAATCAACTCATGTTAAACAAATTTACAGACCTACTTATGTATTATTAAAATCAACATATATTGAAGAAAATTTTAGTTAGCTGTCTATTTTATATTTTCATCATATTGTTATTGAATTTGTATATAATTCCTAACTTCTTTTCTTGAAATTTGCGAAATATTACTTAAAAATACAAATTTTAAATTAATTTTGTTTACAAAATGAAAAAAAAAAGTTCTAAACCTTAAATAAACTTTATTATATAAATGCTTGATATGAATTTAAAATTATTTACCGATTTTTCACAAAACTTAAAGGTCATGTTTAAAAGCTTAATAAAAATTTAAGAAATTTTACTACTCGTGACATTTCTTATTTATGACCAATAATAAAATGGATTCCTCAAAAATCAACTCTAAAGGCTTAAAAATAAATTCGTTCGTTAAATATAAGGTTAAAATTTTACAGAAAACTTTAATTTCGATTTAATACAGAAAACTTAAAACGAAAATTTCTAAAATTAGAATGTTTAGGGGATAAAAAAATAACCTAATAAAATCTGAAAACAAGTAAGGAAAAAAACCAAGGGTTTTTAAAAAGCACATTTTCAAAATTATATACGGTTTTTTACTGAATATTTATATATAAAAATATATATAAAAATAAATGATAATATTAATTTAATTATTTCATTAATTTATTAATTATATGACTAATAGGGAAATACTTAGAATATAACCCCAATGCACTTAAAGAAACCTGTTAATAAGTGCGGAAAATAATGTTGCAGCTGCAATGTTAACGTTTAATTTTGGAAAAAACTTACACTGGTGAATAAGTTATTGCTTTATATAACCATAAAAGTTTTAATTTTTAAGACCTAGTGGCCCTTCAATGGGGATGGTTCCCAAATTTTTGCTTAGCAAACTTATGATGGATCTGCCCCATCCCCCTCCTGTCCTCACCCTTCAATTTTTTTCGGGGAAATCAATTGTGAACTCCACCAAAATTTTGGTATTTTACCTAAAATTTTATTATCTAAGCAAAAATAGTTAAAACTAAGAGACTATTTCTTCCATTTAAAGAAACCCTTTCAAATTTAAGAAAAACCTTTAACATATGTTGAAACATAATGCTGCAGCTGTAAGATTTGTATATTTGTAAAAAACAATTTGAACAGGTTTTCAAGTTACAGGTGTTTAAGAATAGCAGAATTTAAATTTTCGAGCCCTTATAACTCCTAAAAAGGGGACGTGACAAAAAAAATTTGTTAACTGACTCCTACTAATTTCTAACGGTCTAACTTCTCCGCTTGCACCGTTTAGAAGATATGTGAGGCCAAAAATTTTGCAAAAATTGAGTTTTGCATAATTGTAAATTTTAGTAACGTATGGCAACCCTAAACATTTTCTCTTAGTTATTTATAAAGCTATCTTTTTCCGTTTTCAGATTGAAAATATACCCAACAGAAATCTTATTATAACAATTTAAAAATAGGGCTTTTTCCAGCTTTGGGGGGCTGTAGCTCTGTAATGGGTGGGGCTACAGAAAAAAAGTCTTCTACGAAATTATTTTTTTCGTAATATCTACCCGTGGTTAAAATTTCTTAACTATTTCAAACGCTGTAAAAGTTTTTGTAAACATACGGACAGACACACAGAGAGACAGACGGACGGACGGACATAGTGAAACTATATAGGCACATTTTTAACACATATACTATATAGGCACAGAATGTTGTGCCTATATAGAAACTATATAGGCACAACATTTTTTGAAAATGTGCTAAAAACGAGGAAGAGTGTAGTAGAGTAGACTGTGTCAACTCTGAGATACCTGTATGACCGTATCATATACATTATATCATCCGGTTAATTACTTTTGTCAAAATTTCAAACATACAGCTTAATTAAGTGTAGTGGACTACTCATAAAAGAAGTAGTTGTATGACAGCTACTCTATTGCCATCAAAAAAAAATTAAGCTAAAAAAATCGATGGCTTAGTAGTTAGAACGTCGGGCTTTCAATTGTAAGTGTCGGTTCGAAATTCGGTCAGAGCATATTTTTTTTCATCCATTTTTTTTTTAAATACATCTTTTATTTTTTAATCCATCATTATTTTATTTATTCTTTTTGTAATTAAATATAAAAAACAAATGTTTTAAATTTTCTGTCAAACAGTTCAATTGCAAATCAAAATAGTAATTATATCATATAAAATTTGTTAATTTTAATAGAAATTAATTAATTAAAGTTAATAGAAATTTTATTTATTTTATACATCATAGTTAGTATGTACGGGTATCTAAAAGTTGACAAGGGTAACTCTAATCTTCCTCGTTTTATATTGTTTTTTAGGTTTACCTTCGACATGAAACTTGCTTAATTCAAGAACTTAAAATAAAATTAAATTTTTATTCCAAATTATGATGTTACTAGAATATTGTAAGATTCTCATTGAGTAAACGAAACCCGCGAATAGAAAGAAAATATATTTCATTTTGTTCTTCTTTATCCTCTTAGATGTTAAATTAGTACAAATTACTGAACCAACGTTGAATTCCGCTTTTAAAAATTAAAGTGATTTATTTTCATCAAAAGAACATGGAAAGCCTTTTACGAACGTAGATAAATAATTTCTATCATTAATAATTGCCGATTTATTAGAATCCATAAGCTTAGTAATCATTCTACTCTATTCATCTTTAATCCATTGAGTCCAAATTAAATAATAAATAATATTGTAGATTTCGTTTGCATACTTTTATCACAATTTTCAGGAAAATCAAGTATGGTGTCAACTTGAATTGCCTGAATTTTTAATAGTTGGTTTATTATTTATTTATCTACTATTCATTGTTATTATTATTTAATTACAAAATCAAATGTTTTAACATTTCCGAGTAATTTAGAGTTTAACAATGCAGTACAAAATTTATGCAATTTATGCAAATTAATGTTAGTAAACTCCTGATGAACCGAGTGTTTGTCACAGCGGCATCAATACCACCCATATTCTAAATTCCCTCGTACAGCTACGTCGGAGATAATCTACGAAAAAGTAATTCTCAATTTCGACTTAACGCTACGAAAAGTGAAAATTTCTACGAAAGAAATATTCATTCGTAGCATATTCGTATTTCATATATTAAAATTTTTAAAGGTAAAATAACGAAAGAACTAGACATAATCAAAATATAAAAGAAATGATATGAAATATCTTACTATTTTTTATTTATAATTAATCTTAAAATACTTTTTTCTCAAAATAATATTCAAAAATTATTAGATTCCTACTCAAATTTGAAAATAATAAACATCATTCTTGCTTAAAAAAATGAATTCAAACGTCAAAGTTACCATTGCAAATTTAATTTTCTACGAGGGAATTTAGAATCACTAAATTTTTTTTTTAGTAGCGGAGCCAATTTTTCGTAGAAAGTCTACGAGGGAATTTAGAATAGGTGTGTACATTTCAAATTATCGGGAGCTACTGGCGATTTGGAAATTATATCAAATTATTGGAAAATTGAGCAGAAATTTGAGTTAATAGCTCATTTATCAATTCAATAAATATACATTATTTAAAGTTTCTCTAAATTTTTCTGCCCTTTTGTTGTATATTAAGTCAAGTAGTTTAGCCATATCGTTAAATGAATTCTGATTTGAATCAATTACTAGTGATACCATATTTATTAAACCAGTATTATTCATATCATTTATTAACCTACTAAGATTGTACATACTGCTAAGTTAAGATTTATGATGTTGACAATCATCACATATAAACCAATTTTGAAGAAGGATAGTACCAGTCCATAAAAGCTCGCATACAAACACCATGCAACTTACGTTTGCAAAAATCATTATTATCAGTTTACAAGATTGCTTTTGGAATTCATTATAAAGTTTTAAATTTACATTAAAATTAAAATTGTTAGTAAAAATAAAATAAAATTGAAAAGACTTTTTAATAACAGAAAACATAAAAAAACAAGTAAGAAAAAAAAACCAGGGGTTTTTAAAAAGCACATTTTCAAAATTATATACGGTTTCTTACTGAATATTTCATCATTTATTTTTATAAAAATATATATAAAAATAAATGATAATATTAATTTAATTATTTCATTAATTTATTAATTATATGACTAATAGGCAAATACTTAGAATATAACCCCAATGCACTCAAGGAAACCTGTTAATAAGTGCGGAAAATAATGTTGCAGCTTCAATGTTAACGTTTAATTTTGGAAAAAACTTACACTGGTGAATAAGTTACTGTTTTATATAAACATAAAAGTTTTAATTTTTTAAAACCTAGTAGCCCTTCAATGAGGAAGGCTCCCAAATTTTTGCTTAGCAAACTTATGATGTATCTGCCCACTCCCTCCTGTTCTCACCGTTCCATTTTTTTCGGTTCTAAGAAATAAATTGTGAACTCCACCAAAATTTGGAATTTTACCCCTAATTTTATTATCAAAGCAAAAATGGTTAAAACTAAGAGACAATTTCTTCAATTTAAAGAAACCCTTTCAAATTTAAGAAAAATTTTTAACATATGTTGAAACATAATGCTGCAGCTGTTAATTTTGTATATTTGTAAAAAAAAATTTGAACAGGTTTTCAAGTTACAGGTGTTAAAAAATAGCTAAATTTAAATTTTCGAACCCTTATAACTTCTAAAAAGGGGACGTGACAAAAAAAATTTGTTAACTGACTCCTACTAATTTCTAAAGGCCTAACTTCAAGACTCTAGCTTAAACCATTTAGAAAATATGTGGGGCCAAAAATTTTTCAAAAATTGAGTTTTGCATAATGGTAAATTTTAGTACCGTATTGCAACCCTATACATTTTATCATTATATTTTTGTAAAGCCCATAAAAGCTGCTCTCTTCTACCGTTTTTAGATTGAAATTACATTTAGCAGAACTCTTGTTATACTAATTTAAATATAGGGCTTTTTTGAAATTTCCGGGGCTGTAACTTCGGCACCTTTCAATATTAAGAAAAATTATTGACACATGTTGAAATATAATTATAGATCTTTCAATTTACCATATTATAAAAAAAAAATTTTAACAGGTATTCAAGTTACAGGTGTTTGAAAATACCAAAATTTCAATTTTTGAGCCCTTATAGCTCCTAAACAGGGGGCTTGACTAAAAAATTTTGTTAACCGACTCCTACTAGTTTGGGAAGGCCTAACTTCACCCAAAATTTATAGACTCTAGCTTGTACCGTTTAGAAGATATGTGTGACTACAAATTTTGCAAAACTCTTAAAAATTTATACAGTTTATAAAACCTGCTATCTTTTTCCGTTTTCGGATTGAAAATATACCCAACAGAACTCTTGTTATAACAATTTAAAAATTGAGCTTTTTCCAACTTTGGGGGGCTGTAGCTCCGTAACTGGTGGGGCTACAGAAAAAAATTCTTCTACGAAATTATTTTTTTCGTAATATCTACCCGTGGTTAAAATTTCTTCACTCTATTTCAAACGGTGTAAAAGTTTTTGTAAACATACGGACAGACGGACGGACAGAGTGAAACTATATAGGCACATTTTTACAAAATATTTTGAAAATGTGCTAAATATTTAAGAGGTTAAAAATTTTTATATAGTTCATAAAAATTTAGTATCATTTTTAGTACAGTTCAGTTTTTAACAAAATATGCTTCAATCACAGAAAATAATTTAAATTGTATTAATTATTTTAAATTATTTAATTATTTTTGAAAAAATTTTATTTTGCTTATAAAAATTAAGTACCGTGCCTTGAGTGTTTTCTCTAACTTTATTAATTGTTGACGATATTTCAGGTTGGCCAAGTTTTCTTCCTTCATACCGTTTTTCTTCTCCGTGTCGTTGTACATTCACTTGAACTTCACTTTCAATCAGTAGCTGCGAACTGCTTTTAGACAACATTTTCCTTAGTTTTGAGGCTTCACTACTATTTTTTATTTGCTCTGTGTATTCTCTCCAAAATCTGCGTTTTTCCAATCTGCAATCTAATTCATAATTTATATTTGTTTGACAGATTATTTATAGTTGTTTCGGGTATACCGTCTCAAATGCGATTTGTATAATTGATATTCTCGACTTCTTTATGAAGATCCCTGTACGATTGGATAGTGTATGGGCTTTGTTCTTGATAAGCTCTAAGGGAGTCTGTAAGGACTTATCTATATTCGTTTCAGCTAATTATTCTTATATTTCTGAAAGCTTTTTCATTCAAGAAGCATATTTCTACGTTAATTTTTGTATGGTATTTACAGTATTTTCATCAAAATAGCATCATTAGTTTTTATCCGGCGTACAGACGGACGGACATCGCAAAATCGATTCAGTAGGTGATGGTGAGCAAAATTATTTATATACTTTCCACATCCAGCTTGCATCCTTTTGGTTTTTACAAACACCATTCCAAAATTAATATACTCTTATACCAAAAACGAATCGTCATGAATTGATCATTGACTGCTTCTTTAAATAAAAAATCTTTAATAGTAATAAGCTCAATTCAATAGAACAAAATAAGCTCAATTTCAATAGAACAAAAAACACAGACAAAAATTCAAACAAATTACAAATATTGGGATTTCAAAATTTCAAAACAAAAACAAAAAGTGTCACACAATCTCAAAAAAAAGAGTCAAAATGAGTAAAATCTAAAAACGATATTTCGGGATATTATAGAGACTATGTTTCGATAAAAATACACCTATTTGGTTCAAATTTAATGAGAAGTCTATAAGTCATTTTAAAACCATAAAAGCTTTTATTAGTTAGTTCGCAAGACATAGCTAACTATAACTTTATAATAATAAAAACATTTTATAATTACTTTATCTATTCAAAAATATTAAAAATTTTTACTAATTTATCTATTTAAAAATATTAAAAAACAAAAAAACTTGAAATAAATGCTAAATACAAATCGTTAGCTTATGTACCTATTAGAAAAGCTTATAATATGCAATAAATGTTTTTCTAAAATACAATGACAAATTAATTAATTAATTTCGAGAACAATAGAGGAATAGGAAGAGACACCCTGACATCAGATTTGAAAGTTCTATCTTCTTTGGTTTCAGAATTATGCTCGTTTGGACTAAATTCGATAAAAAAGTTCTAGGATCCGAACCCTTAGTCAGATCTCGACCACACGCAATCCCAACCGTAGTTTCATTACTAGTAACATACAACACAAATTTCATGAAGGTAGTGCTATTAGTTGTTGAGTTATGCTGATTTTTTTTATGTTCGTTAGCCCTTAAAACGATTAAAAGGTCCAGAATCCAAACTAATAGACTCTTTAGGATGCGAGCAGTGATGAAAATCTTGAAGAATCTTGATACAAAAAAATCAGCCCGTCCGGACGGTATTACAACTACCGTCCTCAAAAACACATACCTCCATTTCAAAACCTCTGCGCAACCTTTTCCATCTTTCCTTTATTTCGGGTATTCATTCTACCCAATGGAAAGTTGCACATGTTTTTCCAATTCCTAAAAAAGGCGATAAAAGCGATCCCTGTAACTACCGACCTATTGCTATTACTTCGGTCCTCTCCAAAGTAATGGAATACGTTATTACTATAAGCTTTTGAAATATCTAGATCGTAAAGGTTTGCTTCATGATCGACAAGTGCGAAAAGCTTAATATCAGTTTTCGCCATTCTGGCGAGTCTGATGTTGTGGCTTTGGAAATTTCTAAAGGTTTCGATCGAGTTTGCCATAATACTTTATTGGCAAAATGCAGCGCTTTAGGGTTAGGTAGGGTTTTTGTTAAATGGATTGGAGATTTTGTTTCGAATCGATCTTCTTGTATCGCTGCAAAACTTACTTCTCATCCTCTGATCTCCGTAACATCTATAAAACTTATATTAGGCCGAAAATGGAGTATAATGCACATATTTGGGCTGGTGCTTACGTTACGGCGCTTGGATATCTTGATAAAGTGAAAAAGAGAGCTATTCGTCTTATAAATGATCCCAGTGTTATGTCAACGCTCACTCTACTCAGCCATTGTCGCACAAAGTTGTCACTGACCTTGTTTTATAGATATATTGTAAGGACTAACAGCTGTTTTAAAGAAATCATGCAACTTATGCCTCTATTCAAGATTTTCCAACGGGAAACAAGCAGGGCAACAGATGCTCAACCCTACACAGTTGAGCTAGCCAGATGGCGTAACACGGCTAATGGAAATTCGTTTGTCATGCGCTCATCTCGTTTATGGAGTCATATTCCACCAAATGTGTTCCCCAAAGTTGTTAATGTATGTATGTGCGATTTAACCAAATTTAAGAAGAACATTAACATCTATCTTCTAAAATCCTAAATCCTTCCAAATCCTCATCCCGGTAACCAAACTGTACATTTGTATTACAGGCTCCTTCCTAAAGTTTGGTTCGAAAAGGGTGTGGTTTTGGTGTATTAAAATCATACACTACCCAACGAAACACCGCATAGAGACAATGGGTGGCTTTCAAGCTTTTAATTCCCTCGTAAAAAACAAAAATAGCTAGCTTCCTTTAGGTGATTACAAACACCATACAAAAATTAATATACCCTATACAGTATAAAAATAGTATCAGTATGTATATCAATTCGAATCACTGAGCTCTGAAGGAAACACATTCAATTTATCAAAATTAGATTAAAGTTCGATTAACAGATTTTTAAATAAAAAAAATAATTTCAAAAATCATCGTCAATTAAATCTGGCAAATTACATTTTAATTTTAATGAATAAAATGTGACGCCAAATCAATTTTTTTAAAATCATTTTCAGAAATTAAATGTTTAAATGAAATTAAAAGATGAGTTATGGAAATTTAATTTTCAGGATCCCGATTAGAAACTTTAATAAGTTAACAGTTTTAATTTGTTATTAAAATCATACAGACTTCGAATTTAGTAACAAAGTTTAATGTAGAATAATTTAATATTATGCTTAACCGTGACTTAAACAGATTTATCTAAAACGAGGGAGAGTGTAGTAGAGTAGACTGTGTCAACTCTGGGATACCCGTATGACCGAAACATATACATTATATCATCCGGTTAATTACTTTTGGCAAAATTTTAAACATACAGCTTTATTAGGTGTACTGTGCTAATGCTAATGCGGAAAAAGATGGAGTTGTATGGCAGCTACTCGAACCCTCTACAGTAGACCAACCAAATTTTGCATTAACTTGGGCCATTACACTAAACTATTTTTGGCAAAATTTCAGACAACCTGCTTCATTAGGTGTAGTGTAATGCTCATATAAAAGGAGGAGTTGTAGGGCAGCTACTCCAACCCTCTGCAGTAGACCAACCAAATTTTGCATAAATCTATTTATTTTTCGATTCTGATCCGATCCAAACACTTTAGTCTATATCTATATTCGTGAAGATGCCATACAAAGCTGTTAATCCGATAACTGTGAATCTAATAAAGTAACGAGTTTAAAATTAAAAATGAGCAAATAAAGGAAATAGAAAAAGTGCGGGCAAAGTAGGACATTACTCGACCCAATTTTTAGGATGGGTCAAATTTTTTATTATTTTAGTTTTTTGTATTTTTTTTTAATATTATATCATGAGGGAATTAATTAAAGGTTTATTTTATTTCAAACATCGTAGTGAGTATGCACGGGTATCTAAAAGTTGACAAGGGCAACATTAATCTTCCTCGTTTTATTTCGCAATTTAAAAAAATACATCTTTCGGTATAAAAATAAAAAACTTCTTTAAGTAATTTCTTGTTTGTTAAGCTAGACAACAAATAAATTTAAAATAATTAATTAGTCATCAATTGGAAAATACTTCGAGTAAAAAAAAAAATTTCTTCACGTTTTAAAAAACTTTTTAATGTAACAACACGCACAGGAGATTTTTTTTGTTTTTGTAATCAATTTTAACCTTTTTTGTAAATTATTAATAAACTTATATTTAATAATATCTTAAAATATTTTTGGCGTGTAAATTATTTGACCCAACTTTATGAAAAAATTAACAATATTAAAAACAAAAATAAAAATATTTACATTGAACATTACAATATTAGCAATAATTAGAAAATATCCCTTTCCCTCCTATATATATATATCTTTTTATTTTCAAATTTATTTAGAAATTTTTATTTCGTTTTAGAAAATGAAACAGGTACAACTATATCTCCACTTCACGACATTCCTTTGTTCGCTAACGAATCTAAATCTATCTATAATATGATTGTGGAAATTCCTAGATGGACTAATGCTAAAATGGAGGTAATTTAAATAAATATTTTTATTGTTTAATCAATAAATTAAGTCTAATGAACACGTTATTTTAAATATTAATATTTCTAAGTTGAAAATTTTTTTAAAGCATTATTATGTATTCATAACTAAATTAAATATTTAATTTGAAATTCAATATGAATATGTCATAGACTACATTAATTACAATACCGAAACAGGGTTTTCAGTTTGTTACAGAGTCAATGAGCCTAAAGTAGACAAAATTTCAAAATATTGAAAAGAAAAAAAACAATTTTTTATAGCAATTTCATTGTAACAGAAAAACAAGTAAAGTTGGTGTAATTGACTTATCATTACCCTATACCTGATGGTTCAAATTAAATTAAAAATCCTTAAGTCATTTTAAAACCATTAAAGCTTTTATTAGTTCTACAATAAGACATAATTAAAAATTATGTTTTATAATATTAAAAAGTTTTTCTTATAAGTTTATTTATTTATTAAAAATTCTTATTAATTTATCTATTTAAAAATATTAAAAAGCAAAAGAATATGAATTTTAATGTATTTGTAATATGCAATTACTAAATTTGAAATTAAAAATTTTTTATAATATTCATTGTAATATAAAAATAAGTTTTACATACATGCAGCAAGTACAATTAATAGACAGAGTACAATTTAAGTATCGTTCACAATTACATAATTATGCATATATTCTAATTATGATTGTAATACTTATTGATAACAGGAGGTTCAAAATCTCTTATTATAAATATAAGAGATAAGACTTCACCTTTTATCTCTAACACTAATGTACATTGGAATTCAAAGTAATTCTTAAGAAATATTAGCTTGTAGTAAAATACTTTTTTTTCTTATATATAATATAATCTTTTTATCACATTATTTAGTACATCAATTTTTAATAATTCAAAATTATTAAAATTTTTAGTATATGTACTTTTTTAACAGATTTAAAAATGTAAAACATGCAATAAATGTATTTATAAAATACAAGACAAATTTAGTTTAGAATGTACCATTAATAGGCATTTAATAAAGTTAAACTCTAAACATTATGAATATATTAGTACTTATAAAAGTAATAATTAGGAAAGGAAATAGGATAAAACACTATTGTACCGAATTTCAGGTTTATATATCGATATTAATTTCGAAGTTATGCTTGTTCTAGATCTATCTTTGGAAGAGTGAGAGAACCACCACTCTAATTATTCCCTAATGTTAAAACCATAATGGAAACAAAACAGAACACTCTTGTACCAAATGTAAAGTTTTAATTTTTAAAAGTTTTAAAGATATGCTTGTTAGATCTTAGGAGGTACGTGGGAGATATCCAAACCATACAAAATTGATTTCAAATCTCAGAAATTCGAAAAAATGAAAAAAAAACCCTTGTACCAAATTTGAAGGTTTTATCTTCATTGGTTTCGGAGTAATCCGAACCCATGAACGGATCTCAACCATTTTCCATCCTTGCTTTACTTTTGTCCATTGAAGTTTGTAGTATAAATTTTATCGGGATAGCTTCATTAATTTTTGAGTTATCATATTTTTGGTTACATGCTCGTTTGCCCTTGAACCGATCAAAACTTTCAGAAACCGGCACCATGGCCCACCTCGCTCATATGCAATACCCGCCCACTTCCATTTCTAGGAATCTACAATATAAAATTCATGAAAATAGCCTAATTAGTTTTTGAGTTATCGTACGGACGGACAGACATCTCGATATGGACTCAGGTGGTGACGCTGATTAAAAATATATACAAACAAGAAATTAATTTTTAATATTTAAAAATTTTGAAATAGGAAACAGTAAAATAAACAATAAATTGAAAAATTTTTATAATATTGTTTTATAAAAATTGCATTATCGTTAATCTGTAATTAAATCAGTTAAATTTTCTGTACTAGTCTCATGGACAACCATTTTGTGTCGCATAGCTAAACTTAGTTAAAGGTTTTTTGTCCATATTATTCAATTTATAAATTGTAAGGGAGAAAGCTCGTCGTACGACAAATCTAAGTGTAAAAGCCAAATTTCTTTTTCTCTTAAATTTTTACATTGAATTTTAATACTTTTTATTCATAAGATATCCTAGATGTATATCATAAAATCTTAATTATCTAATATCTATCTAGCTTTTTTAAAAATTGGTAAGCTGCAATTACCGATTTATATTTATTTTTTGTGTAGTAGGCTTACCAATAATTTAGTTAAGTATAAGTGAAACGTGCCAAAGAAATCGAGCTCCCCATAACCCTGTTAGAACTGCAAGCATGTGTTAACTCCTTAAAAGGAAAAACTCCAGGTTATGATAACTTGTCATACCCCATTTTGCAAAATCTCCCAATTAATGCTAAATTAATTTTACGGGAAATTTACAATCATATTTTTCTTACGGGCACCATCCCACAATATAGCATCCATAGTTCCTATAGCCAAAAAAGGCAAAGATCAACTTAGTCCGTCCAGTTACCGTCCAATATCACTTTTACCATGTATGAGCAAAGTATTGGAAAAAATTGTAGCAAAACGGCTCTTTTGGCTTTTACAAGAAGAAAAGCTACTGTCAAACAAGCAAACAGCCTACAAAGCAGGTAAAGGTACCATGGACGCCTTACTTTCATTAGATCAGGATATCTGTGATAACTTAGGTACAAGAAATCATATTTCCCTAATATCAATAGACGCAGAAAAAGCTTTTGATCGAGTGGGTGTGCACTCAATAATTGACCAATTAATTAAATGGAAAGTAGGGGGAACTATAATTAACTTCATAAAAAATTTCATGACAAATAGGAAAATTAGGGTTAAAAACAATAACTTCTACTCGAATGTGTGGCCACTTAACAACGGAATCCCTCAAGGATCTCCTTTATCGGTCGTTTTATTCCTGATAGCTTATAACAAACTCAGCGAAATTATAGACGAACAAGAATTTTTCAAACATATATTATATGCCGATGATTTACTAATTTATTGTCCAATAAAAAAATCCTCCGTCTTCAAAAATAAACTAGAAAACCTAATTACTGAATTAACACACTGGGGCAGATACAGCGGCTTAAAAATTTCGATAGAAAAGTCAAAACACTTACACATTTGTAGAAAACATAATTGCAATAATTTCAAAATTAAAATAAACACATTAGATATAGAAAATGTTCCAAATTTAAAAATCTTAGGCTTAGTTTTAAATACAAAATATCGGTGGAACACACACATAGATAACTTATGTAAATCTCCATATAACAGATTAAATTGTATTAAATGTTTAAGTAGTAAATTTTTACAAAGCAATACAAAATCTCTAATTGACGTAGTAAGAGCAGTAATTCTTTCTAAAATTGAATATGGGCTACCAATATACGGATCAGCATCAAATTCTGAGCTACAAAAAATCAAAACAATCTACCACGCAGCAATACGCTCGGCTTTAGGAGCATTTCCATCTTCCCCAATACCCATCATCCTTGCCGAAACAGGGCTTCCATCACTAGATGAAAAAATCACTTTGTCTACAAGAAAACTGTTAACAAAAATAATATTTTCTGAAGGAGTTGAACTATACCAAAAAAGTAAAAAAGTCCTAGCCAGGAAGCGAAAACCGAAAAAACCATCAACCCTCCATCAAGTTATTCTCTTCGCAAAAAACAATAATATGAGCAATAAGCCTATCAACAACTTTCGTAACATTTTCCCACCATGGAAATTTAAAAACGACAGCATTATCTTAGAGCTAACTAAATGGCATAAGGATGAAGTCAATCCAACGTTTTTTCAACAACAGTTTCTCCGGATAAAAAATAAATACGACGATTGGAAGTTTATCTACACAGATGGATCAAAATCCGCCTTCTCAACCACTTTCAGTATTGTAGACGAACATAAAACCATTTTAAAAATTGGAGCCTTGCCAAGCTATTCCACTGCTTACTCCGCCGAAGCTGTCGCAATCCTGAACGCAGTCAAATTCAAATATAATCCGACCGAAAAAATGTATAATATGTTCAGACTCACTCTCAACAATACAAGCTGTCATTAACTTAAACAATAATGAGAAAACAATACAAGAAATACGAGATATATTAAACAAAAAGGAAAAGCACCTAAAATTAATGTGGGTCCCTGGCCACGTGGGTATTGTGGGAAACACCTTTGCAGATCAGATAGCAAAACAGGCTGCCAATTCGCCACTCGTTGAATTAGAATACGCCAATAAAGCCGATATTAATAAAGAAATAACGAAAATAACAAAAAAAGAGTACTTAATTACATGGGCAAACTTTAACCATTTCTACAAGTCTATAAATCCAAATAAACTTCCATCCATCTTTCCAAGAAATGTAAACCGAAAGGATTCAATAGTCTAACGAGATTTAGAATTGGTCACACTTTACTCTCCCATGAACACCTCTTCAAAAAAGAGCCACCACCTACATGCTTCTTTTGTAATATTCAATCTTTAACCATCAAACATATAATAACGGGGTGCCCATCCATCGATACCATAAGGATCCAACAAAGAATAGAACCGCTGCACGTGCTACTCTCACAAGTCACAGCTGAAAACATTACAAGCTTTGTAAAATTTAAAAAAAAAATTAATATTTATAATAAAATTTAAACTTGTAAACTTCAAAAAATTAACTAACAAAATCAAAAATTGTGTTCCAAAAACTTAAATCTTGTACATATTATTTCTCAAATACTTTAACAAGAAATTAATAAAAAACAAATAAAAATAATTATTTTCATACAAACTTATAAAAAGCCAATATATATTTATAAATTTTGATATATACCTACTAGTAAATAAAGAGAAAAGTTTTACAATGTAATGTAATATAATAAATGTATAATATATAAAAAAGGAAAAAAAAAAAATGTAATAAAATAGCCTAAGGCCGTTAGTTGCTAGTGCTAGTTGTAAAATATGTTAACTAATTAATTAGTCATCATATAATATAAATAAATAAATAAATAAATAAGTGAAAATAAAAGTGTTAAGAAAAAATTCTGTTTTCTAAAAATAGCAGGTGGGATTGAATATGTGAATCAGTTTTTCAATAAGCAAGAGTAATTATTATTTTGATAGGGATATTTTCAACTTGTAGAAAAGACTTCTAATGAATTTTGTATAAGCTGATATTACATTCAAAAATTTGACGCTTTTCAATATTTGTTTTATTTTGAAAGTATTTATACCCGTGCATACATATATGAACATCGGGTATATTAAAATTACTCCTCCGTTTGTAACGCATCGAAATATAAGAGCTAGATATAGTGTCAAGGGTACGTATCGAATCAGCGTCGAAAAGTGAATCGATCTAGCTATGTGTGTCCGTCCGTCCGTCCGTCAGCACGATAACTCAAAAACTATAAGAGCTAGAGTTCTGAAACTTTCACAAAGTAATTTTTAGACAATTTGTAGGTTCCCTATTGTTTTTGGTTAAAATCGGAGAAAGGCTTCGGGTAGCTGCCATACAAATTTTTCGATATTTTATGAGTATTTTCTAAATTAATAACGAAATAGAAATCAAATATAAAAACAAACAAATTGTTGTTCAATTATAAATCGATTCTTGGTGTAGTGGTTAGGACATGTTACTTGTAGCAAAAATGTCTCGGTTCGAATTCAGGCTAAGGAAAATTTTTTTTTTTTTTAAATTAATTTTTTTTTATCTATTTTTTTTTAATAAAATATATGTATTTGTTTTATGTTTGAAAAAATTTTGTTTTATAGAAAATTTGACAGAAGACTCTCATTTATATTGAAAATTATTAATTTTTTTTAATATTTCTATAAAAAAATTCAAAACTGTTATTTAAAACAAACAATTGATACCATAGAAACTACGATTATTTAAAACTGTTATTTAAAACAAACAATTGATACCTTAGCAACTACAATTATTAAAAAAAAAATAATGAGATAAATAAAAACTCGTTTTGTAGACAAATTATTAATTGTTCTATGGTATAGTGGATAGGACATGGGACTAGTAGTCAAAACGTTTCGGTTGGATTTCTGGCTGGGGCAAAATTTTTTTCATCTTAAAATTCTCATTTATAAATTATTTATTTTTTTTAATACATTTTTAAAAAAATTCAAAACAGTTATTCAAAACAAACAATTGATACAATCGCAACTATAATAATTTAAAAAAAAAATTGAGATGAATATAAAGTCGATGGCTTAGTGGTTAAGACGTCGACATTTTAATTCAAAAGTGTGGGTTCGAATCTCGTTGAGAGCATATTTTTTTTTTAAATTCTTTTTTAATTCATTTTTTTTTTATTAATTTTTTTTGTAATTAAATATAAAAAAACAAATATTTTGAATTTTCTGTCAAACAGTTCAATTGCAATATAAGAATTTCTTATTTATTTAATACACGCACGGGTATCTAAAAGTTGACAAGGGCAACTATAATCTTCCTCGTTTTCTTTAGAATTGATAAAAAAAAAATTTTTAAACTAAAAAAATTTTTATACGAGAAGGTCTCGGGTTCAAACCCCGGTCAGATCATATCTAGTTAAAAAATATCGTAAAATTGTATAACTAAATTGTAATAGTAATAATCGCAATATAAAATAAGATTTAATAAAAATATATAAATAATTCTTGTGTAAGATTATAGATGGCGGACAAAGTTAACATTTGTGCATTCATATTTCATAACCTTATACAATAGTTACAGCCGAGTAATCAACGGCTTAGTGAATATTATGATTAAAGAAACTGAAGCCGAGTTTAAAATAAACTTGGTGAATGCCCTATACTCCTTAAAGGAGTGGAAAAGGAATAAGAAAAAATTTTTATTTATTTTTAAAAAGCAAAGTGTTAATATATAAAAAATTTTTTTTTGACGGAGAATTTAAATTTAAAATTAAAAAACATAACTGATCGCCAGGGCATTAATTATTTAGAATTTAAATTATTTATTTTTCATTATTCCTTAATTAACTACCTTTTTATCTTTTTTTAAACAAGTAATGAAAAAAACTAAGGGTTCTTAAAAAGGAACATTTTCAAATTTAACAGTGCTTATTACTGTTGGAAATTTTTAAATCCTAATAGTCCTTTAATGGGAAGGTACCCAAATTTTTACAATACAATATGGTAAAGGAGAACGAAGATATAATCCCAATTTGCAGAATTTTCAGGTTTTAACAATTAAATTGTGTCTTTAAAATTTGGAATTTTTATTAAATGGTTAAAACTAATTTCTTCATTTGACTTTCAAAGATTTATAAAAATTTACAAAAGTAGCAATCTTTTACTGCTTTCAGATTTAAAATATACCTAATAGAACACTTGTTATAATAATTTAAAAGTAGAACTTTTTCCGACTTTGGGAGGCTGTAGCTTCATAACGGGTAGGACTACAGAAAAAACTTCGGGTCTTTTTTTTTGCAATACCTACTATTCTTAGTTCAAATTTCTTTTCTCTATTTCAAACGGTGTAAAAGTTTTTTTAAACGTACGGACGGACAGATAGACTATACTTGTACATTTGCGATACCTTTTCGTACTTAGTTCAAATTTCCTTTCTCTATTTCAAACGGGCTTAAAGTAAAAAATTTTTAATTTTATTTTAATAATTTAATTTAATTTTGTGACAATTTAAAACGTAACTAAAATAAAAATGACAGTTTTCATAACGTGTTTTTTTATTAAATCTGAACGCTCTGAGCGTACTCTGTTCATGCTCAGATCTAGGCTCTGATTTAAAAAAAAACGCCTAATATGACCAAATTTATTAAACATTTTAACAGTATAAGCTTTCATGGTATTTTTGCCTTCAATATAATATCAATGTCCACAATACTTCTTTTCAACAATCCTCATACAATTCACCTATTGAACGTCTTTATTATACGATCATCCGAATCTTTCGAATTGTTTTAAATAAAATGAATGAACATAACATTGAAATAAGATACTCAGATACTCTGACTTAGTTCACTCTTCACAAAATTTTCTTTTGAACTGTTTTGTGGAAAAAACTTCAAATTTAATTATAATGAAAAAATTAATAGCGAACATGAATATTTAGAAAAATTATAAATTTATTCAAACAAGAATTATACCCAAAAATTAAATTTAATTATAAAACATTATGAATCGAAATATTGACAAATTAAACAGTGAGAAGATCATGTGAAAAAATAATCAAAAAATACATAAATCCAATATTAACGTAAATTTGAATTTCAGACTGATACCGCTAGCCCTTACCAGCGAATGGAAATTCATGATATTTCAAAACAATTATAGACACATTAATTTTCAGAAAACAAAATTTTTTCATAACATTTTGATTTGCACATACACCTAAATAAATTATCGGTAAATTTTATTTAAAAATCCTAATCTTTATGAAGGTGTCTTTAGGTTTTTATGACCTAAAAATTTTACTTAATTATGAAGAATTGTATTTATTACTAGATTGGCCTGTACGCGTAATCGCTTAACCAACTGAAATGTAAAAAATCTTTAACATAAAACTTCGCGATAAACTATATTTTTGTATAATACCCGACGTGCTGTTCGGACTGATCTTGTAAATTGGTTTGGTCAATTTGAACTCTCACATCTTTTGCAGATTTGTCTCTTCAAAATGCTACGTATGACAATGGGTGAACACAGAATGTGGTAATTTAATCCCGTTAATCTAAAACGAAACTGCTTTCTTTTTAAAGTGAATGACATTTTTACATCAGTACAAATTAATTCTATTCGAGAAAGCAAAACTAGGGCAATACCCTGCGTCAATTTCTATTTTTAAGAATTTTCTAATATATCTCTAACAATTTATTGAGTTCCATATATTAATATTGCAAATTAGAATTGTTACAGACCCTTTTCATACCCTACACCAGAATAGGTAAAAGGGTATATTAACTTTGGTATGGTGTTTGTAACCACCTAAAGGAAGCGAGCTAGATATGGAAAAGTATATATTTGTGATCAGCGTGACCTCCTGAGTCGATATAGCCATGACCGTCCGTCCGTCCGTCGGGACTAGCCAAACATTTCTAAAGACCTTAAAGCATATCCTTAAAATTAATAAAGATAGCAACTTGAAAAAATGTAGAAGCTTCAAATTTGGCACAAGGGTGTTCTTTACTATTCTCTTGCGTGTCCCCCTAATTTGGGATCAATTGGAGTAGAGGTTCAGTACCCCTCTTAGACCTCTCAAGTTTTAAAAGCTTATAATTGAAATTACAAAAAATAGTAACTTAAAATTAAGATAGAACGTTCCAATTGTGTACAAGGGTTAACTAGTATTGAAAGTATGACGGGGACTGCATATGGGCGAAATTGTACCATGGTTTCGGGTTCTGGAGCCTTTCACGAGCTAACAAACATATAAAACACCATAACTCAAAAAATAATGCCGCTATTTTGATGAAATTTAAACTCTAGGGTACTAGTAATGAAACTACCATGAGAATTGGTTCTGGTTGAGTTTGAACGATGAGTTCGGATTCTAGAAGCTTTTGATCGATTTGAGGCCGAACTGTATAATTTCGAAGCCAAAGAATATATTTCCTATTTCCTATGTGTCCCCGAAATTTAGACTTAAATGTAGTGGTGGTTCAGGTGCCTCTTAGGAAATCCCAAAATTAAAAAGCTTAACTTCGAAAATCATAAAGGTAGAAACCCCAAATTTGATATACGAGGGTTTTTTCCTATTTCCGTTTTTAGCACATTTACAAAAAATTTTGTAAAAATGTGCCTATATAGCTTCACTCTGTCCGTCCGTATGTTTACAAAACTTTTACATCGTTTGAAATAGTAAAGAAATTTTAACCACTGTTAGATATTACAAAAAAAATTATTTCGTAAAAGAATTTTTTTCTGTAGCCCCACCCGTTACGGAGCTACAGCCTCCCAAACTTGGAAAAAGCCCTATTTTAAAATTGTTTTAACAAAAGAGTTCTGTTGAGTGTAAATGGTACTATCTAAGGTCTTGAAATTTTGAGAGAAGACCAAAATCAGTAGGAATCCGTTAACAAAATTTTTTGGGCGAGCCCTCTGTTTAGGAGTTATAAGGGCTCGAAAATGGAAACTTTGTGATTTTAAAGCACCTGTACCTTGAATATCTGTCCCAATTTTTTTTTTATTAATATACAAAATTTAAAGGTCCAACATTATATCTTAACATATGTTAAAGGATTTTCTTAAATTTAAAAGCGGTTCCTTAAATTGAAGAAAGTGTCTCTCAGTTTTACCCATTTTTGCCTAGATAGTATAATTCTAAGTAAAATTCCAAATTTTTGTGGAATTCATAATTTAATTCCTAGAACCTACCAAAATGGGGGGGGGGGGAGAGAGTTAGGTCCTTGAGAAATTTGGCAACCTTCCACCTTGAAGGGCTATTAGAACTTTAAAATAAAAAATTTACTGTCTGACTAAGTAACCAGTAACTTAGTCACCAGCGTATATATTTCTTAAACTAAACGTTAATATTGAAGCTTCAACATTATGTTCCGATAAAATACTTAGTATGAAACACTATATTATTTTGAAAATGTGCTTTTTTAAAAACCCTTGGTTTTTTTTCACTTGTTATTTAACACTTTTATATTTTTAAAAGGCTAAGAATTTTACCATAAAACATATTATGTAAATTGAAAACAAAATATTTTTTTAATAAACGATTACGATTAAGCTATGTTCAAAGGTACTTGCTGCATTTATGTTAAATTTTTTTTTATATTTAAATGAATTATATGTGAAGTTCTAAATTTGTAATTGTATTTTAGAAATACATTTGTTTCATATTTTGCGTTTATAAGCTTTTCTAATAGGTACATAACCTAACCATTTAAAATAATTGAAATTTTGAAAAATTTGAATTATTAAATATATTATGCTTTGATAAACTTTTTATCTCAAAATTTCAAATTTTTTCACTTTTGTAAATGAATTGGAATAAATATATTTTCATTTATTTCAAGTTTTTTTTGTTTTTTAATATTTTTAAATAGATAAATTAGTAAGAATTTGTAATATTTTTTAATAGATAGAGTAATTAGGAATTGTTTTTAGTATTATAAAGTTGATTTGGTTAGCTATGTGTTACGATTAATAACAGCTTTTATGGTGTTAAAATGACATGGATTCTTCTTCTTCTTCTATGGCGCTACAGTCCGTTGTCGAACCTTGGCCTCCTGAATCATCCTCTTCCAGTTCACGCCATCTTGGGCAGCAGTTATCCAATTTTGCTCTTGCAGCATTGATACAGCGTATGACTCGACTGCATCAACCCATCGATTTCTCGGCTTTCCCACTGGCCTTTTTCTATCTATTTTCCCGTTCAATACTTTTTTTGGAATGCGGGAATCTGGTATACGTTGTATGTGACCGGCCCACCTAAGGCGTTGTAGCTTGATGTATGTCACAACATCGCTGTCGGTGTATACATTGTATAGCTCTGCGTTGCGTCGCATTCTAAATTGGCCCGGGTCGATAATTGGCCCGATAATTTTACGGAGTATTTTTCTTTCGAAACGGGAGAGTAGGTTTGCCGTCGCTTGGGTGATCGTCCACGTTTCACTGCCGTAGCATAACACCGGTCTGATAAGAGATTTGTACAGCTCAAGTTTACATTTTCTGCTGACTTCTCGATATCTCATTATCTTCAACCCAGAGTAGTATGCGTTGTTTGCCTTGCCTATCCTTCGGGTTACCTTTGATGTTTCATCGTTTCCACTTGTTATTTCGGCCCCTAAATAGACAAAACTTTTTACTACTTCCACGTTGTCAGCACCAAAAGTAATGTTTTGTTTCTCTCTCTGGTTTCGTCTGGATACTACTAACATTTTCGTCTTATCGATGTTAATCCTCAGACCCAGTTCTATAGCTATAGTTTTCTCTAACTGGATATAGCATTCTCTGACACCTGCCTCTGACCTTCCTAGTAGATTTAAGTCGTCTGCGTATGCTGCTATCTGGGTGGTTTTGAATAGCAACGTGGCTTTCGGGTCAGATGGGATTTTCCTGACTATATGCTCCAGGGCAAGATTGAAAAGCATAAGCGCGAGTCCATCCCCCTGTTTCAGTCCCTGTTTGATGTTGAAGGGTTCTGTGAGGTCCCCTTTGATTTTTACCCTCGCGCTTGTGTTTCGGATAGTAGCTTTAATCAATCTTACTAGCTTTGCCGGTACGCCTAGGTTGCTTAAAACTACATATAATTTTTCCCTTTGGATAGAAACATAGGCGGTTCGAATTCAGGCTAAGGAAAATTTTTTTTTTTTTTAAATTAATTTTTTTTTATCTATTTTTTTTTTAATAAAATATATGTATTTGTTTTATGTTTGAAAAAATTTTGTTTTATAGAAAATTTGACAGAAGACTCTCATTTATATTGAAAATTATTAATTTTTTTTAATATTTCTATAAAAAAATTCAAAACTGTTATTTAAAACAAACAATTGATACCATAGAAACTACGATTATTTAAAACTGTTATTTAAAACAAACAATTGATACCTTAGCAACTACAATTATTAAAAAAAAAATAATGAGATAAATAAAAACTCGTTTTGTAGACAAATTATTAATTGTTCTATGGTATAGTGGATAGGACATGGGACTAGTAGTCAAAACGTTTCGGTTGGATTTCTGGCTGGGGCAAAATTTTTTTCATCTTAAAATTCTCATTTATAAATTATTTATTTTTTTTAATACATTTTTAAAAAAATTCAAAACAGTTATTCAAAACAAACAATTGATACCATCGCAACTATAATAATTTAAAAAAAAAATTGAGATGAATATAAAGTCGATGGCTTAGTGGTTAAGACGTCGACATTTTAATTCAAAAGTGTGGGTTCGAATCTCGTTGAGAGCATATTTTTTTTTTAAATTCTTTTTTAATTCATTTTTTTTTTATTAATTTTTGTAATTAAATATAAAAAAACAAATATTTTGAATTTTCTGTCAAACACTTCAATTGCAATATAAGAATTTCTTATTTATTTAATACACGCACGGGTATCTAAAAGTTGACAAGGGCAACTATAATCTTCCTCGTTTTCTTTAGAATTGATAAAAAAAAAATTTTTAAACTAAAAAAATTTTTATACGAGAAGGTCTCGGGTTCAAACCCCGGTCAGATCATATCTAGTTAAAAAATATCGTAAAATTGTATAACTAAATTGTAATAGTAATAATCGCAATATAAAATAAGATTTAATAAAAATATATAAATAATTCTTGTGTAAGATTATAGATGGCGGACAAAGTTAACATTTGTGCATTCATATTTCATAACCTTATACAATAGTTACAGCCGAGTAATCAACGGCTTAGTGAATATTATGATTAAAGAAACTGAAGCCGAGTTTAAAATAAACTTGGTGAATGCCCTATACTCCTTAAAGAAGTGGAAAAGGAATAAGAAAAAATTTTTATTTATTTTTAAAAAGCAAAGTGTTAATATATAAAAAATTTTTTTTTGACGGAGAATTTAAATTTAAAATTAAAAAACATAACTGATCGCCAGGGCATTAATTATTTAGAATTTAAATTATTTATTTTTCATTATTCCTTAATTAACTACCTTTTTATCTTTTTTTAAACAAGTAATGAAAAAAACTAAGGGTTCTTAAAAAGGAACATTTTCAAATTTAACAGTGCTTATTACTGTTGGAAATTTTTAAATCCTAATAGTCCTTTAATGGGAAGGTACCCAAATTTTTACAATACAATATGGTAAAGGAGAACGAAGATATAATCCCAATTTGCAGAATTTTCAGGTTTTAACAATTAAATTGTGTCTTTAAAATTTGGAATTTTTATTAAATGGTTAAAACTAATTTCTTCATTTGACTTTCAAAGATTTATAAAAATTTACAAAAGTAGCAATCTTTTACTGCTTTCAGATTTAAAATATACCTAATAGAACACTTGTTATAATAATTTAAAAGTAGAACTTTTTCCGACTTTGGGAGGCTGTAGCTTCATAACGGGTAGGACTACAGAAAAAACTTCGGGTCTTTTTTTTTGCAATACCTACTATTCTTAGTTCAAATTTCTTTTCTCTATTTCAAACGGTGTAAAAGTTTTTTTAAACGTACGGACGGACAGATAGACTATACTTGTACATTTGCGATACCTTTTCGTACTTAGTTCAAATTTCCTTTCTCTATTTCAAACGGGCTTAAAGTAAAAAATTTTTAATTTTATTTTAATAATTTAATTTAATTTTGTGACAATTTAAAACGTAACTAAAATAAAAATGACAGTTTTCATAACGTGTTTTTTTATTAAATCTGAACGCTCTGAGCGTACTCTGTTCATGCTCAGATCTAGGCTCTGATTTAAAAAAAAACGCCTAATATGACCAAATTTATTAAACATTTTAACAGTATAAGCTTTCATGGTATTTTTGCCTTCAATATAATATCAATGTCCACAATACTTCTTTTCAACAATCCTCATACAATTCACCTATTGAACGTCTTTATTATACAATCATCCGAATCTTTCGAATTGTTTTAAATAAAATGAATGAACATAACATTGAAATAAGATACTCAGATACTCTGACTTAGTTCACTCTTCACAAAATTTTCTTTTGAACTGTTTTGTGGAAAAAACTTCAAATTTAATTATAATGAAAAAATTAATAGCGAACATGAATATTTAGAAAAATTATAAATTTATTCAAACAAGAATTATACCCAAAAAATAAATTTAATTATAAAACATTATGAATCGAAATATTGACAAATTAAACAGTGAGAAGATCATGTGAAAAAATAATCAAAAAATACATAAATCCAATATTAACGTAAATTTGAATTTCAGACTGATACCGCTAGCCCTTACCAGCGAATGGAAATTCATGATATTTCAAAACAATTATAGACACATTAATTTTCAGAAAACAAAATTTTTTCATAACATTTTGATTTGCACATACACCTAAATAAATTATCGGTAAATTTTATTTAAAAATCCTAATCTTTATGAAGGTGTCTTTAGGTTTTTATGACCTAAAAATTTTACTTAATTATGAAGAATTGTATTTATTACTAGATTGGCCTGTACGCGTAATCGCTTAACCAACTGAAATGTAAAAAATCTTTAACATAAAACTTCGCGATAAACTATATTTTTGTATAATACCCGACGTGCTGTTCGGACTGATCTTGTAAATTGGTTTGGTCAATTTGAACTCTCACATCTTTTGCAGATTTGGCTCTTCAAAATGCTATGTATGACAATGGGTGAACACAGAATGTGGTAATTTAATCCCGTTAATCTAAAACGAAACTGCTTTCTTTTTAAAGTGAATGACATTTTTACATCAGTACAAATTAATTCTATTCGAGAAAGCAAAACTAGGGCAATACCCTGCGTCAATTTCTATTTTTAAGAATTTTCTAATATATCTCTAACAATTTATTGAGTTCCATATATTAATATTGCAAATTAGAATTGTTACAGACCCTTTTCATACCCTACACCAGAATAGGTAAAAGGGTATATTAACTTTGGTATGGTGTTTGTAACCACCTAAAGGAAGCGAGCTAGATATGGAAAAGTATATATTTGTGATCAGCGTGACCTCCTGAGTCGATATAGCCATGACCGTCCGTCCGTCCGTCGGGACTAGCCAAACATTTCTAAAGACCTTAAAGCATATCCTTAAAATTAATAAAGATAGCAACTTGAAAAAATGTAGAAGCTTCAAATTTGGCACAAGGGTGTTCTTTACTATTCTCTTGCGTGTCCCCCTAATTTGGGATCAATTGGAGTAGAGGTTCAGTACCCCTCTTAGACCTCTCAAGTTTTAAAAGCTTATAATTGAAATTACAAAAAATAGTAACTTAAAATTAAGATAGAACGTTCCAATTGTGTACAAGGGTTAACTAGTATTGAAAGTATGACGGGGACTGCATATGGGCGAAATTGTACCATGGTTTCGGGTTCTGGAGCCTTTCACGAGCTAACAAACATATAAAACACCATAACTAGTAATGAAACTACCATGAGAATTGGTTCTGGTTGAGTTTGGACGATGAGTTCGGATTCTAGAAGCTTTTGATCGATTTGAGGCCGAACTGTATAATTTCGAAGCCAAAGAATATATTTCCTATTTCCTATGTGTCCCCGAAATTTAGACTTAAATGTAGTGGTGGTTCAGGTGCCTCTTAGGAAATCCCAAAATTAAAAAGCTTAACTTCGAAAATCATAAAGGTAGAAACCCCAAATTTGATATACGAGGGTTTTTTCCTATTTCCGTTTTTAGCACATTTACAAAAAATTTTGTAAAAATGTGCCTATATAGCTTCACTCTGTCCGTCCGTATGTTTACAAAACTTTTACACCGTTTGAAATAGTAAAGAAATTTTAACCACTGTTAGATATTACAAAAAAAATTATTTCGTAGAAGAATTTTTTTCTGTAGCCCCACCCGTTACGGAGCTACAGCCTCCCAAACTTGGAAAAAGCCCTATTTTTAAATTGTTTTAACAAAAGAGTTCTGTTGAGTGTATTTTCAATCTGACAAAAGACGGCAAAAGATAGCTGGTTTATAAATTTTTAAAAGGCAAATGTTTAGGGTTGCCATACGGTACTAAAATTTACAATTATGCAAAACTCAATTTTTGCAAAATTTTCGGCAACACATATCTTCTAAATGGTACTATCTAAGGTCTTGAAATTTTGAGAGAAGTCCAAAATCAGTAGGAGTCCGTTAACAAAATTTTTTGGGCGAGCCCTCTGTTTAGGAGTTATAAGGGCTCGAAAATGGAAACTTTGTGATTTTAAAGCACCTGTACCTTGAATATCTGTCCCAATTTTTTTTTTATTAATATACAAAATTTAAAGGTCCAACATTATATCTTAACATATGTTAAAGGATTTTCTTAAATTTAAAAGCGGTTCCTTAAATTGAAGAAAGTGTCTCTCAGTTTTACCCATTTTTGCCTAGATAGTATAATTCTAAGTAAAATTCCAAATTTTTGTGGAATTCATAATTTAATTCCTAGAACCTACCAAAATGGGTGGGGGGGGAGAGAGAGTTAGGTCCTTGAGAAATTTGGCAACCTTCCACCTTGAAGGGCTATTAGAACTTTAAAATAAAAAATTTACTGTCTGACTAAGTAACCAGTAACTTAGTCACCAGCGTATATATTTCTTAAACTAAACGTTAATATTGAAGCTTCAACATTATGTTCCGATAAAATACTTAGTATGAAACACTATATTATTTTGAAAATGTGCTTTTTTAAAAACCCTTGGTTTTTTTTTTCACTTGTTATTTAACACTTTTATATTTTTAAAAGGCTAAGAATTTTACCATAAAACATATTATGTAAATTGAAAACAAAATATTTTTTTAATAAACGATTACGATTAAGCTATGTTCAAAGGTACTTGCTGCATTTATGTTAAATTTTTTTTTATATTTAAATGAATTATATGTGAAGTTCTAAATTTGTAATTGTATTTTAGAAATACATTTGTTTCATATTTTGCGTTTATAAGCTTTTCTAATAGGTACATAACCTAACCATTTAAAATAATTGAAATTTTGAAAAATTTGAATTATTAAATATATTATGCTTTGATAAACTTTTTATCTCAAAATTTCAAATTTTTTCACTTTTGTAAATGAATTGGAATAAATATATTTTCATTTATTTCAAGTTTTTTTTGTTTTTTAATATTTTTAAATAGATAAATTAGTAAGAATTTGTAATATTTTTTAATAGATAGAGTAATTAGGAATTGTTTTTAGTATTATAAAGTTGATTTGGTTAGCTATGTGTTACGATTAATAACAGCTTTTATGGTGTTAAAATGACATGGATTCTTCTTCTTCTTCTATGGCGCTACAGTCCGTTGTCGAACCTTGGCCTCCTGAATCATCCTCTTCCAGTTCACGCCATCTTGGGCAGCAGTTATCCAATTTTGCTCTTGCAGCATTGATACAGCGTATGACTCGGCTGCATCAACCCATCGATTTCTCGGCTTTCCCACTGGTCTTTTTCTATCTATTTTCCCGTTCAATACTTTTTTTGGAATGCGGGAATCTGGTATACGTTGTATGTGACCGGCCCACCTAAGGCGTTGTAGCTTGATGTATGTCACAACATCGCTGTCGGTGTATACATTGTATAGCTCTGCGTTGCGTCGCATTCTAAATTGGCCCTGGTCGATAATTGGCCCGATAATTTTACGGAGTATTTTTCTTTCGAAACGGGAGAGTAGGTTTGCCGTCGCTTGGGTGATCGTCCACGTTTCACTGCCGTAGCATAACACCGGTCTGATAAGAGATTTGTACAGCTCAAGTTTACATTTTCTGCTGACTTCTCGATATCTCATTATCTTCAACCCAGAGTAGTATGCGTTGTTTGCCTTGCCTATCCTTCGGGTTACCTTTGATGTTTCATCGTTTCCACTTGTTATTTCGGCCCCTAAATAGACAAAACTTTTTACTACTTCCACGTTGTCAGCACCAAAAGTAATGTTTTGTTTCTCTCTCTGGTTACGTCTGGATACTACTAACATTTTCGTCTTATCGATGTTAATCCTCAGACCCAGTTCTATAGCTATAGTTTTCTCTAACTGGATATAGCATTCTCTGACACCTGCCTCTGACCTTCCTAGTAGATTTAAGTCGTCTGCGTATGTTGCTATCTGGGTGGTTTTGAATAGCAACGTGGCTTTCGGGTCAGATGGGATTTTCCTGACTATATGCTCCAGGGCAAGATTGAAAAGCATAAGCGCGAGTCCATCCCCCTGTTTCAGTCCCTGTTTGATGTTGAAGGGTTCTGTGAGGTCCCCTTTGATTTTTACCCTCGCGCTTGTGTTTCGGATAGTAGCTTTAATCAATCTTACTAGCTTTGCCGGTACGCCTAGGTTGCTTAAAACTACATATAATTTTTCCCTTTGGATAGAAACATAGGCGGTCTTGAAATCTACAAAGATTTGATGTACATCGACATTTCTTTCCCAGCACTTCTCCAATACCTGCTTCAGCACAAATAACTGGTCCGTTGTAGACCGTCCTGGCCTGAAACCGGACTGGTATTCGCCTATGATGTTTTCGGCATTTATTTCTAAGCGGGCTTTCAAGATGTTGGTGAAAACTTTGTAGGAAGTGCTAAGTAGCGATATCCCTCTGTAATTTTTACAGTTGAGCTTATCTCCTTTTTTGTAGATTGGACATATAATACTTAGTTGCCAGTCAGCGGGTATTTTTTCTTTTTGCCACACCTTTAGTATTATTTTATGAAGGATTTTTTGTACCGTTTCTCCTCCATCTCGCAGAAGTTCAGCCGGAATGTTATCTGCACCAGGAGCCTTGTTATTTTTCAATAGCTCTATGGCATTGACCACCTCTGTTAATGTAGGTTGTCCCGTGATTTCATTTTGGGTTTGCCTTTCCACTGTGATCTGTTCTTATTCAATTACTTCATCGTTTGGTGCATTTAGTAAGGTTTCAAAATATTCTTTCCACCTGTTCTTAATGTCATCCCTCAGATGATAAAAGATTATCTTCTGCGTCTCTACATAAGTTTGACTGGGCTTTGTAACCATCTCTGATGATGCGGATGTCTTTGTATGCTGCTCTGATACTATCGCGATTTTGCAAATTATCTTGGACCTTTCTTAGCGCATCGTTCTGCCATTTCCTTTTTTTCTTTCTGCAGATTTTGTCGACCTCTCTTCTAAGTTGCTTAGCACGTGTTGGTCTACTTAATTTTCTTTTGTGTGCTTCATTTCTTGCGGCTACCGCATCTCTGCATTCTCCGTCATACCATTCGTTTCGAACTTTTATTGGCTGGAAACCAATAGTTTCTTCAGAAGCTCGATGTAGTGCCGTTTTTAAACTATCCCACATTTCATTTAGCTCCATGTGTTGCAACTCCTCTAGATTTAAGTTTGTCTCGATCGACGCTTTGTACTCGTTTTTCACAGATGTTATATTGAGTTTGCTTACGTCCAGCTTCGTTGCATTGTGTTTTCTCAATGCTCGTTTGGCTATGATTCTCCTCCTATATCTGACTTTCACAAGATTATGATACGATCCACAGCAGGCTCCTCTATAGGCTCTTACATACTATAGGCTCTTACATCCATGATGTGGGATGCCCCTCTCTTTTCAACTAAAACGTGATCAATTTGGTTGAACGTTTTTCCGTTGGGAGATACCCATGTGATCTTATGAATGTCCTTGTGGGGGAAGAATGTGGATGATATAACCATTCTTTTGCTACTGGCGAAATCGATTAATCTTTGTCCGTTATCGTTGGTGGAACTATGTAGGCTGTGTTCTCCAATCGTGCCTTTGTATACTTCCTCTTTTCCAATTTTCGCATTCGTGTCCCCGAGCAAAATTTTAATGTCGTTCGATGGTATTTGATCGTAGACAGCCTCCAGTTTACTATAGAAATCCGCTTTGATCTGCTCCGCCTTATCCTCGGTAGGTGCATGAGCGTTTATCAAGGATACATTGTGCAATCTTGTTTTGATGCGGATTACACAGAGTCTCTCATTCACCGGTTTAAAATCTAGGATCGCCTGTTTGTACGCTTTGTTGACTAAAAATGCCACGCCGAATTCTCTCTTTCCACCATCTTTTCCACTGAAGAATACCGAGTGGCTCCTAAGATCCGAAATACCTTTGTTGTGCCATTTTGTTTCTTGAATTGCTGCTATCGCTATTTTATATTTTATTAGTTCAGGTAGCAGGGATTTTAACGCTCCTTTTTTGTTCAGTGTTCTCACATTCCATGTTGCAAAAGCAATATCCATTTTCTGTTGCTTGGGTCGGTGCCGTGTTTCCATTTGTATCCGAGGCTTTGATTTAGGTTTCGTAACAATATTTTTTACTGGATAGGGCTGTTAACCGTATGCCAAACCCCCATATTTGGAGGGCCGTTGGGTTTGAAGAGTTGCTTCAGAATTTGCCATATAATGCGTTGAAGTTTTCATAACTATGTTACGGGTTCAACTGCATTATATAACGTTTTCCTACTTCCTGAGAAGCCGATGTATGTGGCCATTCAAGTTGCAACTATTCTTCCCTCCTCCTTTCTCAACCGGGCTTGGGACCGGCTACGGCGGAGTTATGGATATATGGATATCTCATTAAATTTGAAACAAATAGGTGTAGGGTATTTCTAAGTCGGTTGCATCGACTGACTGTTTCTTTACTTGTTTAATTTTAAGCAATGAAGGGGTAATCCTAAGGGTGTCAAAGAATTAATGTATTCTTTCAGCAAAATAATTTTATCTGTTGAGTCAGATATGACTGAAACCACACTATAATAAAACTTTTTAGGTCCGTCAATTAATTTTAAAATTTCATCAAAAGTTTCCCCAAAAACATGATTTATTATTGAACCAGTACAAATAAATTTATCATGTACTTATTTTAATAATCTCTTCACTAAATTTTCCGGGAACCTCATTATTACCTAATAGCAGAAGCCATTTTGAAAAGTTTTAAATCATCACCAAATACAATTACTTTTCCATCCATTGGTGTATTACATTGAGTTATATCTTTTAACAAACGATCGATACAATTAATTCTGAATTAATTTTGAAGCCTGATCAATTAAAATAAGATTTGCTTGACGATGAAGTACATTAGCTATTTGAGAACTCGCTTTATAGAAGAAACTGAAGTCTGTGTTTTTTTTGATACTGCGGTAAACCAAACTTTTTATGCACAGTCTTTCCCTAGTAAATATAAATAATATTTTAAAACTTGTTATTTAAGAAAAAAATAATGTTGCGTCTAGATTTACTTTAATATGTAGCAAATCTACATGCATATTAAATAGTTATATGTTATAAATGTATATTTTGTGCGTTAGTGTTTTTTAGTTGGTTTTATGTTATTCGAAAATAAATTTGTCATATGTCGTGTCACTTAATTGAGGTCCATCATGTTATTTTAAAAATTATCTAATTTAATTTTTTGTTTTTTTTTTTATGAAAAATAACTTATATTGTTTTTTTATATTTTTTATAATTATTTCGTTTAATTGTTATATTATTATATCATCTGTTTAAGTGTATTATAAAATTTTTTTTTGAAATTCAAAAAATTAGTCTTGAAATTCAAAAGTAATAAATTTGATATCCAAAAATTGGCAAGCAGTAATATGCGATGTTTTTTTAAGCGCTTACTGTTCAACTGTTAGGCTAATAAGTCTGCCTATACCATAGGTACATGTTGGAACAGGGGGTCATATTATATTCGTGTTACTAGTCTTATTGAATTCCACATACAATTTAAACATGAGATAGTACTAGGCCTTATAACATGTAGAAACGTCTTAGATTTTCAATATTTACAATTCTATTTTTGTTTATATTGTAATATTTTATATTTTACTTATATTTTATTCTATATCTGCGAGTTATATTATTTAATTAAATTATTTGATTATATTTTGCATTTGTTTATATTTTTATATTAAAGTATTTTTTATTAAAGATTTATAATTATTAATTATTGATTATGCCATTAATTTGAACTCAATGGCAAATGGTAGCTGAGTCGAGTCGAAAACCCGAAAAGTTTTTTCACTTTCACTAGAATTCGAACCAGGGCCCTTCCGCATGAAAGGTCGGCACTCAACCACTGTGCAACCCAGCTGTTAATGTTATGTTCATCATATGTTATGTTCATCATTGTTATGTTCATCATTGTTATGTTCATCATATCATAATTTTTTCAATAATTTATTTAAGTGTATGTGAATAAAAAAATTTCGAGAAAAAACTCAGTTTTCATACCGAGTGTCTTGGATATGTGATACAATATTCAAATAATCGAGTTATGATTATTTTTATGTGGATATTTCTTTCTTGTATATGCAGATGTTACAAAATTGAACGCTTTTCAAAAATGTTTATTGTCTTATAAATATTTTTCTTTAGTATTGAATAAAATAAAAAAAATCTTAAAAATATCGGGTATAAAACTCGATTTAAAAAAAAATTGAGTTTAAAAATCTATATCATGTCCTTTTCAGAAGTTAAAAATACCACTGATCGGAAGAGAATTTTCAATTTTGGTAAAGAAATTAATTGCATTTGATGATTCAATAATCAACTACATATGCCATGCTTGTATAAGAAACTGATACAATTATTTCTATTTCATTATTTATTCCTTAACTATTTCATACTTGTCCACCCTGTAGGCAAAACTGTACAAAAAATTTGTAATATATAAATATGTACGAGTATGTTTTTGCCTATTTAAATAAGTTTTTTTTATGAACGCAAGTGTTGTCGATGTTAAGCAATATGGTTTAAAAATTTGACAGGTATTCAAGTTACAGGTATTTAAAAATAGCGAATTTACAATTTTCGTGCCCTTACAACTTTCAAACAGAGGGCGTGATAAAAAAATTTTGTTAACTGCGACCTACTAATTTTTGAAGGTCTAACTTCTCCAAAAATATCAAGATCCAAGCTTGAACCGTTTAGAACATATATGGGGCCAAAAATTTTGCAAAAATTGAGTTTTGCACAATGGTGAATTTTAGAATATGACAAGGCAACCCTATAACTTTTAGTCACCTAATAAAATACACCTAACAGAACGCTATAATACAATTTTAAATATTGAGCTTTTTTGGAATTTTCTAGGGAAGGGACTATAACTTTGTCACCCTTCAAAGTTAAGGAAAAGCTTTGACAAATGTTGAAATATAATTAAAGAGCTTTGAATTTTGTATATCACTTAAAAAAAATTTGAACAGGTATCCAAGTTACAGGTGTTTAAAAATAGCAAAATTTAAATTTTTCAGTCCTTATAGCTTCCAAACAGTAGGCTTGACAAAAAAACCCGAATTTCTGTAACATTGGGTAATGGGTAATGATCAATAATTCTCTTTTCGTTAACTTTAAAATAATCAATGACGGCCATTATTACTTGCGTCAAATTTTTAGAATCGAATATAAAATATTTTGCTCCTTAAGTATGAGAAAACTACTTATAATGATTGAGATTTCATGACTCTTCTGGTTGTGCCCAATGGTTCTCTCAAATCCGATAAAAACATTTAAGCACGTCTCAGTGCATAAATCTCTTTTAGAGTTCCTAATTGCAGAATTTATTTTATGTATTTGTATGTGATTCCGTATAATACCTAGAATTTCTAGTAGTTCACTTTAAAATGTATAGTTTTTTTATTTTGTTTTAGAACGTAAAGGGATAGGGTAAGGGAAGTTTCGTTTTTGTTGCAGTACATATTTAAACCCTCGTTAGCCGGTCCTACAATTTTATTTCAAATAAAAGGATATGATTCTTATTTCTTTATGAGAAATAAATTGAAATATAATACATATTTTATAATTAATTATTAAAATGACAGCTTAAAATTTATATGTATTTTTAAACATTGACATTAATTAAATAAATTTTTCAGATATCCTTAAAAACTCCAATGAATCCTATTAAGCAAGACGTTAAGAAGGGGAAACTTCGATTTGTTGCAAATTGTTTTCCTCATCATGGTTATATTTGGAATTATGGAGCGTTTCCTCAAACTTGGGAAAATCCAAATTTCATTGAGCCCACAACCGGTTGTAAAGGTAAATTTTTTGTGGTTAAAATATCTAATAAAAGGAATCATGCCTTAAATTGCAGGTGATAACGATCCAATTGATGTTCTTGAAATTGGATATCGTGTAGCAAAATGCGGAGAAATTCTACAAGTAAAAGTTCTTGGTTGCGTTGCTTTAATTGATGAAGGAGAAACTGATTGGAAAATTATTACAATTAACGTAAATGATCCTTTAGCTGACCAACTAAATGACATTGACGATGTGGAAAAATTTTTACCAGGTTTATTAAGAGCAACTGTTGAATGGTTTAAGGTATAATACAAATTAATATATAGAAAATATTAATTTGCTCTATGAATTATATGACTTTGTTTATATTGCACTTCATAATATTCCTGGTTTATTTGTTATGAATTCAAAAAGAAGTATGTTAACAAATTATATTTCGAACTGTAATGAAACAAGAATAATAGTTCAGAGTTTTGCGAATATATTTAAGATTTTGTCATATATAAAATAAATACATTCACATGTCTTTTTTCATTCAGATAATATATGATAAATTTATGTTTTAAAAAAAAAGCTTCTTGGAACTTTAAAAGAGATTCAATTAAAATTTTAATTGACATTTTGAATTGAATAAGTTTATTATTATAAAATTAAAAGTTGAATAATATGGGTTGGGTACGTAATCCCGCATCCCAAAATCCCACATCCCAAAATCCCGCATTCCAAAATCCCGCATCCCAAAATCCCACATCCCAAAATCCCGTATTTTAAAATCCCGCATTCCAAAATCCTTATTTTGTAACCAAAGTCTCGCATACATGAATTTATAAATACTCTGGAAAAAGGGTCAACTTTGATTTTTAACAAACCTAAATATGCTTCCTAATCTCGCATTATGTTTTTACGGGAATTTATATTTACGGGATTATGTACATACGGGATTTTGTAATTACGGGATTTAATAAACTTACGGGATTTTGTATTTACAGGATTTTCTCATTCGGGATATTGAGCCACTCCCGAATAATATAAATAATAAAATGAAATTAAAAAAATGTAGAATTAAAGATAGTTAATGTTTATATAGTTTTATATTGTTGATATTAATTTTTAAAAAAGGTAATGTTGTTGATGTTTGTTTTAGCAAGAGCCATCCTAAAACGCGGTTATGCGGCCCGTTGTGCATCCCACTTTCAATACTTTTTATCAATGTATAAGTAATATTATTCATTTTGTTTATATATGTGGGTATCAAATATATGATTTGTGGATTTTAACTTATAGCTGGTCAGCAAGCGGATTTGTAAAGAAAAATTATTTTTCAACATTTTTTTTTCAATTTAATATTTTATGAGAATCTAATCCGCACCGCTTCGGTTTGTAAGCTCAATGCTTATGCTCTATCCTACTGAGGCCCTAAATAACTGTTATAATAAGTTAAAACATTATATAACTGTATTTCTACTTTTTTATAATCTTAAAATATTTATTTTGTTTCCACACCACCTTTAGGTTAGAGAGTTTAGCTATTATTTAATACATTATTTTAATCTGTATATATGGTGCAGTTATTTTAATTAACTTCTTAATGTTTTCAACTAAATTTGAATAATTTAAAATTAGTTCATCATCTACATACATATAATTTTCATTTATGGTTATCGGGTTCTTAGGCTAAAATCTTGAAATTTTATTTAAATTTGAAACTAAAGGTTAAAAATACTGTACCTAAACAAAATATAAATATTTCACCTCTAATTTTAATTTTTAAGTTATTTTTGGTTAAAAATAAATTAAAATCATTTTCCGTTTATTATATAACAATTCAATATGCTGTGCAAGATACTAAAAAATTTTAGGTAACATAGTTTATTTTAGAATTGGAATAACTATATTTGCACACAAAACAATTGTGTTGTGAATTAGAATATAGAAAGCCAACTATATAAAGTCTATGACAACTATAATTTATGTTGTGTTGTGAATTGAAATAGCACCCAATGTCTCAGCTTTTCATAGAACTGATTTTGTTTAGAAAATAACTGTGTTTGAATTTATTTAAATTTAATTTGCTTCGAAGTTTTCAAAAATGAACGTGAAAATCAATATTTGAGTAGAACGAATGTGGTTTAACCGAAAAGATAATTCAAAATTTTAGATGTTGAGCTCAGAAATGAAACCATATTTAATTACATAACAAAAAAATGATTAAGTATAATAAAAAAAATACATTTTTAGAATGATAATTGGCCCCCGCATCGCAGAGTTCTGCGTCCAATAGTTCCGCCACCCTACTGTATATACTTTAAATTAAAAAATCAATCTCTAAATTATTAATTTAATTTAGAGTTTCTGAAAACTCGGGAAAATAAAATTCGTCGAACTCTTCCAATTCGTTGTTTCAATTAAGTATTTTATTACATATAATAGAGCGTTGAACAGTTTTTGCAAATTTTCTGTATGTTTGCCAGTATTTTTATATTGAGTAAATACCTGTTTTAATTTGTCAAAATCAGTTTTTTCCATTGGTTTCTAATCCCGACTTTTTAATATCTGGTTTAGTTCAATAATAATTTCTATTTGTTCAGATTCAGGTAAAGCATCATTTTGCATATTAGAATCATTTTCGTTTACTACTAAAGTAGCGTTAATTTTAAATAATCGTTTCATTATATATATTGCTTAACCTATCGCTTGTTTTGATAGAACATTATTTGTATTCTTCAGGTATTTTAAAAGATTCATCAAATTTACATTTATGCGTTCATCAACGCGCTTGGAAATATTAACTGATAATGCAGTGTTAATTTGAGTATTCGATTCCTTGAGTTTATTTTTCATGAAATTTATAGTAAGATCTGCTGGGAACAAGGTAGCATCTTTTCTTCCGCGCGTTAATAGCTAATTTAATCTGTTTTAAGGCTTCACTCAATTTGTTGAGAAGTTTAAAATTATGTTATCCAATAAGTTGGTTGCATTCAAATCAGCGAGTGCTTCTTCTATAAATTTCCGAAGTTGTAAAAAAACTTCAACCATATTTGCCATTGAATTCCAACGTGTTTTAATGTCCAGTATTAGTTAGCGTTCATTTCCAATTTGTTTTATTAATTTTCCCTGTAGAATACTGCTTTCTATTGTAGAATATTTGAAGAATTTTACAATTTCTCGGACAATTTTAATATTGTCATTAACATCCAAATTATTATAAAGAATTTCTTGGCAATCGGTTTCTATAATACTTAATACATCTAAATCATTATCCTCAAAATTGTCGTCATCAGAATCTAATTCATAACAATTTTGGTAACTTACGTTGGTACATTTAATTTTATCATGTATACATGTATTGTATTATGTATCACATACACCTAATCGAATACCATGAGTGAGACATAATTGAAAAATTATAGGGCATTCTCGGCCAATATAACCTTGGCGCTATCACTTGTTGATCCAATTGTATCCCTTTCAAAATTAATATTTAAACTAGCCAAATGATTAGTGACAAGTGTAACTAATTGAATAGCAGAAAATGTTCCAAATATTCTGACTAAATCCCGATTATATGGTTCCTTCTCTTCAGCACAATGCACATTAATATTAATATACCTTTTCATCCTTGTACTGGTCCATTCATCCAAAGTAATACTGAATGTCTTGTTTTGAAGTATTTTTTCCTCGAGTTCATGTATTATTTCTGTTTTTTCACTATGTAATGTTTGTGTACCAGGTTCATTACGTCAGTCTCATTTTTGGAACGGCCTTTAGTACATTTTCCTATTGATCTCTGATGAATTCTGATCTTGTTATAGCTCTGATTGATATGCCATCCAGAGCTGTGAACTAAGATACAATTTCCTTCAAACTTTTGCGAATAACAAAATCCATCATTGTTTGTGGCTTTTTATTTTGTCCTATTGCATCCGCTTCGTCAGCAGCTGACCTTTTTTTTAAATAAATTCCATGGATAATATTGAGATGTCTCGACATTGCAGTTGTGATAAAAATAATTCCATACTTTTGATGTTTTATTATTATCTGACATGGTTCCTGTTGTATATTTTTTTTTAAATTTATATTATAAAAAATTTATTAAATTTTTTTTAAATCGTTTACCTTAGTTTTAGTACAATTTAACTTTTCACGAACTTAATAATGAAATTTATTTAAAAATTAAAATTTCAGAAGTTTGTTCACTTGTTTTCTTTAAGATGTGCACATAATAATAAATGCAAATAAATAAAATGACTTGTATTGTTTGGACGTTGCCATGGCAACTTTTTAAATACTAGTACAATATTTTTTGAATTTTCGAATCTTTAGATTCGATAAATTAGGCACCGAACTTCGAATCCGAATCTTACGTTGAAGGTTCGTCGAATTTGAGTTCGATTAATTCGGTTTCAGAAACCCTATCTTAATTAGACTATATGGCATATTGACCCATGATGTAAAATATGAAGTAGCCTTTTTTTTACGAGGAATAGTGGAAAGCTCGAAAACCACTTATAGCAACTGCAATGCTCCTTTGAGTAGTGTAACGAACCAAAACCCACACTCGTTTTGAAGCAATCTGTGGATCTGTAATACAAATGTACAATTTAGTTTGAGGATGAGAGTATGCAAGGATTTGGATTTACGATATTTAGGACTGTTCGATTATGAAGGATGAGAAAAATTGAGGCAGATAATTCACAAGAACGATATTAATATTCTTCTTAAATTTACTTAAGTGGTACATATGAACATTATCAACCTTGGGGAACAAATTTCATTTAATATGGTTAATTAACGTGATGAGCGCATGATAAATGAATTTCAATAAGCCGTGTTACGCCATTTGGTTAATGCAACTGTGTAGGGATGTGTATCTGTTGTCCTTCTTAGTTTACTTATTGTTTTAATCTAATGAACAATGCTACAGCGATTATGGAATTCATTGGAAGCTATAAGGGTTTTATCATATGTTTTGGTTTGGAGGTTATTTAAAGTCATTAATAAATAAAGAAGGGACTCGGAGATCAAACAGATTCCTAAGAGATACCAGCATTTATTTTAAATAATGATGAATATCCGTCGACAAGAACACGATTTATATTATTCGAAAGGAAATCCATTTAACCAAAACCCTATTTAGACATAAAGCCTGCACTTTGTTATTTAAGCATCATAACTCGATAGAAAGCCTTCAATATATCCAAAGCTACGACATCAGATTCGCCTGAATGATGAAGACTAATATGGAGTTTCTAGCAGGGGAAGGTCTTCAAATCACCAGTTGAACGTCGGGTTCTGAACCCGTATTATCGATCATGAAACAAACTTCTGCAATCTAGATGCATATTTCAAAAGCTGCTATCCTTTTTATTTTTATAAAAGGTTTATTTTTTTTTCTATTACTTTGGAAAGACCCGAAGTAATAGCAATACATTGGTTAAAATGAATATCCGAATAAGAAGAAAGATAAAAAAGGTTCCGAAAGGGTTCCGACGGTAGTTGTTATACCGTTGGGATCAACTGATTATTTTGTACTAAGATTTTTTAAGACATGCATCACTGTTCGCGTCCTAAAATATAACCTACCAAACCAGCAAACAAGTCTTAGAAAAATGGCTATTTCAAGTCGACTGAGGATGTGATAAGTTAGAAGCAAACGACTTGTCAAACAAATCCGCTTTTTCTTTAAAATCTAATACGATGTGTTTATTTATATCAATAAAAGGTAAAGAGCCCATTACCGTTTTATTTTTAATTTTTTGTTTGCGGATTGGATTGGATTGCGGAGAACAATAATTTATGCTTGTTGATAACTTTCTTGCATGATTAACTCTATTAACTTTTTTTATCTTGGAAAATTTAACATATTTTAACTTCACAATATTTATATACTTTGAGGAATACTTGAATACTTTTGCAATTAAATTATTTTTCTATCAATTTTCTATCAATTATTTGTTTCGTCTAGGAATTTTGCAAAGAAAAAATAAACAACGTAGAGTGCACCATATGAATTTGAATACTGGATGCGAAAATTATAATATCAAAATTCAATTACATTTGTTTTTATATTAAGAAAATATATATATTCAAAAATATAGTGTTAATAAAAATATAAAGTAAAGGTTTTTTTAGTTTTACCAAATTGAAATACATATTTATGGGTTTTACCCTCATTTTTTTATTATGAAAAATTTTAAAACTCTATAACAAAATGTTCATTCGAATAATTTTTCAAAAATAAATAAAATATTTAAATTAAAAACAAATATTTTCCGAGAATTTTTGGAAATGATCTCTTGTATTAATCAGTTTTAAACTATACAAAGGCAAGTTATAAAAAGACATTCTTTAAATTTTTGAAGTATTTTATCTTTATTTCCAATTATAATGGTAAAAGAAAAAATAATTTGTTTAACATTAATAAATTAATTCCGAAATATTATCTATATCTATTATTTAATATTTATATATTTTCTTTCTACTATTTAATAATCAATACAATATTCTTCCATTTTCCAAATTAAATTTAAAAAAAATGTTTCTTTCAACTTTGAATATTTGGAAATACAATTGCATAATTATGAATAATATAAAGAAGTACTTATAGAAGTAATTATAATTTAAAAACTTCTGTATTATATATTCTATTTAATTTCTTTTGAATTTAATCAATCAATGAAATCTCTGATTTTCGTCTAAAAACTAAAAAAATATTTCTGATTCGCAGTTTGAACATAGTACACACATTTGTAATAACAGTTAAACTCATTTATATCTACACCTTCATAATCATCATCATTGTCATCATTATCATCATCCTCTTTATATAAATCGGCCATAATGGTTTTATGGATTTCTTTTCTTTTCTACTAGGCCGATTTACATGATCTTTGAGGTATACAAAATAATGATCGAGGGTATAAAGGCTTTTTATTGAACTTTTAAATATTTTATGGTATAATTTCAAAAAAAAAATATACATATCAAAAATCAAAAAAAATTGTACGCCTATTATAAATTACCTCGTAGACTTTCCATCAAAAATTGGCTACGCTACGAACAAAAAATTTTAACGATTATATTATTAAACCGGTATGACTATACGTCGATATATAGGTAGATATAGACTCAAGTATGGATCGGATCAGAATCGAAAAAAAATTGATTTAGCTATGTATGTATGTCCGTCCGTCCGTCCGTCCTTCCGTCCGCACGATAACTCAAAAACTAAAGGACCTAGGATCTTGAAATTTTCGCAAATTCGTTTTTTGCAATAGTTGTCATGGCTATTTAAATATAGCCATTTTTGTCCATGGGTTGGGGTAGCTGCCATACAAATTTTTTTTTATAAGTCTGAAATTTTGCCAAAAGTAGTTTATGTAATGGGCAAAGTTACTGCAAAATTTGGTTGGTCCTTTTATATGAGCATTAAACTACACCTAAAAAAGCTGGTATGTTTGAAATTTTGCCAAAAGTAATTAATGTTTATAATAATAATGATATAATGTTTATATAACGGTCATACGGGTATCCCAGATGTGACACAGTCTACTCTACTAAACTTTTCCTCGTTTTTTTTTAATTATAATGTTTTCAATTTTGTTTTAATCATTTTTTCTGCCTTTTTCATATTGGTTCAGAATTTTGTTAATATTTTCCGATAAAATAACATTAACTTAAATTTAACATTACGTATTTTTTGAATTTGTAATAAAAGATCAAGGTAGGCATAAAATTTATTTACTAGAAAATTAATATATACAAAAATTTAGATATATAAAGTTCCTGATGGAAAACCAGAAAATCAATTTGCTTTTAATGGTGACGCTAAAAATGGCGAATTTGCAACCAAACAAGTTTTAGAAACTCACAAGTTTTGGAAAGCTTTAATAAATAAAGAGCTTGAGAGCGATGTTATTCATTGGTATTAGTAAATAAAAAGATTTATATATTTTTAATATTTTTTTTGTAGTGCTAATGTTACACAAGAAAAATCACCATTTTTTATTTCACATGATCAAGCCAATAATCTTCTTAGTTTGGCTTCAGATGGTGGTACTCCAGAAGAAATCGATGATATTGGTAATTATTTTGAGTAAATTAAAAATATTATTTTTATGAAATTTTTGTTTTCTTTGTAGTTGATAAATGGCACTATATTTATTTAAAATAAATAGGATATTTTTGGGACTTTAAACAGACGTATCAACAACTATAATTTGATGTGGTTGATAAAAGATAAATAATTTGAAATGTTAACTTTAAAATTGTTTTATGTATATAAATTTATATAACGCAAAAAGTACTTTTAATGTTCCTCAAAAGCTTGTCAGAATAAAATGGATTCCTTCCACTAGCTCTTATTTAGGTTCAAAGCATTTGAAGTTCCTTATAACCAAAGAAAATCTATACAATGAAAATGGAAACTAAATTACATCATTTTACATCGGTTTATAGACTCAAGTGTATGAATCGGATGAGAATCCGATATGTATGTCCGTCCATCCGCACAATAACTCAAAAACTAAAGAAACTAGGGTCTTGAAATTTTCGCAAATTCTTTTTTTTTGCAATAGCCGTCATCGGTATTTAAATCCAGCCATTTTGTTCCATGGGTTCGGGTAGCTGCAATACAACTTCTTTTTTTATGAGCATTACTCTGTACCTATTACAGCTGCGTGTCTGAAATTTTGCCTTAAAGTAGTTTAGTTTCATGACCAAAGTTTCTGCAAAGTTATTATGGTTGGTCTATAGCAGTGGATTCGGGTACCTGCCATACAACTTCTTTTTTTTATATGAGTATTACTATATACCTATTGAAGCTGAAATTCTATAATTTTACCAAAAATGGTCTAGTGTTATGCAGGACCGGCGCTAAACTTTTTGGCGCCCTTTACAATTTTGAAATTTAGCGCCTTAATAAATCCGTTTTCAAATAACTCGTGAGGTGGGAATTTGTTAATAGTGTCAACTCAATTTTCAAGGAGCATCACGTATACAAAATTTGATATCAATTGGTCAAACCGTTTCGAATTTAGAGTAAAGTATTGAATCACCCGTCGATCCGACATGGGTTAACAAATTCCAAAACTGTTAATAGTGTCAACTCAATTCTCAAAGAGCATCACGTATACAAAATTTGAACTCAATCAGTTAAACCGTTTTCATTTTAGAACAAAGATGTTTAAATACTTTCACCACAGCCCAACTTTGCGGTCCGTTAGAGCAAAATTTTCCGTACCCACGATTTCTTTCCGTACCCAAAAACCTCTATATACAAATTTTCATGAAAAACGGCTGGTCAGTTTGGGAGTCTATTCGCTACATACAAACAAACAAATAAACGAACAAACTTTCGCTTTTATATATATAGCTTACAAAATTTTATATAAAAATTATTTTTGTTTTAAAAATTTTTAAGATATTTAGGTATTTTCAATTATTTTGAATATAAGGTATTTTTTAATAAAAAATTATTTTACTAAAATAATATTTTAAATTTTCTATATTAATTTTTCGCTTTGTCAATTTTTAAATTCTAGGTACCAGTACTTCGCATATTTCGGTTGTTTATGTAAAATCATGTACCTAACTATTTATTTAATAGTTTTTGTTGGAAATTATACACCGTACGCGTTGATTTTGGTTAGGACCTAAGCAACAAATCATTTAAATTACAAATTATTTTTTTAAGAAAGATTATTTGTTTTTTTTTTTAATGTTTTGCAAATATCATAATATTTAATCGGCTTATTTTTTCTCATACAAATATAAAGATCCCTTTTTAGGACAAACTATTTGACCAATTTTAATGAAATAACAACCAAAAGAAAGGTTTTTTTGTTTTCATAATACAATGATACTTTTCTTTTAGAATATTGCGTTGTTTCAGGTGAAACCCGTCTTTAATTTAACATAAATTTGAATTTAACGGTCACGCGGTTAAAAGTTGAGGCTTATGACTCTAATATTATGCGCCGACTTTCTGTGTAACTGTAATTCATTTTCGGTTGTAACTCGTAGCTCATCAAACTATTATATGCGCCGACTTATGTCTTCTTTTTTTTCTTTATTTCAAATGTTCAATGAACAAGGAGATTTAAATTTTTTTTAAATTTTTGTTTTGTTTTTGTCTTTTCTTTATTATATCTAATAATGTTGCTTGGTGATTATTTAAGTATTTTTATATATATTTTTGAATATAAAAAAAAATCATAATAACGCATCAAAAATACAAAAAAAATTTCATTACAAGAAAAAGCATATATACATCTATAAACACAGAGGTGAGGCTGACACATCAAATAAAAATCTAGCAAATGAGTTCAAAGTGCCCATTCTAGAATTAGCACAATCTACAATGTTCAATTCTTATACTAATTTTTCAAAATTCGCAGCATTCTTTTAAAACGGCATTTGTTTATTACGACGAATATTTTCTGCCTCTTCATGGTCGTTATAAGCGAGCTTTACTGTATTTTTTTTTTTTTGCTATATGTTTGCAGAAACAAAAAAATTACATTTCTTAGGAAATATGTGTTAATTAGGAATCAACCAGAATAAATGCATACGGCGTGCAGTTTCTGTCAAAAAATTTTGAAATAAGTAGGTATGTTATGTACTGTACTTTGGAATTTAAAATTTGACAAAGCGTATAAAAATATTGTAATTGTTTTTTCTGATGTTGCTACGACTAAGTTTCCAAAATAAAATATTTTAAAATAATATTTTTTTTTAAAAAAACATACATTCCAAATAATTGAAAATACCTATAATATGTTCGCAAAAAAAACTAAAAAATAATCTTCAACTGAAATAAAAGTTGACGTATAATTTCTGTCAAAAAATTTACAAATAAATAGGTAGGTACATGAATTTACATGAGAGCTGTTCGAAATGAAAGCAATACATTTGGTTTATACAGTAGTTGTCATTTATAACGAACTCGGTTCAATTTTAATTATAATAAACTTTACACTTTTTGATAAAGAATTAAATTTTACCTAAAAATGTAAGTTTTTTATTACATTGATATTTCTTTTATTTAAACTTATTATATCTAATAATGTTGCTTGGCGATTAAGTGTTTTTTATTTAGTTTTGAATATAAAAACAATCATAAAAACGCATCAAAAATACAAAAAAAAATTCAATAGAAGAAAAAGCACTATACATAGGCTTAACATTTTATTTGAGACACATCAAATAAAATGTTAGCAAATGAGTTCAAAGTGTCCATTCTAGAATCAGCACATACTACAATGTTCAAGTCTTATACTAATTTTTCAAAATTCACTTTCACAAAATTCTTTTAAAACGATATTCGTTTATTACGACGAATATTTTCAGTCCCATAATGGTCGTTATAACCGAAAAGTACTGTATTTTGTTTTTGTTTGCAATTTATTGTAATACAGTAGGTACTAAAAAAAAATTTTTTTGTAAATCGTAAATTGTGGTTGCTTTTTGTTAAGTTTTTTGTAAAATTAAAAGCCGAATTCTGAAATATGCAGAAACTTAAAAAAAAAATAATATTTCTAAGAAAAATGATTTGTTTCTTATGGATCAGCCAAAATCAGCATGTACGGCATTCAGTTTCTGTCAAAAAATTTTGAAAAAATTTTGAATAAAAAAATTTACATGAAGCATACGCGACGTTTTAAATTTAAAATTTTAAAATTTAAAAATTGACAAAGTGTATAAAAATACATATTGTAATTGTTTTTTCTTATGTTGCTGCGATTAAATTTTAAAAATAAAATATTTTAAAATAGCATTTTTTTTTAAATAATTTAGTTTAAAACATACAAATATTCAAATAAATTAAAAATACTTATAGTAAATATGTTTGCAAAACTAAAAAAATTATCTTTCTCAAAAAAAGTTATTTGTTCCTTAGGTCCTAACCTAAATAAAAGCGCGCAGCGTATAATTTCTGTCAAAAAATTGAGAAATAGATAGGTTCATAAATTTACATTAGAGCAGCGAAAATACGCGTAACGCAATGTACTGTATCTCGGATTTTTAAAATTTACAAATATTGACAAAATGTATAAAAATATTATTATTGGTTTTTCTTATATTTCTAATATTATGTTTTAAAAATAATATTTTTTTACAAAAATTTTTATTAAAAAATATCTTATATTCAAAATACCTATAATATGAAATTAAAAATATTTTTTGTAGGTACTAAATTAAAACATTCAAATAAATATTTTTGATAAATTAAATATTGTACGCACGTATCGATTTACCGATAATGGATATGCAGACAGACGTATTGACGTACTGCCGTATCAAAATTGTACGTCGTATGTTTTGATTTCATTCTAATAATTGAAAAGTTTATTTCACACTTTCAACATCGAATAATGTTTTTTTATAATTAAAAAAACTATTTTTAGATTTACTTTGACAAAACGAACGAATTTTATATATCAAAAAGTGTACATGAAGATTAGATAGGCGTAGTTTGTAAATGGAACGCATATTTTTGTTTCAGGAGTACATAATTGTCAGATTATCATCATATATATCATATATATCATATATATATATTTGACATTTTAAAACTACCTGTCATTTGAGAAGTTAATTATATTTAATAGTATTTAAATATTAATAAAGTGAAAAAATTAAGGTTTATTGCTGATATAAATATAAAGAATATTTTTTAAAATGGAAGGGGGTAAGTTCTTATTGGTTATCAAATAAAAAATATGATTTAACATAACCTATTCAAGAGAATTTTAATTAAAGCCATCTGCCGGAAATTATTTATCTACTCTGTCATATACTCTTTTACAAGGGCTGAAGTAGCTGGCAATAGTTGAGAGTAGAAAAGAGTTTACTCCCCTTAAAAGAATAAAAGCAATAATATTTATTTGTTTTAAGAAACTATAAGTCATGGCTCATGACCATGTATAGAAATATATTTTTGTCAATAAAAAACTTAGGAAATATTAAATAAATAAACTAGACAAAAAGGTATAAAGTAAACTAAGCAATTCAGAATCATTTTTCCCATGTTTTCAGAACTTTAGATAGGCATAAATTTGTAGTAAAAATTTACCTATGTAGCTATTAAATTTAAAAATGAAAAAAGGGTATGAAAAATTTATTCTTTGATTTATTGAAAAACATTTTTTTTGCTATAAATCTTAAGATTGAAATTTAAAAAAAGACTTCGGTCAACTTGACTATTATTTGTACTTCTGGCAGCTTCAATATAATATAATATAATACTAATTACTAAACTTATGAATTATGATATGTTATATTTTGTTGTACATATTATGTATTCATAGAGTTTTTTAATTAGGATACAGAATACGTACAACATAGTTCATATCGTACTAAAATGTTTAGAAAAAAGTACAGTTTGCTATATGAAGGACAGCATTAACTCGAATTTTGGGTTCTTGACTTCAATAAATATATGTATATGTTTAGAAATATGTATTTATTAGAATAATATTTATATGTATTTAGAATTTTAATTTAATTTAACTGTACCAATTTATCCTCTCTTTAAAGCGGCTTAAGCTATAGAAATAAAACTCAAAAATCGGTACTTAACAACGTTTTAATAATTAAGAAAAATTATAAATTTTTTTAAGCAAATTTCAAGCGCAAGAATTGTTGACAACACTGTTGGCATAATTTTTATTATGTATAGTCTAATATAATTTACACAATACGAATTTTATATGTTAATTTATAAGCAAAAATAGCTCGAATTTCAAGCACAGGGCGATACAAGTATTAAATTATTACAACTATGTAAAAAAGTACATAGTAAAAAAAGCATATTTATATTTTATTAATTTTTACATTTATTTCATTTATTTAAATTAATCCGCCTGTAAAATCGTCTATTAAATTGGATAACTTTAAAATAAACAATGGTGCGAGAAATACGAGAAGCACTAAATACTTAGTTGAAAATACTCATAGAACTGAATATGGAAAAAATGAACCAATAAATAGATGTTGCATTACATTCAATAAACACAGTCATCTTTATTCTACACAAATTTCTCGATACACTTTTAAACATAAATTAAACTTAAAATTCAATCATGACCTAAGACAATAATTTTAACCTTCATTATATCATATTACACTTCAAGTTCATATTATTTTTTTAATTTAGTTATTTTATACAGTTAGTTAATACAGTTAGTATTCATAAATTTAATTTCAACTGTGTTTTTGCTTTGTATGCATTTTCTACAAATAAACAAATAATTATACTTTTGATACTTAATGTATTTAAAATTTTTTTGGCTATGTAATCAAATTTCATTTTAATTATAAGTTTTAGTTTTAAGAATTTTTTTGTAAAAACCTTGTTTTGGTTCAAATCTAATATATAAAGAAGAAAATTTGTTTGTTTATTTGTTTGTTTGTTTGTTTGTCCAGGATTCACGTGAAAACCACTGGTCCGATTGACACCAAATTTTAGAGGAATAATTTTGGGAATCCGGGGGGTGACTATGTCGCATTTTTATAAGTCAGCAGGTTGCGGCTCCAGAGCCGTTTTAAGCTTTTTCGTTTTTTTGATGTCGAGTCGAAACGGTTTGGCCGATTCTTTTGAAATTTTGCACGAATGTTCTTCTTATTACACGGAATTAATGGTATAAAACTGGTTGGAATAAATTAACCTCTTTCGGCCCGGCGGGCTTCCAAAAAATTTTGTGTTTCCGATTTGTGTCCAATTTTACAGGGTGGTTTTGCAGTCAAAAAGAGAGGCTGGCACAAATTTTTGTTGGGTTCGGTTAACCCGTTTGGGCACGAGGGCGCAATGAAGCTTTTTCAATGTTTTTGATGTCGAGCCGAAACAGTTTGACCGATTGACTTGAAATTTTGCACAAATGTTCCTCTTAGCAACCGCAATTAGTTGCATAAATTTGGTTGGAATAATTTAACCCATTTCGGCCTGGCGAGCTTCCAAAAAATTTCGTGTTTCCGATTTGTGTCCAATTTTACAAGGTGGTTTCGCAGTCGAAAATAAAGTCTGGGACAAATTTTTGTTGAGTTCGGTTAACCCGTTTGGGCACGAGAGTGCAAAGAAGCTTTTTCAATGTTTTTGATGTCGAGTCAAAACTGTTTGACCGATTGACTTGAAATTTTGCACAAATGTTCCTCTTAGCAACCGCATTTAGTTGTATAAATTTGGTTGGAATAAATTAACCCATTTCGGCCTGGCGGACTTTCAAAAAATTTTGTGTTTTCGATTTGTGTCCAATTTTACAGGTTGATTTTGTAGTCTAAAAGAGAGGCTGCAAAAAGTTTTAGTTAAGTTCGATTAACCCATTTTCCACGACGATGATATGAAGTTTTCTATATATTTTATTTTCTTATACGATTAAAAGTATTTTATTGAAAATTTTATACCAGCATTTTAATTAAAACCCACAGGGTTAATTTGGTTTTGACCTGTTTGTGCGTTTTGAAAAAAGATTCAATGAAATTTTCAGTTTTCTTCAAATGAAATCTAAAAATCAAAAACTTCAATTTGTTATATATAATGCATACATAGTATTTTAAAACAGTTTTTCCAAAAAATAAGCCTACATTTCTCTCATAAAATCATAAAAAAACGAGGAAGAGCGTATTACATTTTCAGGTGAGTACTAAACAAAATATAAGTTGAAAAGCGAATTTTTAAACCTTTTCTAAACCATCGACTATATTTTATTCAAGCGTTGGCAATTCAAGAAAATCCCCTTTTGACCTATAGTCATTTTAATTCAGTTAACATTGTTCACCGGAAACCTACCATCCTCAACTATATCGTCAAGGAGCACCAAATTGTCAAGAAGCAGCATGTATAGAAAAATTAGAGATAATCGTTCAAATTGTTTTGCAAACTGTTTTTTAAAGTTTTTGTTTCGCAATCGATTAAAAGAACTCGACAAACCTTTTTTTTAAGTATTCCCCTAATTCAAAGAAGTTGTACCTACTTTCAAAAATTGGACGTAATTTACTTACAAATTTTTTTTTGAACAATCGTCGGCAGGGGTTAACAACTTTCAAGTCTGTTAGTAAATTGAACTTCATTTTCAAAGAAGAACACATATACGAAATTTGAAGTTAATCTGTTAAATCATTTCTAATATATAGCAAAGCAACGAAAAAACCTATAAAAAGCTGTTGGGCCACGATGGGTTAACGGAACTCCACAAATATTTTTTTGTGGCATTTATAGGCAAAGTAGTATCTCAAAAAATTGGCTGAAACTTGCTTTTTTACAATTTTCAAGCTTCCGGGCAACGCCGGGTAAATCTGCTAGTAAATAAATAAATAAATAAATCACTGAAATCTAAATCTTTTAAAAATTCTTTTTCTATCGAAATTGTCGCTAAACCTACCCCCCACCTTGCTAAAGATATGCTACTTCGGAAATAATTTTTTATTATTTTTAATTTAGAAAAGCTAAGTTCTCTAGAAACTACTGTAATGGGAATCGTTAACAAAATTTTTAAAACTAACAATATTAGGAAAGAGTACTTCTATTTTTTTTTGATAAATAATTTTTGAAGTTTTAAGTGGAGTACCTACCTCTTCATTTAAAAACAAGTTAGAAAAGTTTTTTTTTTAAATCTACAAATACTATACTTACAACTTACAAAATTACAAGACAAACCAACATAACCGACATCGTAAATGTGTTTGCGACGTCGTGAATACAACGTAGCATGATCGTAAATGTTAACTTCAAATATTTTACATTGTCTCATGATCGTAAATTCATATTACATTGTATTCGCGAACCATTTTCACGATGCGTGTTGTTAAATTGAGTATCGAAAATTTTTTGGATACACATAATCACAGCGTACAATATTTCAGGCCATGACATAAAATTATTTGAATGTATTAGTGAATACATTCAAACAAAATGAGAGTGAGTCTCGAAAAAAAATTTTTTTTTTGTTTTTTAATTTTTTAGAAAAAAATAAAAATTTTTATGATTTTAACCATATTTTCTTTTAGACTTTTCTTTATTAAATATTTCCCTAAAAACTCTGAATTTTACATAAAAATAAAATTTGGAGTTTTTTTTAAAACATATCAAAAATTTAGCTATGAACTCAAAATTTTTAATATGTTTTCCTAAAAAAATATTTTTCAATTTTTTTTGTGCATTTCATAACGTAGCCATTTTGATACTGTCAAAAAATAATGAGAGTACACAAGAGTAAAAATTTTAAATAATTTTAGAAAACCTAACCTAACTTCAAAAGCTTTATAATAATCTGTGATGTAATTTTGGTAGGTAAATTGGTTTTAATATCGAGTTTTTATATTTTTAATTTTAATAAAAATATATAAATTATATATCAAAATAAACTTTGAAGTTTTCTCTTTATGCTCATAATAAAATTAAATTTCAAATCGTATTTTTCAGCATAAAATTAAAGAATTCAAAATTTTATACCCTTTTTAGCATCATTCAACCATATTTCTGAGTAGGCAATATTTATTTGTTTGTATACAGTTTTAAACAGTAAAAAAAAAAAAAGTGCGTGCAAAAAATAGCCGTACTTTAATAGATAGTTTTTAAAGCTCTTTTTAAAATTTTAAATTAAATTTTTTAAGTATATTAAGATTAACATTTTGCAATTTTTTAATAAATTATGATTTTAAAATGTTCTGTTTCTGGCTGTTAAATTATGATTCTTGCTCGATTAAAGTTTCATATTTTAAATTTCCAAAATTACGGATAAGCGCTTTTTTAAAAATTACGGACCTGATTGGCAGGTCTTGCTGGTTAATAAATAAGAATGGGTGGTTTACAGGGTTACCAACTTGATCTTTTTCACCCGAAGACTTCGGGTTTGGAATGCTAACTTCGGGTCTTCGGGTTGGACACTAATTTCTTCGGGTTTGCAAAAATATTTTGAAAATTTAATTGAAAACCTTATTATTATTAACTATGAAACTGAAAATTAAAATTTTTATAAAGATAGTTTTTAAATTTTATGTCCAAACCTTTACTATTATTAGAAAATCCAAACGTTACTGCAACGGAATTGCATGATATAATGTCATCCTTAAAACAAAATTTAGAAAAACGTATTGTGCACAAAAAGGTAAACATTTTGTACGTACACAAAAATGTTTACCTAAACAAAGAGCTTACGAAATTTTATAACTTTGAAGATAGTCCTTTTAAATATTTAGCATGTTTAAATCTAAAAAATCAACTTACTTTTAACTCAATTTTAAAAACTTGTGAAGTTTTAAATTTAAAAGTTGACGAAGATAAAATATATGATGAGATTATTGCTATTAACCAAATTCTTCCAAATATTAGAATTTGTGGAAATGAACCAAATGATGTATTTCGGTTATGGGTTAAAATATTTCAGTCGACTGATGAAATTAATGAAATGAAAAAAATTATGTCCAAAGTTTTAAGCATTCCGGTAAGCAACGCATTTATTGAAAGGATTTTTTCAATAATGAATTCAGTTTGGAGAGCTGATAGAAATAAAATGCGAATAGCGCTTATTAAAAGTGAACTATGTACAAGAATTAACTTTGACATGAAATGCGAAGATTTTCTTATATATTTAAAAGCTCCAGAAGAAAAAAATTTACTTCAATGTTCCTTAAAAAGCTCAAAATATAATTTTAAAAACTAATGTTGACATTATATTAATATTAATTTTGTTAATTAATGAAATAGAAAGTTCCTAATTTTTTTTTATTATGTTTTATTGATTTAAAATAAAAGAATTTCGTTTTGTAATCATGTGTATTTATTATTATATTATATCTTCGCGTCTAAACATAATTGCTTCGGGTCTGATTAGTTCCGAAGTTGGTAACCCTGCTGGTTTATAAGAATGCGAATAATGTCATTTTATATTTTTTGAAAAATGATAACTATTTCGGATGTGAAATTAAGTATGGAGTTATAATTGATAATAGTTTGCAAGTTGCATGCTTCTCAGGCCTTGCAAAAAAACCAGCCAAAACTTTTAAAAATATTTTATCGAATTATATGAAACTAGGCTTTTTATCTCAGCGAAAAACTTTAATATCGTATTTTATATTATTTACAGAAAAAAATATTTTTTATATACAATTTATTTCACAATATTATTTTTACATAAACTCTTTTTTGGTTTTTTAAATTTAATTTGCTGTGTTACTTTCCAATTCAATATTTTTATTTAAACTAATATTGTCGATTTATGTATTGCCAACACTGTAGAATATTAATAAAATTATCACTCTCATTGAAAGCTTAGTAAGAAGCTTTTAAAAAAAGTAAAATATATGGAAGGTATTTTTCAAAAAAGAATTTCTGAATTAAAATATTAAAATTTTTTATATTTGAATATGTTATAAAAATTTTAAAAGACTGAATTTTACGGTCATCTTTGAACGAAATTAAAAAAGTTGCAAATTTGTGAGTTATTATAATTTTAAAATCAGCCGTCGAGATAAAGCTCCCTATTCCCATAAGACTACGTGTTAAATCAGCCGTCGAGACATCTTTTTCTCTCTGAGTGTCATAGCCTGAAATATTGTACGTCTTGCACATAATATAAAAAAATTAAAAGTTATTTGAATTTTGAAGTTTTAATTTGAATTTTGGTCAGTTGAATTTTATTTTCGTGGTGGTGAAGTCCCTAATTAAAAAAAAAACCATTGAAAAAAAATGAGTAAATATTATTTTATACTTTTCAAAGATTGTTTCTGTAGAAAAAAATTAAATTTTTGACATTTCACTTTGATGCAATCGGAATTGTAAACAAAATACATTGTATTTTCGACACAATTTGTTCAGAAATTTTACATTGTGTTAGATACAATTATCAGGTTGAAGTGTTTTTTACTACATTTACGATGTCACCCATACATACCAACATCTAACACGCGTACTAATCTGAATAATGAAAATGAATGCAGAAAGAAATTAAAATACTTTTTCAATTCTATTTCTTTCTCAGTTTCGTTCTCATTAAAAAATAATATGTCATGGAAAAGTATTATATACAATAAAACTAATTGTGTCTAACTATGTATGATATAATTGAAATTCGCAAAATTTTAAATCTGCTCCAAAACCTCCCTGGCACCCATATAGTTTGTTTTTAATTTTTATTGGAAATTTAAAAATTTATGAATGGATGATGCGCACTTTTTCAATTTTGCACATAGTGATACATTATTTTTAAGCAACAAATTTCCGCATGCGATATTTTCATGTAATTTCTATCTTGTGATAGTTTCAAAATAAATTGTTAGAAATTAATAAAACCCATAACTTAGCAACATTAACGCAATATATGTGTGTTTTAATTTTGTATGACAAGTGCAAATAAAAAATTTGCACTCTAACATAAATAGTTATTGCTTGGTTGATTGAATGTTTATGTGTTTTATATGATATATTGATATTCAATAGAACAAATTTTTTTTATGCTAAAATATAATATAAACAAGTAAAGAAACAGTCAGTCGGTGCAACCGACTTAGAAATACCCTACACCTATTTGGTTCAAATTTAAGGACATATCCATAAGTCATTTTAACACCATAAAAGCTGTTATTAATTTGATCGTAAGACATAGCTAACCAAATTAACTTTATAATACTAAAAACATTTTCTAATTACACTATCTATTAAAAAATATTACAAATTCTTACTAATTTATCTATTTAAAAATATTAAAAAACAAACAAACTTGAAATAAATGAAAATATATTTATTCCAATTCAATTACAAAATGAAAAAATTCTAATTATTAAATTTTGTGATAAAAAGATAATCAAAGCATAATATATTTAATAATCCAAATTTTTAAAAATTGCAATTATTTTAAATGGTTAGTTTATGTACCTAATAGAAAAGCTTATAAACGCAAAATATGCAATAAATGTATTTCTAAAATACAATTACAAATTTAGACCTTTTCATATAATTCATTTAAATATTCAAATAAATTTTACATAAATGCAGCAAGTACCTTTGAACATAGCTGAACCACTACAATTAAGTCTAGATTTCGGAGACACATAGGACATAGGAAATATATTCTTTGGCTTTGAAATTAAACTCGACCAGAACCAATTCCCATGGTACTTTCATTACTAGTAACCTAGAGTTTAAATTTCATCAAAATACCGGCATTATTTTTTGAGTTATGGTGTTTTTAAGATATATGTTTTTTAGTCCTTGAACTTGTCAAGGGTTCCAGAACCCGAAACCATGGTACGATTTCGCCCATATGCAGTCCCGTCATACTTTCAATACTAGTTAACCCTTGTATACAATTGGAACGTTCTATCTTAATTTTAAGTTACTAGTTTTATTAATTTCGATGACAAGCTTTTACACATTTGGGGGGTCTAAGAGAGGTCCTGCACCACCAGTCCAAATGATCCCAAATTAGGGGGGCACGGAAGAAATAGTAAAGAACACCCTGGGCCAAATTTTAAGCTTCTACATTTGTTTCAAATTAATATTTTTATTAATTTTGAAAATATGCTTTAAGGTCCTCGGAACTGAGTGGCTGCTCCCCGACCCACTAGTCCACTGGGGCCCAAATTTCAAAGACATTTACGCAATAGGAAGGGACACCCTGATACCAAATTTGGAGGTTATATCTTCATTGGTTTCGAAAATACGCTAGTTTGGCCTAAATTCGATCAAAAAGTTCTCAGTTCCGAACCCAATGTCCAATCCTCACCGTACGTAATCACCGCCGTAGTTTCATTACCAATAACCTACAGCACAAATTTCATGAAGATAGCCTCATTAGTTGTTGAGTTATCGTGATTTTTAATATATGTTCGTTATCCCTGACACCGACTAAAAGGTCCAAAATCCGAACCCATGGGCTGATTTCGCCCTTATACAGCCCGTGCTTTACTTATAGTACTAGTTAACCCTTGTACACAATTTGAACGGTCCATCTTAATTTTAAGTAACTATTTTTAGTAATTTCGATTATAAGCTTTTAAAACTTGGGATGCCTGAGAGGGGTACTGAACCACCTCTCCAATTGATCTCAAATTAAGGGAACACGCAAGAGATAGTAAAGAACACCCCTGTGGATAATTGGAAGCTTCTAAATTTTTTCAAGTTGTTATCTTTATTAATTTTAAAGATATGCTTTAAGGTCTTCGGAAATGTGTGGCTGGTCCCCGACCCAGTTCTCCAATGGGACCCAAATTCCCAAGACACTTAGGAAATAGGAAGGGACACCCTGATACCAAATTTGGAGGTTTTATCTTCATTGGTTTCGGAATTATGCTCGTTTGGCCTAAATTCGATCAAAAAGTTCTAGGTTCCGGACCCATGGTCCAATCCCGACCTTACGCAATCCCCGAAGTAGGTTCATTACTAGTAACCTACAGCACAAATTTGATGAAGATAGCGTCATTAGTTGTTGAGTTATCGTGATTTTTTATATATGTTCGTTAGTCCTTCGATCGATTAAAAGGTCCAGAATCCGAACCAATGGGCCGATTTCGCCCAAATGCAATCCCCGCCGTACTTTCAGTCCTAGTAATCTACAGTTAAAATTTCATCAAGATAGCTCCATTATTTTTTGAGTTATCGTGCCTACGGACGGACCGACGGACGGACGGACATGGGTATATCGACTCAGGCGGTCACGCTGATCACAAATATATATACTTTTCCATATCTAGCTCGCTTCCTTTAGGTGGTTACAAACACTATACCAAAGTTAATATACCCCTTTACCTATTCTATAGGTGTAGGGTATAAAAATATATATGATTTTGAACGTAATGATTTGAATATGGAATTATTTGCTTTTTTATTTAAGATAAAAAGCCGTCATCGCTATTTAAATCCAGCCATTTTGGTCCATGACTTCGGGTAGCTGTCATACAACTTCTTTTTAATTAAGATAGACCGTTCAAATTGTGTACAAGGGTTAACTAGTACTATAAGTAAAGCACGGGCTGTATAAGGGCGAAATCAGCCCATGGGTTCGGATTATGGACCTTTTAGTCGGTGTCAGGGATAACGAACATATATTAAAAATCACGATAACTCAACAACTAATGAGGCTATCTTCATGAAATTTGTGCTGTGGGTTATTGGTAATGAAACTACGGCGGTGAATATGTACGGTGAGGATTGGAAAATGGGTTCGGAACTGAGAACTTTTTGATCGAATTTAGGCCAAACTAGCGTAATTCCGAAACCAATGAAGATATAACCTCCAAATTTGGTATCAGGGTGTCCCTTCCTATTGCGTAAGTGTCTTTGAAATTTGAGCCCCATTGGACTAGTGGGTCGGGGACCAGCCACTCAGTTCTGAGGACCTTAAAGCATATTTTCGAAATTAATAAAAATAGTAACTTGAAACAAATGTAGAAGCTTCAAATTTGGCCCAGGGTGTTCTTTACTATTTCTTCCGTGCCCCCCTAATTTGGGATCATTTGGACTGGTGGTTCATGACCTCTCTTAGACCCCCCAAATGTGTAAAAGCTTATCATCGAAATTAATAAAACTAGTAACTTAAAATTAAGATAGAACGTTCCAGTTGTAAAAAGGGTTAACTAGTATTGAAAGTATGACGGGACTGCATATGGGCGAAATCGTACCATGGTTTCGGGTTCTGGAACCCTTGACAAGTTCAAGGACTAAAAAACATATATCTTGAAAACACCATAACTCAAAAAATAATGCCGGTATTTTGATGAAATTTAAACTCTAGGTTACTAGTAATGAAAGAACCATGGGAATTGGTTCTGGTCGAGTTTAATTTCAAAGCCAAAGAATATATTTCCAACGTCCTATGTGTCTCCGAAATCTAGACTTAATTGTAGTGGTTCAGCTATGTTCAAAGGTACTTGCTGCATTTATGTAAAATTTATTTGAATATTTAAATGAATTACATGAAAAGGTCTAAATTTGTAATTGTATTTTAGAAATAATTTGTAAATTTGTAATTGTATTTTGCGTTTGTAAGCTTTTCTATTAGGTATATAAACTAACCATTTAAAATAATTGCAATTTTTAAAAATTTGGATTATTAAATATATTATGCTTTGATTATCTTTTTATCACAAAATTTAATAATTAGAATTTTTTCATTTTGTAATTGAATTGGAATAAATATATTTTCATTTATTTCAAGTTTGTTTGTTTTTTAATATTTTTAAATAGATAAATTAGTAAGAATTTGTAATATTTTTTAATAAATAGTGTAATTAGAAAATGTTTTTAGTATTATAAAGTTAATTTGGTTAGCTATGTCTTACGATCAAATTAATAACAGCTTTTATGGTGTTAAAATGACTTATGGATATGTCCTTAAATTTGAACCAAATAGGTGTAGGGTATTTCTAAGTCGGTTGCACCGACTGACTGTTTCTTTATTTGTTTTATTAAATTTTGGCAAAAGTAGTTTAGTTTTATGGCCAAAGTTTCTGCAAAATTTAGTTGGTCTACTGCAGTGGGTTCGAGTAGCTGCCATACACCTTCTTCCCTTATATGAGCATTACTCCATACCTATTGAAGCTGGATTTCTGAAATTTTACCAAAAATAGTTTAGTGTTAACTATTATGGCCAAAATTTCTGCAAAATTTGGTTGCTCTACTGCATTGGGTTCAAGTAGTTGCCACACAACTTCATATTTCACATAAGTGTTACCAATTACTACATATACTTATAAGAATATTCCAGTGGAATAAAAAGAATTTCATTTTTAAAGTGCCACTAGAAACAAGTAAAACGTAAAATTAAAAGAAAACAAAACTTTTAATCATTTACCTACTGTTCTATGTGTATTATTGATAGTTTATTGACGTACGAGTTTGTTCCGTGTGTGCTTTTACTTTTTTTTTGTATGTGATATTCATGATTACATTTTATGAAGTACAGAATTTGTTATTGTAAAAAGCTCATTTTCTATTCTAATATTTTTTATAATTTGTTATCAATGAAATACTTTGTTGTTGTTTTAAGATACTTTTTTTTTTTATTTACAAGCAATGTGGTAATGTGTTTTAATTTAATATGCGTAAGAATAGAATAAAGAAGATTTTTAAACTTTGATCGAAATGCTAGTAGAAGAATTTTGCTTAATTTTTTATTGTTGAATCTACATACCTATATATTTTATGAATCTATATCATTTCATTACATTATGTATATGTACACCTACTGATTCAAAATAAAAAGCAAGTTTAAATAAAACCAAAAATTGTTTTAAGACTTATATTTTAATTCTATTCTTCTTTCTTTAGTTGCAAAAATATTTATTACATCTTCATAAAAATTATGAGTTCTTGCAACATTTGTTTTTCAATAAAAATGAATGGCAAACTGGACATTCTGTCTAAGTTGTTATATTTTTTTAACTTGAAAAAGATCTTTCTGCTGACATAGAAGAAGCTGGTATAGCTTCTCTTAGTAATGCAAGTTTGAATGCTTCTTTTATATTATCTACCAAGTCATTTTGTTTACAATATATTATAAAATCTGCAATATTTTGAAATTTTCGGAAATCTTGTATTCTATAAACTAAAATTAATTCATTTCTTAAAGAACTAAAATCGAAAGTTGAAAGAAAATTGAATGAATTAAAGTAACTATTGGAAATTTTTAATATGAAATTGTTTAAAAATATCAAACTGTACTAAACAATAAATAAAAAAACAACAAAGGATACAAAAACATTAACCTCATAGATATACACTTGTTGTAATGACAACAAGTTGAAATTGCAAATTACAATAAACTATGTACTTTTTAAATCCATAGAAGAAATTGGATTGAAAAAAAAACGAGGAAGATTATAGTTGCCCTTGTTAACTTTTAGATACCCGTGCGTACACTATTATGTATTAAATAAAGAAGAATTTCAAATATTGCAATTGAACTGTTTGACAGAAAATTCAAAATATTTGTTTTTTTATATTTAATTAAAAAAAAATATTAATAAAAAAAAAGATGAATTAAAAAAATAATTTAAACTTAAAAAAAAAAATATGCTCTGAACGAGATTCGAACCCACACTTTTCAATTAAAAGGCCGAAACCCTAACCACTAAGCCATCGATTTTTTGTTTAACTTATTTTTTTTTTAAATTATTATAGTTCCTATGGTATCAATTGTTTGTTTTGAATTTTGTTATAAAAATATTAAAAAAAATTGATAATTTTTAATATAAATGAGAGTTTTCTGTCAAATTTTCTATAAATTAAAATTTTTCATACATAAAGTAAATACATATATTTTATTAACAAGGAAATAGAAGAAAATAGATAACAAAAAATGAATTTAAAAAAAAAAAAAAATTTTGCCCCAGCCTGAATTCGAACCGAGACGTTTCGACTACAAGTCGCATGTCCTAACCACTACACCATAAAACCATTAATTATTTGCCTACACAACGAGCTTTTATTTATCTTAATTTTTTTTTTAAAATAATTATAGTTGCTATGGTATTAATTGTTTGTTTTGAATAACAGTTTTGAATTTTTTTATAAAAATATTAAAAAAAATTAATAATTTTTAATATAAATGACAGTTTTCTGTCAAATTTTCTATAAAATAAAATTTTTCATACATAAAATAAATATATAAATATATATAATAAAAAGAACATAGAAAAAAATAGATAACAAAAAATGAATAAAAAAAAAAAAAAAAAAATTTGACCCAGCCTGGATTCGAACGCAGATCTTTTGACTACAAGTCGCATGTTCTAACCACTACACCACGAAGCGATTAATAATTTCACTTCATTTTGTTTGTTTTTATATTTGGTTTCTATTTAGTTATTAATTTTGAAAATATTCATATAATTTCAAAAAAATTGTATGGCAGCTACCCGAAGCCTTTGTCCGATTTTAACATACATATTATATGAACATCGGGTATATTAAAATTACTCCTCCGTTTGTAACGCATCGAAATAGACGAGCTAGATGAAGTGTCAAGGGTACGTATCGAATCAGCATCGAAAAGTGAATCGATCTAGTTATGTGTGTCCGTCCGTCCGTCAGCACGATAACTCAAAAACTACAAGAGCTAGAGTTCCGAAACTTTCACAAAGTAATTTTTAGACAATTTGTAGGTTCCCTAATGATTTTGGTTAAAATCGGACAAAGGCTTCGGGTAGCTGACATACAAATTTTTCGAAATTATATGAATACTAGCTGTTACCCATCACAGAATGACGGAAGGTCAATTAAAAGAAAAACTTTTTATACCCTACACCTATAGAATAGGTAAAGGGGTATATTAACTTTGGTATGGTGTTTGTAACCACCTAAAGGAAGCAAGATAGATATGGAAAAGTATATATATTTGTGATCAGCGTGACCGCCTGAGTCGATATAGCCATGTCCGTCCGTCCGTCTGTCCGTCCGTCCGTCCGTAGGCACGATAACTCAAAAAATAATGGAGCTATCTTGATGAAATTTTAACTGTATATTACTAGGACTAAAAGTACGGCGAGGATTGCATATGGGCGAAATCGGCCCATGGGTTCGGATTCTGGACCTTTTAATCGATCGAAGGGCTAACAAACAAATATAAAAAATCACGATAACTCAACAACTAATGACGCTATCTTCATCAAATTTGTGCTGTAGGTTACTAGTAATGAAACTACTTCGGGAATTGCGTAAGGTCGGGATTGGACCATGGGTTCGGAACCTAGAACTTTTTGATCGAATTTAGGCCAAACGAGCATAATTCCGAAACCAATGAAGATAGAACCTCCAAATTTGGTATCAGGGTGTCCCTTCCTATTTCCTAAGTGTCTTGTGAATTTGGGTCCTATTGGAGTAGTGGGTTGGGGACCAGCCACTCAGTTCCGAGGACCTTAAAGCATATTTTCGAAATTAATAAATATAGTAACTTAAAATTAAGATAGAACGTTCCAATTGTATACAAGGGTTAACTAGTATTGAAAGTATGACGGGACTGCATATGGGCGAAATCGTACCATGGTTTCGGGTTCTGGAACCCTTGACAAGTTCAAGGACTAAAAACATATATCTTAAAAACACCATAACTCAAAAAATAATGCCGGTATTTTGATGAAATTTAAACTCTAGGTTACTAATAATGAAAGTACCATGGGAATTGGTTGTGGTCGAGTTTAATTTCAAAGCCAAAGAATATATTTCCTATGTCCTATGAAATATAGACTTAATTGTAGTGGTCCAGCTATGTTCAAAGGTACTTCCTGCATTTATTGAAATTTATTTTTATATTTAAATGAATTATATGAAAAGGTGTAAATTTTTAATTGTATTTTAGAAATACATTTATTGCATATTTTGCGTTTATAAGCTTTTCTATTAGGTATATAAACTAACCATTTAAAATAATTGCAATTTTTAAAAATTTGGATTATTAAAAATATTATGCTTTGATTATCTTTTTATCACAAAATTTAATAATTAGAATTTTTTCATTTTGTAATTGAATTGGAATAAATATATTTTCATTTATTTCAAGTTTGTTTGTTTTTTAATATTTTTAAATAGATAAATTAGTAAGAATTTGTAATATTTTTTAAAAGATAGTGTAATTAGAAAATGTTTTTTGTATTATAAAGTTAATTTGGTTAGCTATGTCTTACGATCAAATTAATAACAGCTTTTATGGTGTAGAATATTTCTAAGTCGGTTGCACCGACTGACTGTTTCTTTACTTGTTGTTAATTTCAATTAATATTTTTTTTTATTTAAGTGCGTACTTGCTTAAATTAAATAAATTAATAAAAGATTTTAAATTTTTTTATAGGTTTATTTTGTTTCAATAATTATCTATTTCTCCATTTATTAATTTATTTATGTTTTGTATATATATTTTTAAAAAATGTTGCTATACATTCTATATTGTTTCCTTTGTTTAGATTCAAATCGAAATACTTGTTTGTTGCAACATTCTATAATGTACCTACTCAACCTTGCTAAATAATGTGTCTATTATTTATATTTACGTAAAATTGTATTAAATAAATGTTGATTTTTGAATTGAATTTTGCATTATCAAATGCAAATTACAAAATTTTATTTGGAATTTTTTTAATATACCTAATTTACTATAAAAAAAATTTATTTTGTTGGGCTTCTATGGTGCATTGAGCTCAGGTATTGTATACCCGAAGCCACTTGCCCAAACTTTACACCATTTTCTTCCATTTTTAACTTTTTTTAAATAGTAAAATATTTAAAAGATTATGACGGAAACATGAAGGGATGGGGGATAGATGAGGGAGAGTTAAGAGCGAGATGTGGCAGAGATGAGGGAAACTTTGAAATTACTTTGACGCATTGCTTGGTTTATTTGCTTAAGCAAAGCAAAGCGAATAATTAAGACTTACTACACAAATTTTCATGTGATGCATAGTCTTCTTAATTTTTAATTACAAAATATTTTACTATTTATTTAAAATTGCCAGAAAATCATCTGTGATTTTTAAAGCTGAAATAATTAATTCATAAACTAATAAATAAATTTTATTTCATCAAAAAAATTTTTTTTTTTTAAAAATAAATAAAATATTTTTTGACCTGCTTATGATAATTCTGGATATTTTATTTTCTAAAATAAAACACATCCAACAAAATACATTTAATTGAATGCGTTTGTTACACCTCATTCTAGACAAATATATTAAATTCTAGACAAATATATTAATAATAATAATAATAATTTTCAAAATTAATAACTAAATAGAAACCAAATATAAAAACAAACAAAAAGTAATTGAATTATTAATCGATTCATGGTGTAGTGGTTAGGACATGTTACTTACGTAGCCAAAATGTCTCGGTTCGAATTCAGGCTAAGCTAAATTTTTTTTTTTTTTTAAGTTAATTTTTTGTTATCTATTTTCTTTTTAATAAAATATATATATTTATTTTATGTATGAAAAATTTTATTTTATAGAAAATTTGACAGAAAACTCTCATTTATATTAAAAATTATTAATTTTTTTTAATATTTTTATAAAAAAATTCAAAACTGTTATTTAGAACAAACAATTGATACCATAGCAACTACAATTATTTAAAAAAAAAAAAATTAAGATAAATAAAAACTCGTTTTGTAGGCATATTATTAAATGTTCTATGGTGTAGTGGTTAGGACATGAGACTAGTAGTTAAAACTGTTCGGTTCGATTCCTGGCTGGGGCAAAATTTTTTCTACTGAATCTAAGGTAATTGGCATTTGGACCAATATATAATATATATGTATTATTAATTGAGAAATTATTTACAGTAAGTTTATCTTTATAATTAACGAGGAAGAGTGTAGTAGAGAAGACTGTGTCAACTCTGAGATACCCGTATGACCGTTATATAAACATTATATCATTATTATTATAAACATTAATTACTTTTGGCAAAATCTCAAACATACCAGCTTTATTAGGTGTAGTGTAATGCTCATATAAAAGAAGGAGTTGTATGGCAGCTACTCGAACCCTCTGCAGTAGACCAACCAAATTTTGCAGTAACTTTGGCCAATACACTAAACTTTTTTTGGCAAAATTTCAGACACCCAACTTCAATAGGTATAGAGTAATACTCATATAAAAAAATAAGTTGTATGGCAGCCACCCGAACCCATGGACCAAAATGGCTGGATTTAAATAGCGATGACGGCTTTTGCAAAAAAACGAATTTGCGAAAACTTCAAGATCCTAGCTCCTTTAGTTTTTGAGTTATCTTGCGAACGGGCATGCATAGCTAAATTGATTTTTTTTTCGATTCTGATCCGATCCATACACGTGAGTCTATATCTACCCCCTCCTTTTCTGCGCCACAAACGTAATGGCAAATTTATTATACCCTTTGACTATATAGTCATATGGGTATAAAAATATACAATATGTAAGAATCATAATTTTTTTTTGCAGAATTTGGATATATTAGAAGTTAATGCTTTGAAATATTTGATTGGTTACAGAGCCTATAAAATATAATATTCCAAATGTGCAATATACATAGAAAAGCGAACAGTGAATTTTTCTTTTAATTTTTTGTTTTTCTTGTTTCTTAAGGAAGTTCAAAAATGAAATTCCTTTTGTTCTACTTGAATATTCTTATAAGTGTATGTATTCATTGCTATTACTTTAAATATAATAAACCTATATGTTTGAAATTTTGCCAAAAGTAATAAACCAGATGATAATATAATGTTTATATTACGGTCATACAGGTATCCCAGAGTAGACACAGTCTACTCTACAACACTCTTCCTCGTTTTAAAATTGTTTTTTTTTTCTTGTGTTTCAACTTTTTGGCTATATATTAAATATATGTAAATGTAGAATTAATTTGAATAAATCAAAAATTAGAAAAAAACGAAGAAGAGTGTGGTAGAGTAGACTGTGTCAACTCTTGGATACCCGTATGACCGTAACGTATACATTATATCATCCGGTTAATTACTTTGGCAAAATTTCAAACATTCAGCTTTATTAGGTGGTAATGCTCATATAAAAGAAGAAGTTGTATGGCAACTACCCGAACCCATGGACCAAAATGGCTGGATTTAAATAGCGATGACGACTATTGCAAAAAAACGAATTTGCAAAAATTTCAAAATCCTAGCTCTTTTAGTTTTTGAGTTATCGTGCGGACGGACAGACGGACGGACGGACATACATAGCTAAATCGATTTATTTTTCGATTCTGATCCGATCCATACACTTGAGTCTATATCTACCCCCCCTCCTTTTTTGCGTCACAAACGTAAAGTCAAATTTATTATACCCTTTGATAAGGGTATGATGTACCCTTAAACACAAACGTAAAGTCAAACTAGCGTAATTCCGAAACCAATGAAGATATAACCTCCAAATTTGGTATCAGGGTGTCCCTTCCTATTTCTGTGTCTTTTTCCTATTAAGTGTCTTTGAAATTTGGGTCCCATTGGACTAGTGGGTCGGATTCCAGGCACTCCGTTCCGAGGTCCTTAAAACATATTTTCGAAATTAATATAAATAGTAACTTGAAACAAATGTAGAAGCATCAAATTTGGCCCAGGGTGTTCTTTACTATTTCTTCCGTGCCCCCCTAATTTGGGATCAATTGGATTGGTGGTTCAGGACCTCTCTTGGACCCCCCAATGTGTAAAAGCTTATCATCGAAATTAATAAAACTAGTAACTTAAAATTAAGATAGAACGTTCCAATTGTATACAAGGATTAACTAGTATTGAAAGTATGACGGGACTGCATATGGGCGAAATCGTACCATTGTTTCGGGTTCTGGAACCCTTGACAAGTTCAAGGACTAACAAACATATATCTTAAAAACACCATAATTCAAAAAATAATGCCGGTATTTTGATGAAATTTAAACTTTAGGTTACTAATAATGAAAGTACCATGGAATTGGTTGTGGTCGAGTTTAATTTCAAAGCCAAAGAATATATTTCCTATGTCCTATGTGTCTCCGAAATCTAGACTTAATTGTAGTGGTTCAGCTATGTTCAAAGGTACTTGCTGCATTTATGTAAAATTTATTTGAATATTTAAATGAATTATATGAAAAGGTGTAAATTTTTAATTGTATTTTAGAAATACATTTATTGCCATTTAATATAATTGCAATTTTTAAAAATTTGGATTATTAAAAATATTATGCTTTGATTACTTTTTATCACAAAATTTAATAATTAGAATTTTTTCATTTTGTAATTGAATTGGAATAAATATATTTTCATTTATTTCAAGTTTGTTTGTTTTTTAATATTTTTAAATAGATAAATTAGTAAGAATTTGTAATATTTTTTAATAGATAGTGTAATTAGAAAATGTTTTTTGTATTATAAAGTTAATTTGGTTAGCTATGTCTTACGATCAAATTAATAACAGCTTTTATGGTGTAGGATATTTCTAAGTCGGTTGCACCGACTGACTGTTTCTTTACTTGTTGTTAATTTCAATTAATATTTTTTTTTATTTAAGTGCGTACTTGCTTAAATTAAATAAATTAATAAAAGATTTTAAATTTTTTTATAGGTTTATTTTGTTTCAATAATTATCTATTTCTCCATTTATTAATTTATTAATGTTTTGTATATATATTTTTAAAAAATGTTGCTATACATTTTATATTGTTTCCTTTGTTTAGATTCAAATCGAAATACTTGTTTGTTGCAACATTCTATAATGTACCTACTCAACCTTGCTAAATAATGTGTCTATTATTTATATTTACGTAAAATTGTATTAAATAAATGTTGATTTTTGAATTGAATTTTGCATTATCAAATGCAAATTACAAAATTTTATTTGGAATTTTTTTAATATACCTAATTTACTTTAAAAAAAATTTATTTTGTTGGGCTTCTATGGTGCATTGAGCTCAGGTATTGTATACCCGAAGCCACTTGCCCAAAATTTACACCATTTTCTTCCATTTTTAACTTTTTTTAAATAGTAAAATATTTAAAAGATTATGACGGAAACATGAAGGGATGGGGGATAGATGAGGGAGAGTTAAGAGCGAGATGTGGCAGAGATGAGGGAAACTTTGAAATTACTTTGACGCATTGCTTGGTTTATTTGCTTAAGCAAAGCAAAGCGAATAATTAAGACTTACTACACAAATGTTCATGTGATGCATAGTCTTCTTAATTTTTAATTACAAAATGTTTTACTATTTATTTAAAATTGCCAGAAAATCATCTGTGATTTTTAAAGTTGAAATAATTAATTCATAAACTAATAAATAAATTTTATTTGATCAAAAAAATTTTTTTTTATTAAAAATAAATAAAATATTTTTTGACCTGCTTATGATAATTTTGGATATTTTATTTTCTAAAATAAAACACATCCAACAAAATATTAATATTTTATTTTTTTATAATTAAACACATCCAACAAAATACATTTAATTGAATGCGTTTGTTACACCTCATTCTAGACAAATATATTAAATTCTAGACAAATATATTAAGAATAATAATAATAATTTTCAAAATTAATAACTAAATAGAAAGCAAATATAAAAACAAACAAAAAGTAATTGAATTATAAATCGATTCATGGTGTAGTGGTTAGGACATGTTACTTGCGTAGCCAAAATGTCTCGGTTCGAATTCAGGCTAAGGAAATTGTTTTTTTTTTTTTTAAGTTAATTTTTTGTTATCTATTTTCTTTTTAATAAAATATATATATTTATTTATTTTATGTATGAAAAATTTTATTTTATAGAAAATTTGACAGAAAACTCTCATTTATATTAAAAATTATTAATTTTTTTTAATATTTTTATAAAAAAATTCAAAACTGTTATTTAGAACAAACAATTGATACCATAGCAACTACAATTATTTAAAAAAAAAAAATTAAGATAAATAAAAACTCGTTTTGTAGGCATATTATTAAATATTCTATGGTATAGTGGTTAGGACATGAGACTAGTAGTTAAAACTGTTCGGTTTGATTCCTGGCCGGGGGAAAATTTTTTTTTTTTAAATTCATCTTAAAACTCTCATTTATAATTAATTTCATCAGTTTATAAGTAATCATCAGTAAGTAATTTACTACAGTACGGTGCGGATGTGTTTACTTTTTTCTTTATCGATTATAATTATTTTAATTAATAAAAGATAAACAGAAAAAGCATAATCAGCAATTACGCAAAAAATAATTATTATATATATTATAAAGTTTACCACACAATACATCCAGAAAATGCAGCAAAGGGTGGAAGTGCAGTAATAGTTAAAGAAAATATCTCCCGCTATGAAGAAAACAAATTCTGTTCGGAAGATATACAGGCGACGGCAGTTAGTGTTAAAACCAAAAATTATAGTATCTTAGTAACTAGCTTATATAGTCCTCCAAAACATAATATCAAGTCAGAAAGGTATGAAGAATTCTTCAATAATATTGGAAAACGATTTATCATTGGTGGTGATTTCAATGCAAAGCACACCCACTGGGGATCGAGACTTGTTACAACGAAAGGTAGAGAGTTGTTAAAAGCTGTTCAGAAATATGGATGTGAGACTATCTCAACAGGCAAACCTACGTACTGTCCTAGAGATCCAAATAAGATTCCTGACCTAATAGACTTTTTTGTCATTAAAAATATATCCAGTAATTATATACAGATTGAAGAAAACTTTGAGCTGAATTCAGATCACGTTCCGATTATATTATTACTTAGCGAACACATTATCTCTAAACCAACTAATCCCAGCCTGGTTAATAAAAAAACTGATTGGGCATGCTTTAAAAAAACATTAGAAGACCGAATTAATTTAAATATACCACTGAGAAATGAGGAGCAACTGGACTTCGAGGTAGAAAAGTTAATCAATGATATCCAGTTATCAGCAAGGAAAAGTACCCCATTAATAACAAGAAAATTGAAAGGTAATAATTATCCCAAAGAAATATTAGAGCTAGTTTCTGAAAAAAGAAAAATGAGAAAGAAATGGCAACAGACCAGAGCACCACAATATAAAACCAAATTAAATAATCTTACAGCTCAGTTGAGACATGAAATTAAACAATTAAAGAACGACACAATGAGTGAATTTCTGCAGAACCTAAATAACGATTCTAGTACTGAATACTCTCTTTGGAAAGCTACCAAGAATTTTAAAAGACCAATCACACAAACGCCTCCAATAAAAAATGTTGATGGTAGTTGGTCCAAAAATAACAGACAAAAAGCATTTACTTTTGCTGATCACCTAGAAAACACTTTCCAACCTAATTCTACAGAAAACCTTGAATTACTTCCAGAGGTTTTATGGCAAGAAAACAATAATATTCCATCTGTTACATTGGCTGAAGTTAAAAATGAAATATTAACAAATATAAAACCAAAAAAAGCTCCTGGGTTCGATCTAATAACCGGTCAAATTTTGAAAGAACTTCCTGAAAAAGCACTAATCATATTAACTTACCTGATTAATGCATCGTTTCGAATGCACTATGTGTCACAGCTATGGAAAATAGCTGAAGTCATAATGATACCCAAACCTGGAAAACCGCCACATGAAGTAGCATCGTATGGACCGATTTCATTATTACCGGTAAATTCAAAATTATTCGAAAAACTTCTCCTAAAAAGGCTAAATCCAATCATTGAAGAAACACAACTGATCCCGAATCACCAGTTCGGCTTCCGAAATCAACACTCAACTATTGATCAGGTACACCGCATTGTCAATGTCATTGAAAATACTTTAGAAGAAAAGAAAGTTTGTTCTGCATTATTTTTAGATGTTGCACAGGCTTTTGATAAAGTTTGGCAAGAAGGGCTAAAGCATAAGTTAAATTTATTTCTTCCGAGCCAATATGCAAAAATATTACAGTCATATTTAACAGAACGATATTTCAGAGTCAAACAGGAAGATACTTACTCTGAATTAAAGGAAATCCGGGCAGGTGTACCACAAGGTAGTGTATTGGGACCAATCCTTTACCTCCTATACACAAGTGATCTTCCGATATTTGAAGAAAACATTATTGCAACATTTGCTGATGACACTGCAATATTGGCTATTGGAAATAATAGTACTGAAGCAACAACCAAACTACAGGCAGCTATCACCGAGGTGCAAAGCTGGACTGATAAATGGCGCATTAAACTGAATGAAACAAAATCTGTACATGTTGATTTTACAAATAAACGTACAATTCATAAACCAGTGTAAATCAATGAAAAGATAGTTCGGTTCGAAAATACAGCTAAATATCTTGGTATGACCTTAGACGCAAAGCTGAAGTGGAAACCTCATGTGAAAAAAAAGCAAGAAGAACTAAACTTAAAGTACCGAAAAATGTACTGGCTTTTAGGCCGAAATTCTACCCTGTCAACATACAACAAGCTTCTGTTGTATCAACAAGTCCTGAAACCAATATGGACGTATGGTATACAACTTTGGGGTTGTACCAGTCAAAATAACAGAAAAATTATACAAAGATTCTAAAATAAAGTACTTCGAGGCATAGTCGACGCACCATGGTATATACGGAATATCAATCTACACAAGGACTTAGAAGTAGAAATGATAGATAACGTCATCAAAAAGTATGCACAAAGTCATCAAAAACGACTAGAACAACACATCAATGTCGAGGCTCTTCAACTCCTAGATAATGATGGTATAACTAGAAGGTTAAAACGAATAAAACCGTTTGAACTTTTGTAAAAATTGATATTTCATAATTATAAACGAAAAGCAATTATCATAGGATAAATACTTTGTAAACTTTTAAACGTAGCAAATTAGTATGATAAAATCAAATAACTTATTAGTGTTAATTTACTAGATTGTTATATAATAAATACACCAATTGGTGCTTTTATAAAAAAAAAAAAAAAAAAAAAAAATTATATATATTAATTACGCGAAATGGCTTCGTGCCAAAAGTGCAAACTAAAAATTAAAGGAGAAACGGGTGTAGAATGTGCAGGTGTGTGCAAAAAATTCTATCATGAGGCGTTAAAATGTTCAGGAATGGATCAGTCTACGGTGAACTTACTATACACCAACAGGAATATTAAGTTTATTTGTGACGACTGTATTCAATATATACAAAATGTTGATTTGGTCTTACAAAACATGGACAGTGCAGTTTCAAAAAATAATGAGTACCTTAAGGAATATAAGGAAGAATTTGAACGTGCAATAAAAAAAAATGAAAATGAAGTCGTTGAATTACTTAAGGCTATTGAAACTAATTACATAAAGAGATTGGAAGAAATTAAAGCCAGTCAACAAAAAGAAATAGAGAAAATGCAAAAATTTACTGAAGTCTTCAAAATTGAAACAGAAAAAGTGAATGAATCATTTGTTAGTGCAATTAAAAAAAATGATGAGGTCTGCAAAAAAATGAATGTTACAAATAATATAAATTCAAATATGGGTCAAACAGTGTCATTTGCTGATGTAATTAAAAATACTAAAGCAAGTGTAAATTTAAAAATGAAGAAAGAGTTACCTTTAATAATAAAACCGAAGAATAAGCAGAAAACTGAAAAAACAAAAAGTGATTTAAATACAAAGGTGGATCCAAAAAATTTGAAAATAAAGAATATTGAAAACAAAAGTAATGGGATGATTTTAATAGAAACGGACACCATCGAAGATCGTGAAAATATCAAAAAGGAATTAGAAGAAAAAATGAAAGAGAATTATGATACCAAAATACCTGTGGTCATTAAACCTAACATAGAAATTGTGCACATGAATAATAAATTTAGTGAAAATGTTATTGTGGAAAAACTTAAAAAACAAAATTCTCTTCTACAAATGAGTGAGCTTAAAGTATTAAAGATATATCCAGTGAAAAAATACAACAAAGAAATGTTTAATGCAATTATAGAAGTGGATAAGGAATCATTCCCAAAAATAATAGCGAACGAAAAATTATGTATTGGATGGGAAAGGTGCAAGGTCTTTGATGCCATAAAAGTCTCTAGATGTTATAAATGTAAAGGATTTAACCATAGGGCTGCGGAATGCACGAATAAAGAAACATGCTTGAAGTACCACCAACAACACAAGACAAGTGAATGCCAAAAAGAGGAAATTAATAAATGCATTAATTGCTTAAAATCGAACGAAAAATTCAGTTTGGGGTTGGATGTTAATCATAAAACCTTTAGTAGATTATGTCCAGTGTATAAAAATAAATTAAGTATAAGAAAACAAAAAATCGGATACTAGCAATTAAGGAAAATAGAAGAGGAAGATAACAAATTAAATATAAATGTAAATGAAAATAAAAAAAGTGATTCTGCATGCAGAACTGATAATGTAAATGATAATATTAATAAGAATAATACTAATGTTAAACCAAGTATTAATAATATTAGAGACACTAACACTGTTATAACTCATATAAAAAATGAAAATAATAACAATGAAAATAATAACAATAATAGTAATAATAATTATATTGACCATAATAATGAAAAGACTAACAAAATTGATTATAATAAAGATAAAAAGAAGCGTAGCTATATTCTTTCATATTTTCCAAAATTATGGTCAAATAAGAACACTATCCTTAAAAGTAATATAAAAATAAATAAAACTATTAATAATAATTCAAAAAGTAGCATTAAAAATGATAAAATTAACCAAAACAAGTAAAGAAACAGTCAGTCGGTGCAACCGACTTAGAAATACCCTACACCTATTTGGTTCAAATTTAAGGACATATCCATAAGTCATTTTAACACCATAGAAGCTGTTATTAATTTGATCGTAAGACATAGCTAACCAAATTAACTGTATAATACTAAAAACATTTTCTAATTACCCTATCTATTAAAAAATACTACAAATTCTTATTAATTTATCTATTTAAAAATATTAAAAAACAAACACACTTGAAATAAATGAAAATATATTTATTCCAATTCAATTACAAAATGAAAAAATTCTAATTATTAAATTTTGTGATAAAAAGATAATCAAAGCATAATATATTTAATAATCCAAATTTTTAAAAATTGCAATTATTTTAAATGGTTAGTTTATATACCTAATAGAAAAGCTTATAAACGCAAAATATGCAATAAATGTATTTCTAAAATACAATTAAAAATTTACACCTTTTCATATAATTCATTTAAATATAAAAATAAATTTTACATAAATACAGCAAGTACCTTTGAACATAGCTGAACCACTACAATTAAGTCTAGATTTCGGAGACACATAGGACATAGGAAATATATTCTTTGGCTTCGAAATTAAACTCGACCACAACCAATTCCCATGGTACTTTCATTACTAGTAACCTACTGTTAAATTTCATCAAAATACCGGCATTATTTTTTGAGTTATGGTGTTTGTAAGATATATGTTTGTTAGTCCTTGAACTTTTCAAGGGTTCCAGGACCCGAAATTATGGTACGACTTCGCCCATATGCAGTCCCGTCATACTTTCAATACTAGTTAACCCTTGTATACAATTGGAACGTTCTATCTTAATTTTAAGTTACTAGTTTTATTAATTTCGATGATAAGCTTTTACACATTGGGGGGTCTAAGAGAGGTTCTGAACCACCACTCCAATTGATCCCAAATTAGGGGGGCACGCAAGAAATAGTAAAGAACACCCTTGTGGCAAATTGGAAGCTTCTTCATTTGTTTCAAGTTACTATCTTTATTAATTTCGAAAATATGCTGTAAGGGCCTAAGAACTGAGTAGCTGGTCCCCGATCCACTACTCCAATGGGGCCCAAATTTCAAAGACACTTACGAAATAGGAAGGGACATCCTGATACCAAATTTGGAGGTTCTATCTTCATAGGTTTCGGAATTATGCTCGTTTGGCCTAAATTCGATCAAAAAGTTCTAAGTTCCGAACCCATTGTCCAATCCTCACCGTACGTAATCACCACCATAGTTTCGCTGCCAATAACCTACAGCACAAATTTCATGAAGATAGCCTCATTAGTTGTTGAGTTATCGTGATTTTTTATTTATGTTCCTTAACCCTGACATCGATTAAAAGGTCCGGAATCCGAACCGTTGGGCTGATTTCGCCCTTATATAGTCCGCGCTGTACTTATAGTACTAGTTAACCCTTATACACAATTTGAACGGTCTATCCTAATTTTAAGTAACTATTTTTAGTAATTTCGATTATAAGCCTTTAAAACTTGGGAGGTCTGAGAGGGGTACAGAACCACCACTCCAATTGATCCCAAATTAGGGGGACACGCAAGAGATAGTAAAGAACACCCTTGTGGCAAATTGGAAGCTTCTACATTTTTTCAAGTTGTTATCTTTATTAATTTTAAAGATATGCTTTAAGGTCTTCGGAAATGTGTGGCTGGTCCCCGACCCACTACTCCAATGGGACCCAAATTCACAAGACACTTAGGAAATAGGGAGGGACACCCTGATACTAAATTTGGGGGTTCTATCTTCATTGGTTTCGGAATTATGCTCGTTTGGCCTAAATTCGATCAAAAAGTTCTAGGTTCCGAACCCATGGTCCAATCCCGACCTTACGCAATTCCCGAAGTAGTTTCATTACTAGTAACCTACAGCACAAATTTGATGAAGATAGCGTCATTAGTTGTTGAGTTATCGTGATTTTTTATATTTGTTCGTTAGCCCTGAAACCGATTAAAAGGTCCAGAATCCGAACCCATGGGCCGATTTCGCACATATGCAATCCCCGCCGTACTTTCAGTCCTAGTAACCTACAGTTAAAATTTCATCAAGATAACTCCATTATTTTTTGAGTTATCGTGCCTACGGACGGACGGACGGACGGACGGACGGACGGTCGGACATGGCTATATCGACTAAGGCGGTCACGCTGATCACAAATATATATACTTTTCCATATCTAGCTCGCTTCCTTTAGGTGGTTACAAACACCATACCAAAGTTAATATACCCCTTTACCTATTCTATAGGTGTAGGGTATAAAAATGATAATAATAATATTAATAATACAGAAAAAGTAGAAAATGAAAGTACAAGTAAGATTAAAAACGATAGAATTCATCAAACCAATGATAATGTAAAAAATAAAATTAAAAACGATAAAATTAACCCAAGCTATGATAAAAATACAGAAAAAAGAGAGAATGATAGTATTAGTAAGATAAAAAATGATACAAATAATCAAACCAATGATAATAGTAATAATAATGTAGAAATAAAAGACTCCAAATACCCAAACTGGAATAAAGGCGAAACAATAAATCCACAGAACAGAACTGAAAGAAAAATAGGTTACTCTAAATTCCAAGATGATAGCAAAAGTTTTGTTGATCCCATGTCACCCCCAATTGTAAGGCTTACAAAAAGAGCAATTGAAAATGGAGATAGTGTATATGTTGTTTCCAAATTAAGGGATTACAGAATATATAACAATGTGCGATTGTATTTAGCATTTTTCCACGATCAAAATGATATTTGCTTTGATGGTATAACACAAACTAATTTAAGGTAAAGGATACTATAATAGAACAAGTTGATAATGTTAAGTACTTGGGAATGATAATTGATGGAAACTTAAGATGGGATAAACATATAAAAAGCATTAAAAAAAAAATTATTCCTATAACAATGGCTGTCAGAAGAATGGGTGTCCGAATTATGCTGCTAAACTTATATATAATGGCAATATATTATCAAAAATTAGGTATAATATATGCAGTTGGAGTCATTGTTCATATTTTCATAAAAATCAAATAAGTGCGGTAATGAATAGAACCCTCAAAACTTTATTTAATTTGAATATAAGAACCAGAACCAATAATTTATATAAAATAATTGATACACTGGATATTAACCAACTAATTTATTTTGAAAAATGTAAATACATGTATAATATCCTGAACAATAATATCAAGTCAAAAGTAAAATTTCAAAATAGGGAGAATATTCATAATTATCTAACCAGAAACAGGAAAAATATCGAAATTCCTAAAGCCAAAACAACATTGAAGCTAAAAAGTCTAAAATGCAGCGCAATAAAACTTTTCAACTCGCTACCAGTAGAAATTAAAAGCAATCATAATTTAAACATATTTAAAAGTAAACTTAGAAAATTTGTAAAAAATCTTAGAAATTAATCTTTAAAATTTGAAAATTTAAAAAAAAAAAATAAAAAAAAAAAATTTAGAAATTAGAAAAATTGTAAAAAATCTTAAGTTATTAAATGGTAGTTATAAGCTGTAGTTTAAGAATTACTTAATTTCTTATACATAATTTTTTTTTTCTTTATTTTAATTCATTTTAAAAAGGTATAAATTATATAATTCAAATTTGTTTGTGTTGGATGATCGTAGCTAAAGCAGCTATATGATCTTATAAAAAAAAAAAGTATATTAATATAAGTTTAATTCTTAAAAGCTAATGAATATTGCAAAAATCAGGACGATACAATCAATTTAAAAAATAAAAAAAATTTTATAATTAAAATTAAATATCAAAATTCATAATTATCACATTTTTTAAAGTTCAATCACTCAATTTCATTATCATTTATCTACAAAGCAACAAATACATCGGTTCACTATATACATATTAACTAAATATTTACATATCCAGTATTTATACTGGTTTTCATTATCTATGTGTTTGATGTTCTTGTAATATATATTTTTTTATTTCTGTTTTGAACAAACAAATTGAATTAATTTGTTTAAAGCCTGTTGGAAGCTCATTATACACCTTTAAACATTTAAATAAGCAATTATTCTGTTGTTGATTTGTCCTAAATAAGGACAAATAAAAATTAGAACTATTTCGCGTATTATAATTGTGTATGTTTATTGCTCTATTTAAAATAAAATTGTGCTTTATTTTATTATTCACAACCTTATAGGCAGTAAGATACAACTCCCTTTTACAAATGTTCTCGAGACTTAAATATTTTTCGGTGTATAGCCTATTCGTTGGAAAAATATTCGGATAGCCGTGGATTATTTTAATCGCCTTCTTATGTACGATATCTAACTGGTACAAAATTTGTTGGCTTGCACCACTCCAAATTGGATTGAGATAAATTATATGAGATTGAATAAAAGAAGAATATATGGAATATAGAGCATTTTGAGTAATATATTTTCGAATACGACGTAAGATGAATAGATATGGCGTTATTTTGCGTATGATATGATGAATGTGATCTATCCATTTAACTTTTCTATCCAAAATTAGCCCTAAGTAACAGAGATTTTCTACATTATCAATAGATATAGAGTTGTAAGAGAAGTTCCTAGAGTTGTAAATTTTGTTGCCAAGTAGCAAAATTTTGGTTTTTTTTACATTTAAACGTAACCTATGATGCGTTATCCACTCTTCGATTTTGGCAAGGTCAGTTTCAATCGAATTTCTTAAAATATTTTCTGTAGCAGCCGCATATTTTAATATAGCGTCATCAGCATATAATTGGATTGACCCTATAAGATCTAGACGAGCGATGTCATCTATATAAATTTTGAATAACTCTGGTCCCAGAATGGAACCCTGTGGGACTCCTTTTTTTATTATTAGCGGGCTACTGATGGAAGATCCGATTCTGACTTTCTGTATTCTATTAGACAGGTAAGTTTGAAAAAGATTTATAGAATTTTGATCGAAGTTAAGATTTCTAAGCTTCGATAGTAGGATTTCATGATCTACACAATCAAAGGCCTTTTGAAAATCTAGGGATATTAAAGCAACATATTTACCACTATCAATATTGTTTGTCACAAAATTTGTTAAGCTTAAACATGCCGCCGTTGTGTTTGAATTTCTTTCAAACCCATATTGTTCTGTATGTAGTATATTATTATGTGTGAGAAAAGTATTAAGTCTATTTTTCATAACCAATTCAAAAACTTTAGAAATACTTGTTAAAACAGATATTGGTCGGTAATTGGATGGATTTTTTGTATTTCCTGTTTTAAGAATGGGTGTAACTATTGCTATTTTGAGGGAAAGTGGAAATATTGAAGTTTGGAAACAGTTATTAATTAATTTGGCTATTATTGGTGAAAGTTGTGTAGAAAATCTTTGCAAAAACTTAGTCGAAATACAATCCCAACCAGTAGCTGCGGAAGATTTTAGGTTTGCAATAATCTGTTCAATTTCAGTACTATTGGTGGAATGTAAGTCAAAGTTGTTGTGGATTGCTCTTTGAATTCTATTGACGTATGTATAATCAATTGGATTAGACGCGATATTTAATTCGTCGGTCACATTAACAAAATATGTATTCATTTTGTCAGCTATTTCATACTCATTGGTTGTGATTATATTATTAGTTAATAGCATTTTAATAGCTGGGTTTTGTTTAGGTAAATCAGTGTTATAGATTACCTTGTTATAAAAATTCCAAAGACTTTTACCGTTTTGAAAACCGTGTTGTACTTCAGTTGAATAATATTTTTTTTTGGCTTGTACGATTAGTTTGTTTACCTCGGCTTTCATCGATTTATAGAGATTATAAATACGAGTATTTTCTCTGTACTTTTTTGAGTACTTATAAAAAGAGTCTCTAATCTTAATTTTATTAAATATATCTCGTGTTATCCAAGGTGCTTTCTTTTTTTCTTTTCTTACTACAATAGTTTTAGTATTTTTTAAAATTAAATTTTGCATATCAGAAATAAAGCTTTCAAATTCAGAGTAAGAGTTAAGATTTAACCAGAAATTATCGGTTGCAACTTTATCGTAATCCAATACTTTTTTACTGAAAATTTTATCTTTCGTTATTGGTTTAAGTTCAATACTGATATGAAACATTTCGTGATCAGATAGAGACGTTTCACAAATTAAAAATTTATATTTGTAGTTTATAAGGTCTGTAGAGAAGTGATCAATAACAGTTCTTGTTGTACTACTAATTCTCGTTGCGTATTTAGGTGATATTTTGTTGTAAATCAGAAAACCGTTACTAATAAGCGTATTTGTGTAATCTAAGACATACCGATTATTGATATCAAGTAAATTTAATTTTATATCACCAATTATAATAGAGTTCTTAAATTGTGCAGTAACACAGTTTAATTTACATATAAAATCAGGAATAGTATTTTCATGTGATCTATATATGCCAATGACATTTATATTATGTTCAGGTAAATTAACTACTAATAAATTACTTTTATGAAATTCTTCTTTTGAAACATAATTAGAATTAACACATTCATCAATATATATCGCAACACCACCGTACGGTTCTTGCCTATTTGAAAAATAAGAATTATATCCTGAAATGTTAAAAAATTGATTTTCTGTCTCGAGTAACCATATTTCAGTTAATACTATGATGTGAATCTTGTGATTGTACGAATCAATTAGGGATTCTAAGCTATAGAGTTTATTTCGAAGGCTTTGTATATTAATGTAAATAATATTTAAATTTTCCTTATTTTTTTCAAGCGCAGGTAGGTTGCAAACCCCTGTCAAATGTACAATATTTTTTAATTCAGAAATATTTATTTCATCATGATTGATCATTGTTTTTTTTTTTTTAATATATGAATGTAAAAATTAAATAACCAAATTATATATATGCAAATATGTATATATAGATTTTAACCGAATAATAAAATAGGTTGTAAATAATAAAAACTAAAAAAAATAAGAAATTAGAAAAAATTAGAATAAATAAAAATATTGGTTTTAAAACTTCAAAACCGGTTTTAAATGTGGCTTTTGTAAATAGAATAAATAAATTAATAATAAATAATTTAGTAATTGTTACGTGCGTGGCTTGGAAGTTGCTCGATTTAATAATAATATAATATAATAATATTAATAATAAAAAAATTTTTAAAATAATTTTTAATTTAGTGAAAAAATCAAATAAATTTTTGTAATGCTTATTTTTAAGATATGTTAGTGAAGCAATGCGATATTTAATATGTAAAGGGATAAGTCCATGTATATCCAAAGATATTTCTTTTTGGACAAATAATATCATGTACTTATTCTTTCGCTTATATAATATTGTGATGTTCAACATAAAAAAAGTTGCATATGATATTGTGATGATCAATAATAATATAAAAGTTGTTAAAATAATTGTTAAATAAATTGTTAAATTAATAATAAATAATTTAGTAATTTTTACGTGCGTGGCTTGGAAGTTACTCGATTTAATAATAATATAATATAATAATATTAATAATAAAAAAATTTTTAAAATAATTTTTAATTTAGTGAAAAAATCAAATAAATTTTTGTAATGCTTATTTTTAAGATATGTTAGTGAAGCAATGCGATATTTAATATGTAAAGGGATAAGTCCATGTATATCCAAAGATATTTCTTTTTGGACAAATAATATCATGTACTTATTCTTTTGCTTATATAATATTGTGATGTTCAACATAAAAAAAGTTGCATATGATATTGTGATGATCAATAATAATATAAAAGTTGTTAAAATAAATTTTAATTTATAAGTGTTATAAGTAATAAATAAGTGTTTAATATGTATTAAATGTGATTTTAGAATATTTGTTGCTCGTAGAAAAAAGTAAGATAATTTATGTAAAAAATCATATGTTTTAATATGTAATATGAATTGATAAATGATTTTAAAAATTTTTAAAAAAATTTGTGATGTAAATTTAGTAATAATATTAATGTTAAAAAATGATAATGTAATTAGAAAGATTAAAGTTGTGTTGTCAAATTTAAGTTCAACTGTTTTATTAAATTTTATATATTATTGTAAAATTATCTGAAATTAAATAAAAAATTGAATAAAAAAAAAAAAAAATATTATTTATTTTTTTTTTAATACATTTTTAAAAAAATTCAAAACAAACAATTGATAGCAACTATAATAATTTAAAAAAAAAAATTGAGATGAACAAAAAGTTGATTGCTTAGTGGTTAGGACGTCGACCTTTTAATTGAAAAGTGTGGGTTCGAATCTCGTTCAGAGCATATTTTTTTTTTAAATTCATCTTTTTTTTTAATTCATTGTTTTTTTTTATTAATTTTTTTTGTAATTAAATATAAAAAACAAATATTTTGAATTTTCTGTCAAACAGTTCAATTGCAATATATGAAATTCTTATTTATTTAATACACGCACGGTTTTCTAAAAGTTGACAAGGGCAACTATAATCTTCCTCGTTTTTTTTTTGTTTTTATAAAATGCAATACTCAATAGTCAAAATTCTTCTTTTTTCCTTAAATTCAAAACATAATATTGAATCTTCGTTGAAAAAAAAATATCGAATTCGCCAAAGAGAAAATAAAAATCAAATTTTGTCGTTGGTTCATATTTTCTTCATAGATTCAAATAACTAAATTGAATATATTGCATTCACATGGTACTACATTACATTGCATACTTTAACATAATAATATAATACATACAACTTAACGCGAATAATAAATATTAAACATTTCTAAACGTATGCAAATAACAAAAATAAAAATATAAGAGATGAATTGTGTAATATTGTGGATTCAATTTGTTCTACTGAATCTAAGGTAAAATTGATATTGGCATTTGGACCAAAATATGTGTTTTTTTTTTGTTTTGTTCGATAATATAAATTTTTTTAAAACCTTTCGATTTTCTGTAGAGCGAAAATTACAACTGATTCAATGAATCAGTTGAATATTAAGAGAAGCCGTCACTGAATCATACATATATGGTATTTTATAAATTTTTATAAAAATCTTAATTGTCATAAAATCAATATGAGTATAAAAATTAAATATACAAATTATTTATCAATAAAAAAAAAATTTAATTTAACAAATAGAATTTCTTTTGAAATAAAAATATAGGAGATGAATTATGTAATATTGTGGACTCAATTTGTTCTACTGAATCTAAGGTAAAATAGATATTGGCATTTGGACCAATATATAATATATATGTATTATTAATTGAGAAATTATTTACAGTAAGTTTATCTTTATAATTAACGAGGAAGAGTGTAGTAGAGTAGACTGTGTCAACTCTGGGATACCCGTATGACCGTTATATAAACATTGTATTATTATTATTATAAACATTAATTACTTTTGGCAAAATCTCAAACATACCAGCTTTATTAGGTGTAGTGTAATGCTCATATAAAAAAAGGAGTTGTATGGCAGCTACTCGAACCCTCTGCAGTAGACCAACCAAATTTTGCAGTAACTTTGGCCAATACACTAAACTATTTTTGGCAAAATTTCAGACACCCAACTTCAATAGGTATAGAGTAATACTCATATAAAAAAATAAGTTGTATGGCAGCCACCCGAACCCATGGACCAAAATGGCTGGATTTAAATAGCGATGACGGCTATTGCAAGAAAACGAATTCGCAAAAATTTCAAAATCCTAGCTCCTTTAGTTTTTGAGTTATCGTGCGGACGGACAGACGGACGGACGGACATACATAGCTAAATCGATTTATTTTTCGATTCTGATCCAATCCATACACTTGAGTCTATATCTACCCCCCTCCTTTTCTGCGTCACAAACGTAAAGTCAAATTTATTATACCCTTTGATATAGTCATACGGGTATAATTAAGGGGAGCTTTAAAAATATTGTAAATAAAATGATTTTATTTGTGTATAAGAACTCGTTTTCCTTTTTTCATGAAAATGCGAAATTTGTTAAGATAAAGTTTTTTTATAATGAAAATATTTTGCATTCACGAATGCATATTATAGAGTGGTGGTAAAGCTCACTGATGATTCAGAAAATCTTTTTAATGACACCCCTTATCATAACTCAATCATATTCGAATTTTTCACTTCTATACCACTTTTTACTAAATCTTACAATAATATATTTGTGTATGACTTCCTTAATACTGATTATCAAAGCATCAAAAAAGCTTTATTAGTCATCAGTTGGGATAACTTGCTAACCGAACAAGGAATTGGCTTGATAAAATGATTCCTCACTTCTATTCAAAGCTATTTGAAATATTTTACTCCTTTGTTTCTAAAATTAGGACAAGACAATCGCACCTTGGCTCAATATTTATCTTAGGACATTGCGTAGCCAACGCAACAAACTATACAAAAAAATTAAAAATTCAAAAGAGCCTAATAATGACTCAGAGAACAAGTATTAAAATCTTGCTTTCCGAATTGAAATATTTGAAACAATCACTAAACTTGATATTAAAAAAGGTATAGGACCAGACTCAATTCCATATATAATTTTTTTTACAACTGTGTCAGTTATTTCACTTATCCGTTTAATAATAAATCTCTTTCCTCAGGTATTTTTCCTCTTGTTTGGAATACTTCTTATCTAACCCCTAATCCCTAAAAGGGTGGTAAATCATTTGTCGAATTACACTTCTTAGTTTACACTTCTGAATTCCTTAGTGAAATGAAGATCTCATGTAATTAATAGTTTCGATGTTGCACTACTTCAAACAAATCTAAATTCTCTGCAAGAATGTTGCTTCTTTAATAAGTAAGAACTAAATGTTGAAAAATACAAGGTTATTCAATTCGCTTATAATTTAAATAGTAATGTTACTTTTGAAAGAGTTAAAAGTATTACCGATTTAGGGATTCTGTTAAATAAAACTAATGAAGATGGAATCATTATGAGTTATGAGTATATAATTTACAGGGCAAACAAAATGCTCGGAGTTAAAAAAACTTATCAACATTGCTGTTACTAATGCTCTTTATTGTTCTTTAGTACGATCTATTCTTGAATACGTTACTATTGTGTAGGATCCCCCATTTCAAATACATTCTGATAGAAAACGTGCAAAAGTAATTTCTTCTATTTGTTTTGAGAAATAAACATTGCCTAACAACTCGTAAGACTAAATTTATTAAATATCTTAACTTTATCCTCACGCAGGCATATTCTTTTTTCCTGCTTTACTTTTAAAGTCTTAAGAAACAAGTGATGAAAAAAAAACCCAGGGGTTTTTAAAAAAGCACATTTTCAAATTTATATTGTATTACATACTTTGGAAATATTTACTTGGAAATAGTTACTGTTTAATTATAAAATTTACTGCTAACAGTAAAGTTTTTATTTTAAATTTGTTATAGCCCTTTAATGGGGAAAGTTTCCAAGTTTCTCAAGGATCTAACTTCATCTAACTCCCCTCCCCCCTCCGTCCCCTCCATTTTTTTAGGTTCTAGGAATTAAATTGTGAATTCCACAAAAATTTGGAATTTTACTTAGAATTATACAATCTAAGCAAAAATGGGTAAAACTGAGAGACACTTTCTTCAATTTAAGGAATCGCTTTTAAATTTAAGAAAAACCTTTAACATATGTTAAAATATAATGTTGGGCCTTTAAATTTTGTATATTAACAAAAAAAAAATTGGACAGGTATTCAAGTTACAGGTGCTTAAAAATAGCAAAAGTTAAATTTTCGAACCCTTATAGCTCCTAAACAGAGGACTTGAGAACAAAACTTTGTTAACCGACTCCTACTAATTTCTGAGTATCTAACTTCTCCCAAAATTTGAAGACCCTAGCTTGAACCGTTTAGAAGATATGTGTGGCCAAAAATTTTGTAAAAATTGAGTTTTGTATAATGTTAAATTTTAGTATGGCAACCCTAAACATTTGCCTTTTAAATATTTATAAAGCTTATGAAACCAGCTATCGTTTGCCGTTTTCACATTGAAAATATATCTAACAGAACTCTTGTTATAACAAATTAAATATAGGGCTTTTTCCAACTTTGGGGGGCTGTAGCCCCGTAACAGGTGGGGCTACAGAAAAAAATTCTTCTACGAAATTATTTTTTTTGTAATACCTACTAGTGGTTACAACTTCTTTTCTCTATTTCAAACGATGTAAAAGTTTTTGTAAACATACGGACAGACGGACAGACGGACGGACAGAGTGAAGCTATATAGGCACATTTTTACAAAATTCTTTGAAAATGTGCTAAAAATAATGATGTTCAGTTTTTATTAGAAAATTTTAAAATAAACAAAGGGGGAGAAATACGAGAAGCACTAAATATTTACATAGTTCAAAATATTGATAGAACTGAATATGGAAAAAATTAACCAATAAAGAGATTTTGCATTACATTCAATAAACACAGTTATATTTTTTCAACACAAATTTGTAGATTCACTTTTAAATGTAAATTAAAATTAGAATTTGTTAACGACTTAAGGCAATAATTTTAACCTTTAACAAATTATTTTATAATTTAGTTTTAGGGTAGGTATGCATTTTCTACAGTAAACAAACAAATAAATAAACTTTTGACTTTAATATATTTCATATTTTTGCTATGTAATTAAATTTCATGTTAATTTCAAGTTTTAGCTATAAGAATTTTTTTTTAAAAACCTTCTTTTGGTCCAAAAATAAATGTGAATATAATTAATGTGAGTATTATAGTTTCCCAAACAATGTTGATTCTGCTGGACCAGATTCATTGTTATTTTTTTTCTTGTGCTTTCCCATATAATCTAGCCGTGCTTTGTTTTCTATGTTTTCCAATAATTTATACATGTTTATATTAAAATGATTTTCCTCCAAAGCTTGTTGAGCAACTGCGGATTTTGACAGTCTATTTTATTAGAAGTGTGCAAGTAAATATTTAACCACCTTCACTGAAATTAATAATACATTGACATTACCGTTCAATTTCAATAAAATTACAAGCCTGAAATAAATTTTATTAAAATAATTTTTTTTTTTAAAACAGTTTTTATTAAGTACTAGCTAATACCCGTTGCGCGTTGCTGCGCCTCTCAATGGCGTTTAATTGAAGTTGATGTTACTGCAAAAAGTTAAGACAAAAATTACATACGGTTTACAATTTCAAAATGTATGAAAGCAATCTTTTTAAAACGATTTTTCTAGTATTATTCTAGTAAATTTTGAAACTTTGTGTAATTCAAAGCAGTACAAGCTACTTTCCAAAATTTGACGTAATTTACTTCCAAAAAAATTTTTTTGACCAATATTAGGACCGACTGTTAACAGACTCAACTCCATTTTCAAGTTGCTTCACACATATAAAATTAGAGGTAAACCGGTCAAATCGTTTCTAATTTAGAGTTAAGTAACGCAAAAATCTAATAAAAGCCACTTTGCCCCACTGGGCTAACGGAACTACACTTTCTCTTTGGGCAAAGCAGTATTGCGCAAAATTGGACGTAATTTGCTTCCAAATCAGGAAACAAAATTTTTTTGAGGCTTCTTTTTTTTGAGAACCGTCGGACCGACATGGGTTAACAAATTCCAAATCTGGTAATAGTGTCAACTCAATTCTCACAGAGCACGTATACAAAATTTGAAGAAAACCGGTCAAACCGTTTTTAATTTAGAGTTAAGTATTGAAAAAACCTATAAAAAGCTGTTGGGCCCCAATGGGTTAATGCAAGTCAATAAAATTTTTTTGAGGGTTTTCTTTTTAGGCAAAGCAGAATTTCATTAAATCGGACAAAATTTGGACCCAAAATTTTTTTTGACCACCCGTCGGCCCGACATGGGTTAATAAATTCCAAAACTGTTAATAATGTCAACTCAATTATCAAGGAGCATCACGTATACAAAATTTGAAGTAAATTGGTCAAACCGTTTCGAATTTAGAGTAAAGTATTGAAAAAACCAATAAAAAGCTTTTGGGCCGCAATGGATTAATGGAACTCAAAAAAATTTTTTTTGGGGCTTTCTTTTAAGCCAAAGCTGAATTTCGTAAAATCGGACAAAATTTGGACCGAAAATTTGTTTTGACCACCCGTCGGCCCGACATGGGTTAACAAATTCCAAAACTGTTAATAGTGTCTTCTCAATTCTCAAAGAGAATCACGGATACAAAATTTGAAGTCAATCGGTCAAACCGTTTTCATTTTAGAACAAAGAAGTTTAAATACTTGCAACACAGCCCCAACTTGGCGGTCCGTTAGAGCAAAATTTTTGGGCCACGATTTCTTTCCGTACCCAAAAACCCCTATATACAAATTTTAATGATAATCGGCTGGGCAGTTTAGGAGTCTATTCACTACAAACAAACAAAAAACAAACTTTCGCTTTTATATATATAGATAATTTTGAATACAACTAAAATTAAAAAAGTACAGTTTATAAAAACTAATTAATAATGAGCGTACAATGTACCAATTGCAAATTATTTATTTTTATATTTATTTACTTATTTATACTGCTTAACACAAACAGTTTAAAAAAAAGCTTACAAGTAACAGACAAAATTATACATTTAAAATTACATTTTTGATTAAATATTAAAACTAAAATTACAATTAAAAATTAAAAATTAAAAATTATGAACTTTACAGTACTACAAAAGAAATAAAAATAATCCTAATAATAGCGATTATATAATTTTTGTTTTTGGGAATGTTTTGAAACTGTAAAGTCAATATTAAGTTTGTGTTTGTTACCTATAATAAGCATTCTACAAATAGGATCAAATTTGCCATAATTAGTCCTATGATTATTTGTTTTAAATAAATTTGTTTAAATAAATTGAAGATTTTTAATAATAATTTTACTCGAAATTAAAGTAGATTTAACGTTACCCTTGACAATTTCTGTCAAGGGTAACGTTAAAAATGACATCTGACATCAATAAAAATGACATCAGAAACTTCACGTCGAAAATTTAAAGTACACAATTCAATTAACTTTAGCCTTTGTTCATATGGTGGTAAGATAATAGGGTTCGACCATGGCAAGTGGCGTAAGGCAAATCTAAGAAAATTTGTTTGTTTTATTTGTTGAAAACAATAATCTTTAATTGCAATTAAATTCCTTAATATCAACAACAGCTGGGTGGCACAGTGGTTAAGTGCCGACCTTTCATGCGGAAGGGCCCGGGTTCGAATTCTAGTGAAAGTGAAAAAACTTTTCTGGTTTTCGACTCGACTCAGCTACCATTCGCCATTGGGTTCAAATTAATGGCATAATCAATAATTACTAATTATAAATCTTTAATAAAAAAAATACTTTAATATAAAAATATAAACAAATGCAAAATATAAACAAATAATTTAATTAAATAATATAACTCGCAGATATAGAATACCATATAAGTAAAATATAAAATATTACAATATAAACAAAAAATAGAATTGTAAATATTGAAAATCTAAGACGTTTCTACATGTTATATGGCCTAGTACTATCTCATGTTTAAATGGTATATGGAATTCAATAAGACCAATTCTAATAACACGAATATAATATGACACCCTGTTCCAACACGTACCTATGGTATAGACAGGTTTATTAGCCTAACAGTTGAACAGTTAGCGCTTAAAAAAAAAAAAAAAAAAAATATGAAAGTATTGATTAACTTGATAAATTTGAATTTGATATTTGAGAATATCATGCAATGATTGATCATTATCAATCGTCTATAGTACACAATACTTTATACGATCATAATGATTAATCATAATTAATCACACATCATAAAGGCAAGTGACCTAAAAGAAAGCAATAATAATTATGCTATATTTGGATATATAAATTATCGATAAGAAATGCAACTGGTATTAATTACCAAATTATCCATAAATGTATTAATGATATTGCTAAATCATAAGAAACTTAATTAGTGTTATTTGCGTTAGTTATAAGATTATAAATAGCCTAATTAGGGAAAATAAAACAGAGGGTATTAAGTGAACTTCAACCAAGTATGTTTTATTTATTAAATGAGAATAAACTCGTTATATTTTAAAGGAGAAGAGATGTGGTTTCAACTGAATTGGTCACAATAGATTTTTGTTTTACAAAACCATGTTGGTTATCTATTAAAAGATTTCTACAGTGATTGTAGATTGAACCCGTTATAATTAATTCAAATAATTCAGAAATTGAAGATAGTTTGGCTATCGGGCGATAGTTAGTAATTTCATTTTTAGCATTCTTTTTATGAATTGGTCTGATATAAGATATTTTTCAAAAAGGTGGAAAATATCCGGAATTTAATGAATTTGTGAACACATAGTTCCAAACAGTTTGTTTTATTTGTTAAAAATAGAAGACTTAAGTAACTTTAGTTAAGACTTTAGTAACTCTGTCTGACTCTGATACCGATTTAGACAGTCCTAAATCCGAAAAAGAAATAATGTCTCTTTAAGTACTATAATGGTGACCCGTTAAGTTTATAATCTTTTATAGATTCAGTGAGGTTGTCGAAAGAAATGGCAATAAGAACTCCATTAAAAGTACTTTTAAAATCAATTATTTTGTCAAAATTAGAAGGCAAAGCTAGAGAACTGATAACGGATGAAGATAACTCAGAAAAATTAATAGAAGAATTAAAAATAAAAACAGAAACAGAAAATTCAAAAATAATAGAGGGAAGAATGCAAGCTCTAAAAGCGGGTAGAATAAATAGTGGAAAAGCAGTTGAACTATCAATTGAGAAAACAATTGACATGTGTATAGCATCAGCAAGTTCTATCTCGTAAAATCAGTGTTAGGATCTTCTAAATTTGAGGATCCAAAGGAAGTAATGGCCAAATTTATAGTTGAAACAAATTTAGAAACAAAAGAAAAAAAAGTTCTATCCTTAAGGATAAAACGACGCAAAACCATAAAATCGTAATTTTAGAAACAAAAACTTTAACAATAATTTTAATAATAAATCTAATAATTACCTATAATAATTTTAATAAAAATGATATTGCTAAGTTTAGGAATAATCAATCTAATTTTAATAATAATAGGAATAACAATTATCGAAATAATTTTAATAATGGAAATAATAATAGAAACTATGGCAGTGTTAGATATTTGGAAAACACTCCAGCCCCTCAATGGCATGGGTAGAAGGAGGCAGAAGTACAAGATACAGAAGAACAATAAATGATTCAATTAAAAATATTTACACGTTAAATCTTAATTTCTCAGACTACATTTCAGTTTTTACTAAACTAAATAAATCAAAACTTAGTTTTTATTAGATACTCAAGAAGACATTTCATTAATATGCATTTCATCCATTAAAAACAATTTTAAATTAAATAAAAATGATACGATAAAAATTAAAGGAATAACGAATAATTTTACTAAATCTTTGGGTATACAGTTTATACAAAAATTTATATACAAAATCAGGAATTGTCATGCGAATTACATGTTGTACCAGACAATTTTGATATACCAGCAGATGGCATACTCGGTAAAGACTTTATAAAATTTTATAAATGTAATATAAATTATAAAAATCTCAATAAAAACAAATTACAATATTGTAGAAATTATATATCCTTAATATCCTTAAATATCCTTAGCGGACCCAATAACCAAACAATAGTAATACCAGCTTGTTCAGAAGTAGTAAGGAAATTTTCCTTACCTTCAGATAACGATTGCTTAATTTTAGACCAAGAAATTTTAGAAGGAGTATTCATACCAAGAACAATAGTGGCTTCTAGGAACCCTTTTGTTAGTGTTATGAATACAAATTCAGAAAACAGATTAATTCCGTCCTATATTAAATTAGAAACTTTACCATTGTCTGATTTTGAAATAATCAGTTTAAAACAAAATTATAATAAAACTAATAATCGTATTCAAGAATTAAATCAAATCTTAGGACTCAATTAGTGAAAATACAAATAAAATATATATACCCAAATTATTAAAATTATGTAATGCATTTTCCGATATTTTTCAATTAGAAACAGATAAGAAGTCTGTTAATAACTTCTTTAAACAAAAATTAAGAATTATGGATGATAATCCGGTTTATATAAAAAATTATCGACAACCTCATACGCAAACGGATGAAATAAATAGACAAGTTAATAAAGTACTAAAAAATAAATTGATTGAACCTAGTCAATCTAACATTAAAAGCCCAATAATATTAGTGCCAAAGAAATGTTACGTTAATAAATGGAAAATATGTATCGATTACAGGATGGTTAATAAAAAAATAATAGCGGATAAATTTCCACTCCCAAGAATAGAAGATATTCTTGATAATTTAGGTAGAACAAAATTTTCTCGATTTATACTCTGGTTTTCATCAAGTACATTAGATGAAAAGTCGAGAGATATAACTTCTTTCAGCACGCAATCAGGTAGCTATAGATGGAAAGTTCTTCCATTTCGACTAAACGTCTTACTAAGTCCATTTTCAAGAATGATGTCACTTTCCTTTGTCAATTGCGACCACTTTACAATGTTTTTTGTACATGGACGACATCATTGTAACAAGGTGTTCCGAAAACCATCATTTAAAGAATTTAAAATCAGTCTTTTCGATATGTGAAAAGTACAATCTAAAATTAAATCCTGAAAAATGCTAATTTTTCAAATCTGAAGTTACATATTTAAATCATAAATGTACTGATGCAGACGAAACTCGAAATTTCGTAGCTTTTGCTAACTAGTATCCTAAATTCATACCTAATTTTGCAGGTATAGCAAAACTGTTAAACGCATTAACCAGAAAAAAAGCTAATTTTATATGGAATAAAGAATGCCAAAAAGCATACGAAAAATTAAAAAATTCATTGTTTAAACCTCCTATATTACATTATCCTGACTTTTCAAAAGAATTTACATTGGTCGTAGATGCATGCAGTAGGAGCCGATCTAACTCAAAATTATAATGGTATCGATTTGTAAATTCAATTGCTTCTAGGTCATTCACTAAAGGTGAATCTAACAAATCAACTATTGAAAACGAGTTAATAGCTATCCATTTTGCAATAACGCACTATAGACCATATGTTTATGGGGCACATTTTGTCGTTAAAAGCGACAGTAAACCATTGTCTCTAATTTTTATTTTCTCTAAAAAATCCGTCATCAAAATTAACACGTATGAGATTAGATTTAGAAGAATATAATTTCACAGTAGAATATAGTAAAGGAAAATTAAATGTAGTAGCTGACGCGTTATTACGCATAAATATAAAAAATTTACAATTAACCCATGATAATAACAATATTGCTAAAGAATGAAAGTACAAACAAGATCGTACAACAATGATAACAAAAATAATAATAATAATGAAAATGAAAATGAAAATGTTAAAGATAAAATACAATTTTCTGAGGAAGACTGTAATAATAAACAAAGTATTAAAATTTATGAGGCTTTAAAAAATGGGAACGTTACCAAAATAAAAATTATAAGAAATAATAATGAAATATTAGCCAAAATATTCAAAAAAAGGAAATGCATAATTAATTTAGAAATGAGTAAATATTTTAACTAAAAGAAAATAGCATTAGAGTTATTTTTACGTGCACTAGAAAAAGAAATTAATAATTTATATATGAAAGAAGTAGATAATAATGATTTTGTATTTACTCAATTTACGATAAATGATTTTGAAGAAATAGGTAATAGAGCTCTAAATAAATTAAAAATCGCGATAATAAATACACCAAAACTATTGAAAAGAGGCTCGATATAAATAAAATATTAAATCAATACCATGTCGGACAGAAAAGATTATATGCCAAATTAAGGTCGAAATATTACTGGAAAAATATGATAAAAGATATAGCTAAATATATTAAAAACTGTAAAAAATGTCAGTTAAACAAAATTAAAATGAAACATGAAGAACCTTTACAATTATCTGAGATGCCACAAAAACCATTTGACTTAATAGTAATTAGAAGAAAAAAAAAAGAACTATAAACAACAAAAAATATGCTGTAACGATTAATTGTGATTTGACTAAATTCTTAATAACGGTACCTATTCCCAACAAAGAAGCCAAAACACTTCCAAAAGCCATTGTTGAGAATTGTGTTTTGATATTTAGACCTATGAAAAATATTTTAACAGATAGAGGAACGGAATATAAAAATCAAATAATGAGAGAAGTTCTTTACTTGTTAAATATCGAACATAAATGTTCTATAGCTTACCATCATGAAACATTAGGAACTGTAGAAAGAAATCATGGAGTTCTTAATGAATACTGACAATTGGGACAGTTACTTACCATACTTTACTTATTGTCATAATTCAACACCGAAAGTGAGTTTCCAAGAAAAATATGCTCCATTCGAATAAGTTTACGGCAAAACGCCGGTAATACCAGAATTTATTTTTAACAGCAAAATTTAACCAATATATAACTTTGAGAATTATAGTAAAGACCATAAATACAATTTAGAAGTCATGAATAAAAATGCACAATTCTTACTACAAAAAGCTAAATAATAAAAGAATATATGACCAAAACGCAAAAGGATATAATTTTCGAATAAAGGATGAAGTCTTACTAAGAAAAGAAAATGTATGCCCATGTATATAAATGTGTAAAATGTATGCCCATTTATAGTAACAAGTATAGAAGGATAAAATATTAAAATCAAAAACCTAGAAACAAAGAAGAAATAGTACATAAAAATAGATTATTCAAATATAATCATTAATTCAAAAAAAACTTGATAAATGTGAATTTGATATATTAGAATATCATGCAATGATTGATCGTTATGCAATACTTAAAACGATCATAATTATTAATCATAATTAATCAGACATCATAAAGGCAAGTGACCTAAAAGAAAGCAATAATAATTATGCTATATTTGGATATATAAATTATCGATAAGAAATGGAACTGGTATTGATTACCAAATTATCTATAACTGTATTAATTATATTGCTAAATCATAAAAAACTTAATTAGTATTAGTAGCGTTAGTTATAAGATTATAAATAGTCTAATTAAGGAAAATAAAACAGAGGGTATTAAGTGAACTTCAACCAAGGTTTCAACTAAATTGGTCACAATAGATTTTTATTTTACAAAACCATGTTGGTTATCTATTTAAAGATTTCTACAGTGATTGTAGATTGAATCCGTTATAATTAATTCAAATAATTCAGAAATTGAAGATAGTTTGGCTATCGGGCAATAGTTTGTAATTTCATTTTTAGCATTCTTTTTTTGAATTGGTCTGATATAAGATATTTTTCAAAAAGGTGGAAAATATCCGGAATTTAATGAATTTGTGAACACATAGTTCCAAACAGTTTGTTTTATTTGTTAAAAATAGAAAACGAGTCAACTCTGTTTGACTCTGATACCGATTTAGACAGTCTTAAATCCGAAAAAGAAATAATGTCTCTTTAAGAACTATAATGGTGACCCGTTAAGTTTACAATCTTTTATAAATTCAGTGAGGTTGTTGAAAGAAATGGCAATAAGAACTCCATTAAAAGTACTTTTAAAATCAATTGTTTTGTGAAAATTAGAGGGCAAAGCTAGAGAACAGATAATGGATGAAGATAACTCAGAAAAATTAATAGAAGAATTAAAAATAAAAATAAAAACAGAAACAGAAAATTCAAAAATAATAGAGGGAAGAATGCAAGCTCTAAAAGCGGGTAGAATAAATAGTGGAAAAGCAGTTGAACTATCAATTGAGAAAACAATTGACATGTGTATAGCATCAGCAAGGTCTATCTCGTAAAATCAGTGTTCGGATCTTCTAAATTTGAGGATGCAAAGGAAGTAATGGCCAAATTTATAGTTGAAACAAATTTAGAAACAAAAGAAAAAAAAGTTCTATCCTTAAGGATAAAACGACGCAAAACCATAAAATCGTAATTTTAGAAACAAAAACTTTAACAATAATTTTAATAATAAATCTAATAATTATAATAATTTTAATAAAAATGATAGTGCTAATTTCCTAAGTTTAGGAATAATCAATCTAATAATAATAGGAATAACAATTATCGAAATAATTTTAATAATGGAAATAATAATAGAAACTATGGCAGTGTTAGATATTTGGAAAACATTACAGCCCCTCAATGGCATGGGCAGAGGGGGGCAGAAGTACAAGATACAGAAGAACAATAAATGATTCAATTAAAAATATTAACACGTTAAATCTTAATTTCTCAGACTACATTTCAGTTTTTACTAAACTAAATAAATCAAAACTTAGTTTTTATTAGATACTCAAGCTGACATTTCATTAATATGCATTTCATCCATTAATAACAATTTTAAATTAAATAAAAATGATACGATAAAAATTAAAGGAATAACGAATAATTTTACTAAATCTTTGGGTACAGTATATACAAAAATTTATATACAAAATCAGGAATTGTCATGCGAATTACATGTTGTACCAGACAATTTTGATATACCAGCGGATGGCATACTCGGTAAAGACTTTATAAAATTTTATAAATGTAATATAAATTATGAAAATCTCAATAAAAACAAATTAAAATATTGTAGAAATTCCAATCCTTAGCGGACCCAATAACCAAACAATAGTAATACTAGCTCGTTCAGAAGTAGTAAGGAAATTTTCTTTCGATAACGATTGCTTAATTTTAGACTAAGAAATTTTAGAAGGAGTATTCATACCAAGAACAATAGTGGCTTCTAGGAACCTTTTTGTTAGTGTTATGAATACAAATTCAGAAAACAGATTAATTCCGTCTGATATTAAATTAGAAACTTTACTATTGTCTGATTTTGAAATAATCAGTTTAAAACAAGATTATAATAAAAATAATAATCATATTCAAGGATTAAATCAAATCTTAGGATTCAATTAGTGAAAATACAAATAAAATATATATACCCAAATTATTAAAATTATGTAATGAATTTCCCGATATTTTTCAATTAGAAACAGATAAGAAGTCTATTAATAACTTCTATAAACAAAAATTAAGAATTATGGACGATAATCCTGTTTATATAAAAAATTATAGACAAGCTCATACGCAAACGGATGAAATAAATAGACAAGTTAATATGTTACTAAAAAATAAATTGATTGAACCAAGTCAATTTAACTATAAAGCCCAATAATATTAGTGCCAAAGAAAGGTAACGTTAATAAATGGAGAATGTTTATCGACTACAGGATATTAAAAAAAAAATATTAGCGGATAAATTCCCACTCCCAAGAATAGAAGATATTCTTAATAATTTAGTTTCGTAGCTTTTGCTAACTACTATCGTAAATTCATACCTAATTTTGCAGGTATAGCAAAACTGTTAAACGCATTAACCAGAAAAAAAGCTAATTTTATTTGGAATAAAGAATGCCAAAAAGCATACGAAAAATTAAAAAAATCATTGTTTAAACCCCCTATATTACATTATCCTGACTTTTAAAACGAATTTACAGTGGTTGTAGATGCATGCAGGAGGAGGCGCTCTAACTCAAAATTATAATGGTATCGATTTGCCAATTTCATTTGCTTCTAGGTCATTCACTAAATGTGAATCTAACAAATCAACTATTGAAAAAGAGTTAGCGGCTATCCATTTTGCAATAACACACTATAGACCAGGCTTTAAAAAATTGGAACGTTACCAAAATAAAAATTATAAGAAATAATAATGAAATATTAGCCAAAATATGCAAAAAAAGGAAATGTATAATTAATTTAGATTGAGTAAATTTGTAACTAAAAGAAAATAGCATTAGAGTTATTTTTACGTGCACTAGAAAAAGAAACTAATAATTTAAATATGAAAAAAATAGATAATAATAATTTTATATTTACTCAATATACGATAACTGATTTTTAAGAAATAGGTAATAGAGCTCCAAATAAATTAAAAATCGCGATAATAAATATGGGGCACATTTTGTCGTTAAAATCGACCATAAACCATTGTCTCTAAATTTTATTTTCTCTAAAAAATCCGTCATCAAAATTAACACGTATGAGATTAGACTTAGAAGAATATAATTTCACAGTAGAATATAGTAAAGGAAAATTAAATGTAGTAGCTGACGCGTTATCACGCATAAATATAAAAAAATTACAATTAACCCATGATAATAACAATATTCCTAAAGAATGAAAGTACAAACAAGAACGTAGAACAATGATAACAAAAATAATAATAATAATGAAAATAAAAATGAAAATGTTAAAGATAAAATACAATTTTCTGAGGAAGACTGTAATAATAAACAAAGTATTAAAATTTATGAGGCTTTAAAAAATTGGAACGTTACCAAAATAAAAATTATAAGAAATAATAATGAAATATTAGCCAAAATATTCAAAAAAAGGAAATGCATAATTATTCTGAAATGAGTAAATTTGTAACTAAAAGAAAATAGCATTAGAGTTATTTTTACGTGCACTAGAAAAAGAAAATAATAATTTAAATATGAAAGAAATAGAAATAGATAATAATGATTTTATATTTACTCATTATACGATAAATGATTTTTAAACAATAGGTAATAGAGCTCTAAATAAATTAAAAATCGCGATAATAAATACACCAAAACTATTGAAAAGAGGCTCGATATAAATAAAATATTAAATCAATACCATGTCGGACAGAAAAGATTATATGCCAAATTAAGGTCGAAATATTACTGGAAAAATATGATAAAAGATATAGCTAAATATATTAAAAACTGTAAAAAATGTCAGTTAAACAAAATTAAAATGAAACATAAAGAACCTTTACAATTAACTGAGATGCCACAAAAACCATTTGACTTAGTAGTAATTAGAAGAAAAAAAAAGAACTATAAACAACAAAAAATATGCTGTAACGATTATTTGTGATTTGACTAAATTCTTAATAACGGTACCTATTCCCAACAAAGAAGTCAAAACACTTCCAAAAGCCATTGTTGAGAATTGTGTTTTGATATTTAGACCTATGAAAAATATTTTAACAGATAGAGGAACGGAATATAAAAATCAAATAATGAGAGAATTTCTTTACTTGTTAAATATCGAACATAAATGTTCTATAGCTTACCATCATGAAACATTAGGAACTGTAGAAAGAAATCATGAAGTTCTTAATGAATACTGACAATTGGGACAGTTACTTACCATACTTTACTTATTGTCATAATTCAACACCGAAAGTGAGTTTCCAAGAAAAATATGCTCCATTCTAATAAGTTTACGGCAAAACGCCGGTAATACCAGAATTTATTTTTAACAGCAAAATTTCACCTTTGAGAATTATAGTAAAGACTTAAATACAATTTACAAGTCATGAATAAAAATGCACAATTCTTACTACAAAAAGCTAAATAATAAAAGAATATATGACCAAAACGCAAAAGGATATAATTTTCGAATAAAGGATGAAGTCTTACTAAGAAAAGAAAATGTATGCCCATGTATATAGATGTGTAAAATGTATGCCCATTTATAGTAACAAGTATAGAAGGATAAAATATTAAAATCAAAAACCTAGAAACAAAGAAGAAATAGTACATAAAAATAGATTATTCAAATATAATTATTAATTCAAAAAAAACTCTTTTGGTAGTTTAAAATTTTTTTTTTCCTTTTTCTTTCGCAGGGAGATGTAGTATAAAATATATATCTAAATTCGTATCTAATGTATGGCATGATGTATTGCCCGTTTTAAGTACAATAACCTTTAATTTCAATTAAATTCCTTAATATGAATATATTTATTAACTTGATAAATGTGAATTTGATATATTAGAATATCATGCAATGATTGATCGTTATGCAATACTTAAAACGATCATAATTATTAATCATAATTAATCACACATCATAAAGGCAAGTGACCTAAAAGAAAGCAATAATAATTATGCTATATTTGGATATATAAATTATCGATAAGAAATGCAACTGGTATTGATTACCAAATTATCCATAAATGTATAATTATATTGCTAAATCATAAGAAACTTAATTAGTATTAGTAGCGTTAGTTATAAGATTATAAATAGCCTAATTAAGGAAAATAAAACAGAGGGTATTAAGTGAACTTCAACCAAGTATGTTTTATTTATTAAATGGGAATAAACTCGTTATATTTTAAAGGAGAAGAGATGTGGTTTCAACTAAATTGGTCACAATAGATTTTTGTTTTACAAAACCATGTTGGTTATCTATTAAAAGATTTCTACAGTGATTGTAGATTGAATCCGTTATAATTAATTCAAATAATTCAGAAATTGAAAATAGTTTGGCTATCGGGCGATAGTTAGTAATTTAATTTTTAGCATTCTTTTTATGAATTGGTCTGATATAAGATATTTTTCAAAAAGGTGGAAAATATCCGGAATTTAATGAATTTGTGAACACATAGTTCCAAACAGTTTGTTTTATTTGTTAAAAATAGAAGACTTAAGTAACTTTAGTTAAGACTTTAGTAACTCTGTCTGACTCTGATTACGATTTAGACAGTCTTAAATCCGAAAAAGAAATAATGTCTCTTTAAGAACTATAATGGTGACCCGTTAAGTTTATAATCTTTTATAGATTCAGTGAGGTTGTTGAAAGAAATGGCAATAAGAACTCCATTAAAAGTACTTTTAAAATCAATTATTTTCTCAAAATTAGAAGGCAAAGCTAGAGAACTGATAACGGATGAAGATAACTCAGAAAAATTAATAGAAGAATTAAAAATAAAAATAAAAACAGAAAATTCAAAAATAATAGAGGGAAGAATGCAAGCTCTAAAAGCGGGTAGAATAAATAGTGGAAAAGCAGTTGAACTATCAATTGAGAAAACAATTGACATGTGTATAGCATCAGCAAGGTCTGATCTCGTAAAATCAGTTTTAGCATCTTCTAAATTTGAGGATCCAAAGAAAGTAATAGCCAAATTTATAGTTGAAACAAATATAGAAACAAAAGAAAAAAAAGTTCTATCCTTTAACGCAAAACCACAAAATAGTAATTTTAGAAACAAAAACTTTAACAATAATTTTAATAATAAATCTAATAATTATAATAATTTTAATAAAAATGATAGTGCTAATTTCCTAAGTTTAGGAATAATCAATCTAATATTAATAATAATAGGAATAACAATTATCGAAATAATTTTAATAATGGAAATAATAATAGAAACTATGGCAGTGTTAGATATTTGGAAAACACTACAGCCCCTCAATGGCATGGGCAGAGGGGAACAGAAGTACAAGATACAGAAGAACAATAAATGATTCAATTAAAAATATTTACACGTTAAATCTTAATTTCTCAGACTACATTTCAGTTTTTACTAAACTAAATAAATCAAAACTTAGTTTCTTAATAGATACTCAAGCTGACATTTCATTAATATGCATTTCATCCATTAATAACAATTTTAAATTAAATAAAAATGATACGATAAAAATTAAAGGAATAACGAATAATTTTACTAAATCTTTGGGTACAGTATATACAAAAATTTATATACAAAATCAGGAATTGTCATGCGAATTACGTGTTGTACCAGACAATTTTGATATACCAGCGGATGGCATACTCGGTAAAGACTTTATAAAATTTTATAAATGTAATATAAATTATGAAAATCTCAATAAAAACAAATTAAAATATAGTAGAAATTCCAATCCTTAGCGGACCCAATAACCAAACAATAGTAATACCAGCTCGTTCAGAAGTAGTAAGGAAATTTTCTTTACCTTCAGATAACGACTGCTTAATTTTAGACCAAGAAATTTTAGAAGGAGTATTCATACCAAGAACAATAGTGGCTTCTACAAACTTTTTTGTTAGTGTTATGAATACAAATTTAGAAAACAGATTAATTCCGTCTGATATTAAATTAGAAACTTTACCATTGTCTGATTTTGAAACAATCAGTTTAAAACAAGATTATAATAAAAATAATAATCATATTCAAGAATTAAATCAAATCTTAAGATTCAATTAGTGAAAATACAAATAAAATATATATACCCAAATTATTAAAATTATGTAATGAATTTCCCGATATTTTTCAATTAGAAATAGATAAGAAGTCTATTAATAACTTCTTTAAACAAAAATTAAGTATTATGGATGATAATCCGGTTTATATAAAAAATTATAGACAAACTCATACGCAAACGGATGAAATAAATAGACAAGGTAATATATTACTAAAAAATAAATTGATTGAACCAAGTCAATTTAACTATAAAGCCCAATAATATTAGTGCCAAAGAAAGGTAACGTTAATAAATGGAGAATGTTTATCGACTACAGGATATTAAAAAAAAAATATTAGCGGATAAATTCCCACTCCCAAGAATAGAAGATATTCTTAATAATTTAGTTTCGTAGCTTTTGCTAACTACCGTAAAGTTCTGAATACAGTACCCCCCCGAATAAAGTACCCCGGGTACACTAATTGGAACATTTTTCCAATTACAGTACCCCGGGTACACTAATTGGATTTGTTTTTTCGAAAATAAATTTAAAAATAAAAAAAAAAGACATCGATCTTTGTGTTAGTTTGGGTGGTTCGATGACCACAGATTTAATGTTACGTTGGATGAAAAAGTGTTTCTATAAGGAGAACAGTTCTTTTGGTATTGAAAAGTTACTTTTAATTCTTATAGTTGCCATTTAATGGATGAAGTGACAAAAGAACTAAAGAAGCTATGCATTGCAGAGTCAATCATAATACCTCCAAAAACTACATCATTTTTACAACCATTTGATGTTTCAATTAACTATCCATTTAAAAATTTTATGAGAGCTGCTTGGAATGATTGGCTTATAAATGGTAAAGAGGAATTTACAAAAAAAGGATACAGGAAAAACCGACTTATCAAGATATTGTTGATTTTACATCTTCAGCTTTAAAACAAATTTCGCCAGAAATCATTGAAAGGTCATTTGAGTGTTGCGGAGTTGGAGAGTTTGGAAAAGAAATATGTTTGGAAAAATTAAATTGTCGCCTTCAAAATATTCTAAATCTTGCGGGGACGTACATGAATCAAATATTTCTGAAATCCAAACTGAACCAAATAATACAACTTATGAGCTGGTCGGGGTTGATGAAGCTAATGCAAAGTTAGCGAATTTTGATGATGATATAGAAACTATTGATGAACGTGTAATTGATAATCAGACTTCTTCTGATGATGATGAATATATCAGCGAAACTTCAAGTGAAGTTGATACACAGGAGCTTTTCGAATTGGTTTAACTGGCTAATAAGTAATAGTTTAAAAAATTATTTAAAAAATTTAATCAGACTATATCTTAATAAATGTATCTAGTTTTTCTATTATTAATTAATTAATGTATATTTGCAGATTTTTTTTATTATTAATAAGCTATGTACCTATATATATTTTTTTATTTTGAATAAGTAATATAGTTATTTTGTTTTGTGAATTATACTAATTGCTTTAATTTTATTTTCCATAATACATTCCCTATCATATATAATTTTTTGTTGTTCCGAATAGTGTACCCTGGTATAGAAAACTAATTAGTGTACCCGGGTATACTAATTGGATTTATTATTTTTTCAGAATATTGCCATTTTCCAATTAGAGTACCCGGGTATTGTATTCAGAACTTTACGGTACTATCGTAAATTCATACCTAATTTTGCAGGTATAGCAAAACTGTTAAACGCATTAACCAGAAAAAAGGCTAATTTTATTTGGAATAAAGAATGCCAAAAAGCATACGAAAAATTAAAAAAATTATTGTTTAAACCCCCTATATTACATTATCCTGACTTTTAAAAAGAATTTACATTGGTTGTAGATGCATGCAGGAGGAGGCGCTCTAACTCAAAATTATAATGGTATCGATTTGCCAATTTCATTTGCTTCTAGGTCATTCACTAAATGTGAATCTAACAAATCAACTATTGAAAAAGAGTTAGCGGCTATCCATTTTGCAATAACACACTATAGACCAGGCTTTAAAAAATTGGAACGTTACCAAAATAAAAATTATAAGAAATAATAATGAAATATTAGCCAAAATATGCAAAAAAAGAAAATGCATAATTAATTTAGAAATGAGTAAATTTGTAACTAAAAGAAAATAGCATTAGAGTTATTTTTACGTGCACTAGAAAAAGAAAATAATAATTTAAATATGAAAGATATAGAAATAGATAATAATGATTTTATATTTACTCATTATACGATAAATGATTTTTAAACAATAGGTAATAGAGCTCTAAATAAATTAAAAATCGCGATAATAAATACACCAAAACTATTGAAAAGAGGCTCGATATAAATAAAATATTAAATCAATACCATGTCGGACAGAAAAGATTATATGCCAAATTAAGGTCGAAATATTACTGGAAAAATATGATAAAAGATATAGCTAAATATATTAAAAACTGTAAAAAATGTCAGTTAAACAAAATTAAAATGAAACATAAAGAACCTTTACAATTAACTGAGATGCCACAAAAACCATTTGACTTAGTAGTAATTAGAAGAAAAAAAAAGAACTATAAACAACAAAAAATATGCTGTAACGATTATTTGTGATTTGACTAAATTCTTAATAACGGTACCTATTCCCAACAAAGAAGTCAAAACACTTCCAAAAGCCATTGTTGCGAATTGTGTTTTGATATTTAGACCTATGAAAAATATTTTAACAGATAGAGGAACGGAATATAAAAATCAAATAATGAGAGAATTTCTTTACTTGTTAAATATCGAACATAAATGTTCTATAGCTTACCATCATGAAACATTAGGAACTGTAGAAAGAAATCATGGAGTTCTTAATGAATACTGACAATTGGGACAGTTACTTACCATACTTTACTTATTGTCATAATTCAACACCGAAAGTAAGTTTCCAAGAAAAATATGCTCCATTCTAATAAGTTTACGGCAAAACGCCGGTAATACCAGAATTTATTTTTAACAGCAAAATTTCACCTTTGAGAATTATAGTAAAGACTTAAATACAATTTACAAGTCATGAATAAAAATGCACAATTCTTACTACAAAAAGCTAAATAATAAAAGAATATATGACCAAAACGCAAAAGGATATAATTTTCGAATAAAGGATGAAGTCTTACTAAGAAAAGAAAATGTATGCCCATGTATATAGATGTGTAAAATGTATGCCCATTTATAGTAACAAGTATAGAAGGATAAAATATTAAAATCAAAAACCTAGAAACAAAGAAGAAATAGTACATAAAAATAGATTATTCAAATATAATCATTAATTCAAAAAAAACTCTTTTGGTAGTTTAAAATTTTTTTTTTCCTTTTTCTTTCGCAGGGAGATGTAGTATAAAATATATATCTAAGTTCGTATCTAATGTATGGCATGATGTATTGCCCGTTTTAAGTACAATAACCTTTAATTTCAATTAAATTCCTTAATATGAATATATTTATTAACTTGATAAATGTGAATTTGATATATTAGAATATCATGCAATGATTGATCGTTATGCAATACTTAAAACGATCATAATTATTAATCATAATTAATCACACATCATAAAGGCAAGTGACCTAAAAGAAAGCAATAATAATTATGCTATATTTGGATATATAAATTATCGATAAGAAATGCAACTGGTATTGATTACCAAATTATCCATAAATGTATAATTATATTGCTAAATCATAAGAAACTTAATTAGTATTAGTAGCGTTAGTTATAAGATTATAAATAGCCTAATTAAGGAAAATAAAACAGAGGGTATTAAGTGAACTTCAACCAAGTATGTTTTATTTATTAAATGGGAATAAACTCGTTATATTTTAAAGGAGAAGAGATGTGGTTTCAACTAAATTGGTCACAATAGATTTTTGTTTTACAAAACCATGTTGGTTATCTATTAAAAGATTTCTACAGTGATTGTAGATTGAATCCGTTATAATTAATTCAAATAATTCAGAAATTGAAAATAGTTTGGCTATCGGGCGATAGTTAGTAATTTAATTTTTAGCATTCTTTTTATGAATTGGTCTGATATAAGATATTTTTCAAAAAGGTGGAAAATATCCGGAATTTAATGAATTTGTGAACACATAGTTCCAAACAGTTTGTTTTATTTGTTAAAAATAGAAGACTTAAGTAACTTTAGTTAAGACTTTAGTAACTCTGTCTGACTCTGATTACGATTTAGACAGTCTTAAATCCGAAAAAGAAATAATGTCTCTTTAAGAACTATAATGGTGACCCGTTAAGTTTATAATCTTTTATAGATTCAGTGAGGTTGTTGAAAGAAATGGCAATAAGAACTCCATTAAAGGTACTTTTAAAATCAATTATTTTCTCAAAATTAGAAGGCAAAGCTAGAGAACTGATAACGGATGAAGATAACTCAGAAAAATTAATAGAAGAATTAAAAATAAAAATAAAAACAGAAAATTCAAAAATAATAGAGGGAAGAATGCAAGCTCTAAAAGCGGGTAGAATAAATAGTGGAAAAGCAGTTGAACTATCAATTGAGAAAACAATTGACATGTGTATAGCATCAGCAAGGTCTGATCTCGTAAAATCAGTTTTAGCATCTTCTAAATTTGAGGATCCAAAGGAAGTAATAGCCAAATTTATAGTTGAAACAAATATAGAAACAAAAGAAAAAAAAGTTCTATCCTTTAACGCAAAACCACAAAATAGTAATTTTAGAAACAAAAACTTTAACAATAATTTTAATAATAAATCTAATAATTATAATAATTTTAATAAAAATGATAATGCTAATTTCCTAAGTTTAGGAATAATCAATCTAATATTAATAATAATAGGAATAACAATTATCGAAATAATTTTAATAATGGAAATAATAATAGAAACTATGGCAGTGTTAGATATTTGGAAAACACTACAGCCCCTCAATGGCATGGGCAGAGGGGAACAGAAGTACAAGATACAGAAGAACAATAAATGATTCAATTAAAAATATTTACACGTTAAATCTTAATTTCTCAGACTACATTTCAGTTTTTACTAAACTAAATAAATCAAAACTTAGTTTCTTAATAGATACTCAAGCTGACATTTCATTAATATGCATTTCATCCATTAATAACAATTTTAAATTAAATAAAAATGATACGATAAAAATTAAAGGAATAACGAATAATTTTACTAAATCTTTGGGTACAGTATATACAAAAATTTATATACAAAATCAGGAATTGTCATGCGAATTACGTGTTGTACCAGACAATTTTGATATACCAGCGGATGGCATACTCGGTAAAGACTTTATAAAATTTTATAAATGTAATATAAATTATGAAAATCTCAATAAAAACAAATTAAAATATAGTAGAAATTCCAATCCTTAGCGGACCCAATAACCAAACAATAGTAATACCAGCTCGTTCAGAAGTAGTAAGGAAATTTTCTTTACCTTCAGATAACGACTGCTTAATTTTAGACCAAGAAATTTTAGAAGGAGTATTCATACCAAGAACAATAGTGGCTTCTACAAACTTTTTTGTTAGTGTTATGAATACAAATTTAGAAAACAGATTAATTCCGTCTGATATTAAATTAGAAACTTTACCATTGTCTGATTTTGAAACAATCAGTTTAAAACAAGATTATAATAAAAATAATAATCATATTCAAGAATTAAATCAAATCTTAAGATTCAATTAGTGCAAATACAAATAAAATATATATACCCAAATTATTAAAATTATGTAATGAATTTCCCGATATTTTTCAATTAGAAATAGATAAGAAGTCTATTAATAACTTCTTTAAACAAAAATTAAGTATTATGGATGATAATCCGGTTTATATAAAAAATTATAGACAAGCTCATACGCAAACGGATGAAGTAAATAGACAAGGTAATATATTACTAAAAAATAAATTGATTGAACCAAGTCAATTTAACTATAAAGCCCAATAATATTAGTGCCAAAGAAAGGTAACGTTAATAAATGGAGAATGTTTATCGACTACAGGATATTAAAAAAAAAATATTAGCGGATAAATTCCCACTCCCAAGAATAGAAGATATTCTTAATAATTTAGTTTCGTAGCTTTTGCTAACTACTATCGTAAATTCATACCTAATTTTGCAGGTATAGCAAAACTGTTAAACGCATTAACCAGAAAAAAAGCTAATTTTATTTGGAATAAAGAATGCCAAAAAGCATACGAAAAATTAAAAAAATCATTGTTTAAACCCCCTATATTACATTATCCTGACTTTTAAAAAGAATTTACATTGGTTGTAGATGCATGCAGGAGGAGGCGCTCTAACTCAAAATTATAATGGTATCGATTTGCCAATTTCATTTGCTTCTAGGTCATTCACTAAATGTGAATCTAACAAATCAACTATTGAAAAAGAGTTAGCGGCTATCCATTTTGCAATAACACACTATAGACCAGGCTTTAAAAAATTGGAACGTTACCAAAATAAAAATTATAAGAAATAATAATGAAATATTAGCCAAAATATGCAAAAAAAGAAAATGCATAATTAATTTAGAAATGAGTAAATTTGTAACTAAAAGAAAATAGCATTAGAGTTATTTTTACGTGCAACTAGAAAAAGAAAATAATAATTTAAATATGAAAGATATAGAAATAGATAATAATGATTTTATATTTAATCATTATACGATAAATGATTTTTAAGAAATAGGTAATAGAGCTCTAAAAAATCCGTCATCACAATTAACACGTATTAGATTAGATTTAGAAGAATATAATTTCAAAGTAGAATTTAGTAAAGGAAAATTAAATGTAGTAGCTGACGCGTTATCACGCATAAATATAAAAATATTACAATTAACCCATGATAATAACAATATTCCTAAAGAATGAAAGTACAAACAAGATTGTACAACAATGATAACAAAAATAATAATAATAATAATGAAAATAAAAATGAAAATGAAAATGTTAAAGATAAAATACAATTTTCTGAGTAAGACTGTAATAATAAACAAAGTATTAAAATTTATGAGGCTTTAAAAAATTGGAACGTTACCAAAATAAAAATTATAAGAAATAATAATGAAATATTAGCCAAAATATGCAAAAAAAGGAAATGCATAATTAATTTAGATTGAGTAAATTTGTAACTAAAAGAAAATAGCATTAGAGTTATTTTTACGTGCACTAGAAAAAGAAACTAATAATTTAAATATGAAAAAAATAGATAATAATGATTTTATATTTACTCAATATACGATAACTGATTTTTAAGAAATAGGGAATAAAGCTCTAAATAAATTAAAAATCGCGATAATAAATATGGGGCACATTTTGTCGTTAAAATCGACCATAAACCATTGTCTCTAAATTTTATTTTCTCTAAAAAATCCGTCATCAAAATTAACACGTATGAGATTAGACTTAGAAGAATATAATTTCACAGTAGAATATAGTAAAGGAAAATTAAATGTAATAGCTGACGCGTTACCATGCATAAATATAAAAAAATTACAATTAACCCATGATAATAACAATATTCCTAAAGAATGAAAGTACAAACAAGATCGTAGAACAATGATAACAAAAATAATAATAATAATGAAAATAAAAATGAAAATGTTAAAGATAAAATACAATTTTCTGAGGAAGACTGTAATAATAAACAAAGTATTAAAATTTATGAGGCTTTAAAAAATTGGAACGTTACCAAAATAAAAATCATAAGAAATAATAATGAAATATTAGCCAAAATATTCAAAACAAGTGATGAAAAAAAAACCAAGGGTTTTTCAAAAAGCACATTTTCAAAATTATATTGTATTACATACTGAGTTTAACTTTGGAAATATTTACTTGGAAATAGCTACTGCTTACTTATAAAATTTAGTGCTAACAGTAAATATTTTAATTTTAAAGTTGTTATAGCCTTTCAATGGGGAAGGTTGCCAAGTTTCTCAAGGATCTAACTTTATCTAACTCCCCCCCCGTTGAAATATAATTATAGAGCTTTGAATTTTGTATATTACTAAAAAAAAATTTGGACAGGTATTCTAAGTACAGGTGTTTAAAAATAGCAAAATTTCAATTTTCGAGTCCTTATAGCTCCTAAGCATGGGGCTGAACAAAAAAATTTTGTTAACTGACTCCTACTAATTTATGAGTATCTAACTTCTCCCAAAATTTCAAGACCCTAGCTTGAACCGTTCAAAAGATAAGTGTGGTCAAAAATTTTGCAAAAATTAAGTTTTGTGTAATGTTAAATTTTAGTACCGTATGGCAACCCTAAACATTTGCCTGGCAAATTTATAAAGTTTATGAAACCAGCTATCATTTGCCGTTTTCAGATTGAAAATGTCTCCAACAGAACTCTTGTTATAACAATTTAAATATAGAGCTTTTTCCAACTTTGGGGGGCTGTAGCCCCGTAACAGGTGGGGCTACAGAAAAAAATTCTTCTATGAAATTATTTTTTTTGCAAAAACTACCCATGGTTAAAATTTCTTTACTCTATTTCAAACGGTGTAAAAGTTTTTGTAAACATACGGACAGACGGACGGACAGAGTGAAGCTATATAGGCACATTTTTACAAAATTTTTTGAAAATGTGCTAAAAAGGAAATGCATAATTAATTTAGAAATGAGTAAATTTGTAACTAAAAGAAAATAGCATTAGAGTTATTTTTATGTGCACTAGAAAAAGAAAATAATAATTTAAATATGAAAGAAATAGAAATAGATAATAATGATTTTATATTTACTCATTATACGATAAATGATTTTTGAAAAATAGGTAATAGAGTTCTAAATAAATTAAGAATCGCGATAATAAATACACCAAAACTATTGAAAAGAGGCTCGATATAAATAAAATATTAAATCAATACCATGTCGGACAGAAAAGATTATATGCCAAATTAAGGTCGAAATATTACTGGAAAAATATGATAAAAGATATAGCTAAATATATTAAAAACTGTAAAAAATGTCAGTTAAAAAAAATTAAAATGAAACATAAAGAACCTTTACAATTAACTGAGATGCCACAAAAACCATTTGACTTAGTAGTAATTAGAAGAAAAAAAAAAGAACTATAAACAACAAAAAATATGCTGTAACGATTATTTGTGATTTGACTAAATTCTTAATAACGGTACCTATTCCCAACAAAGAAGTCAAAACACTTCCAAAAGCCATTGTTGAGAATTGTGTTTTGATATTTAGACCTATGAAAAATATTTTAACAGATAGAGGAACGGAATATAAAAATCAAATAATGAGAGAATTTCTTTACTTGTTAAATATCGAACATAAATGTTCTATAGCTTACCATCATGAAACATTAGGAAATGTTGAAAGAAATCATGGAGTTCTTAATGAATACTGACAATTGGGACAGTTACTTACCATACTTTACTTATTGTCATAATTCAACACCGAAAGTGAGTTTCCAAGAAAAATATGCTCCATTCTAATAAGTTTACGGCAAAACGCCGGTAATACTAGAATTTATTTTTAACAGCAGAATTTCACCAATATATAACTTTGAGAATTATAGTAAAGACTTAAATACAATTTACAAGTCATGAATAAAAATGCACAATTCTTACTACAAAAAGCTAAATTAAATAATAAAAGAATATATGACCAAAACGCAAAAGGATATAATTTTCGAATAAAGGATGAAGTCTTACTAAGAAAAGAAAATGTATGCCCATACATATAAATGTGTAAAATGTATGCCCATTTATAGTAACAAGTATAGAAGGATAAAATATTAAAATCAAAAACCTAGAAAACAAAGAAGAAATAGTACATAAAAATAGATTAGTCAAATATAATCATTAATTCAAAAAAAACTTGATAAATGTGAATTTGATATATTAGAATATCATGCAATGATTGATCGTTATGCAATACCTAAAACGATCATAATTATTAATCATAATTAATCACACATCATAAAGGCAAGTGACCTAAAAGAAAGCAATAATAATTATGCTATATTTGGATATATAAATTATCGATAAGAAATGCAACTGGTATTGATTACCAAATTATCCATAAATGTATTAATTATATTGCTAAATCATAAGAAACTTAATTAGTATTAGTAGCGTTAGTTATAAGATTATAAATAGCCTAATTAAGGAAAATAAAACAGAGGGTATTAAGTGAACTTCATCCAAGTATGTTTTATTTATTAAATGGGAATAAACTCGTTATATTTTAAAGGAGAAGAGATGTGGTTTCAACTAAATTGGTCACAATAGATTTTTGTTTTACAAAACCATGTTGGTTATCTATTAAAAGATTTCTACAGTGATTGTAGATTGAATCCGTTATAATTAATTCAAATAATTCAGAAATTGAAAATAGTTTGGCTATCGGGCGATAGTTAGTAATTTCATTTTAGCATTCTTATATTAGACCAGAATTGGTCTCATATAAGATATTTTTCAAAAAGGTGGAAAATATCCGGAATTTAAGAATTTGTGAACACATAGTTCCAAACAGTTTGTTTTATTTGTTAAAAATAGAAGACTTAAGTAACTTTAGTTAAGACTTTAGTAACTCTGTCTGACTCTGATACCGATTTAGACAGTCTTAAATCCGAAAAAGAAATAATGTCTCTTTAAGAACTATAATGGTGACCCGTTAAGTTTATAATCTTTTATAGATTCAGTGAGGTTGTTGAAAGAAATGGCAATAAGAACTCCATTAAAAGTACTTTTAAAATCAATTATTTTCTCAAAATTAGAAGGCAAAGCTAGAGAACTGATAACGGATGAAGATAACTCAGAAAAATTAATAGAAGAATTAAAAATAAAAATAAAAATAAAAACAGAAAATTCAAAAATAATAGAGGGAAGAATGCAAGCTCTAAAAGCGGGTAGAATAAATAGTGGAAAAGCAGTTGAACTATCAATTGAGAAAACAATTGACATGTGTATAGCATCAGCAAGGTCTGATCTCGTAAAATCAGTGTTAGCATCTTCTAAATTTGAGGATCCAAAGGAAGTAATAGCCAAATTTATAGTTGAAACAAATATAGAAACAAAAGAAAAAAAGTTCTATCCTTTAACGCAAAACCACAAAATAGTAATTTTAGAAACAAAAACTTTAACAATAATTTTAATAATAAATCTAATAATTATAATAATTTTAATAAAAATGATAGTGCTAATTTCCTAAGTTTAGGAATAATCAATCTAATATTAATAATAATAGGAATAACAATTATCGAAATAATTTTAATAATGGAAATAATAATAGAAACTATGGCAGTGTTAGATATTTGGAAAACACTACAGCCCCTCAATGGCATGGGCAGAGGGGAGCAGAAGTACAAGATACAGAAGAACAATAAATGATTCAATTAAAAATATTTACACGTTAAATCTTAATTTCTCAGACTACATTTCAGTTTTTACTAAACTAAATAAATCAAAACTTAGTTTCTTAATAGATACTCAAGCTGACATTTCATTAATATGCATTTCATCCATTAATAACAATTTTAAATTAAATAAAAATGATACGATAAAAATTAAAGGAATAACGAATAATTTTACTAAATCTTTGGGTACAGTATATACAAAAATTTATATACAAAATCAGGAATTGTCATGCGAATTACGTGTTGTACCAGACAATTTTGATATACCAGCGGATGGCATACTCGGTAAAGACTTTATAAAATTTTATAAATGTAATATAAATTATGAAAATCTCAATAAAAACAAATTAAAATATAGTAGAAATTCCAATCCTTAGCGGACCCAATAACCAAACAATTGTAATGAAATTCCAGCTCGTTCAGAAGTAGTAAGGAAATTTTCTTTACCTTCAGATAACGACTGCTTAATTTTAGACCAAGAAATTTTAGAAGGAGTATTCATACCAAGAACAATAGTGGCTTCTACAAACTTTTTTGTTAGTGTTATGAATACAAATTTAGAAAACAGATTAATTCCGTCTGATATTAAATTAGAAACTTTACCATTGTCTGATTTTGAAACAATCAGTTTAAAACAAGATTATAATAAAAATAATAATCATATTCAAGAATTAAATCAAATCTTAAGATTCAATTAGTGCAAATACAAATAAAATATATATACCCAAATTATTAAAATTATGTAATGAATTTCCCGATATTTTTCAATTAGAAATAGATAAGAAGTCTATTAATAACTTCTTTAAACAAAAATTAAGAATTATGGATGATAATCCGGTTTATATAAAAAATTATAGACAAGCTCATACGCAAACGGATGAAATAAATAGACAAGTTAATATATTACTAAAAAATAAATTGATTGAACCAAGTCAATTTAACTATAAAGCCCAATAATATTAGTGCCAAAGAAAGGTAACGTTAATAAATGGAGAATGTTTATCGACTACAGGATATTAAAAAAAAAATATTAGCGGATAAATTCCCACTCCCAAGAATAGAAGATATTCTTAATAATTTAGTTTCGTAGCTTTTGCTAACTACTATCGTAAATTCATACCTAATTTTGCAAACTGTTAAACGCATTAACCAGAAAAAAAGCTAATTTTATTTGGAATAAAGAATGCCAAAAAGCATACGAAAAATTAAAAAAATCATTGTTTAAACCCCCTATATTACATTATCCTGACTTTTAAAAAGAATTTACATTGGTTGTAGATGCATGCAGGAGGAGGCGCTCTAACTCAAAATTATAATGGTATCGATTTGCCAATTTCATTTGCTTCTAGGTCATTCACTAAATGTGAATCTAACAAATCAACTATTGAAAAAGAGTTAGCGGCTATCCATTTTGCAATAACACACTATAGACCAGGCTTTAAAAAATTGGAACGTTACCAAAATAAAAATTATAAGAAATAATAATGAAATATTAGCCAAAATATGCAAAAAAAGAAAATGCATAATTAATTTAGAAATGAGTAAATTTGTAACTAAAAGAAAATAGCATTAGAGTTATTTTTACGTGCAACTAGAAAAAGAAAATAATAATTTAAATATGAAAGATATAGAAATAGATAATAATGATTTTATATTTAATCATTATACGATAAATGATTTTTAAGAAATAGGTAATAGAGCTCTAAAAAATCCGTCATCACAATTAACACGTATTAGATTAGATTTAGAAGAATATAATTTCAAAGTAGAATTTAGTAAAGGAAAATTAAATGTAGTAGCTGACGCGTTATCACGCATAAATATAAAAATATTACAATTAACCCATGATAATAACAATATTCCTAAAGAATGAAAGTACAAACAAGATTGTACAACAATGATAACAAAAATAATAATAATAATAATGAAAATAAAAATGAAAATGAAAATGTTAAAGATAAAATACAATTTTCTGAGTAAGACTGTAATAATAAACAAAGTATTAAAATTTATGAGGCTTTAAAAAATTGGAACGTTACCAAAATAAAAATTATAAGAAATAATAATGAAATATTAGCCAAAATATGCAAAAAAAGGAAATGCATAATTAATTTAGATTGAGTAAATTTGTAACTAAAAGAAAATAGCATTAGAGTTATTTTTACGTGCACTAGAAAAAGAAACTAATAATTTAAATATGAAAAAAATAGATAATAATGATTTTATATTTACTCAATATACGATAACTGATTTTTAAGAAATAGGGAATAAAGCTCTAAATAAATTAAAAATCGCGATAATAAATATGGGGCACATTTTGTCGTTAAAATCGACCATAAACCATTGTCTCTAAATTTTATTTTCTCTAAAAAATCCGTCATCAAAATTAACACGTATGAGATTAGACTTAGAAGAATATAATTTCACAGTAGAATATAGTAAAGGAAAATTAAATGTAATAGCTGACGCGTTATCATGCATAAATATAAAAAAATTACAATTAACCCATGATAATAACAATATTCCTAAAGAATGAAAGTACAAACAAGGTCGTAGAACAATGATAACAAAAATAATAATAATAATGAAAATAAAAATGAAAATGTTAAAGATAAAATACAATTTTCTGAGGAAGACTGTAATAATAAACAAAGTATTAAAATTTATGAGGCTTTAAAAAATTGGAACGTTACCAAAATAAAAATCATAAGAAATAATAATGAAATATTAGCCAAAATATTCAAAACAAGTGATGAAAAAAAAACCAAGGGTTTTTCAAAAAGCACATTTTCAAAATTATATTGTATTACATACTGAGTTTAACTTTGGAAATATTTACTTGGAAATAGCTACTGCTTACTTATAAAATTTAGTGCTAACAGTAAATATTTTAATTTTAAAGTTGTTATAGCCTTTCAATGGGGAAGGTTGCCAAGTTTCTCAAGGATCTAACTTTATCTAACTCCCCCCCCCGTTGAAATATAATTATAGAGCTTTGAATTTTGTATATTACTAAAAAAAAATTTGGACAGGTATTCTAAGTACAGGTGTTTAAAAATAGCAAAATTTCAATTTTCGAGTCCTTATAGCTCCTAAGCATGGGGCTGAACAAAAAAATTTTGTTAACCGACTCCTACTAATTTATTAGTATCTAACTTCTCCCAAAATTTCAAGACCCTAGCTTGAACCGTTCAAAAGATAAGTGTGGTCAAAAATTTTGCAAAAATTAAGTTTTGTGTAATGTTAAATTTTAGTACCGTATGGCAACCCTAAACATTTGCCTGGCAAATTTATAAAGTTTATGAAACCAGCTATCATTTGCCGTTTTCAGATTGAAAATGTCTCCAACAGAACTCTTGTTATAACAATTTAAATATAGAGCTTTTTCCAAATTTGGGGGGCTGTAGCCCCGTAACAGGTGGGGCTACAGAAAAAAATTCTTCTATGAAATTATTTTTTTTGCAAAAACTACCCATGGTTAAAATTTCTTTACTCTATTTCAAACGGTGTAAAAGTTTTTGTAAACATACGGACAGACGGACGGACAGAGTGAAGCTATATAGGCACATTTTTACAAAATTTTTTGAAAATGTGCTAAAAAGGAAATGCATAATTAATTTAGAAATGAGTAAATTTGTAACTAAAAGAAAATAGCATTAGAGTTATTTTTACGTGCACTAGAAAAAGAAAATAATAATTTAAATATGAAAGAAATAGAAATAGATAATAATGATTTTATATTTACTCATTATACGATAAATGATTTTTGAAAAATAGGTAATAGAGTTCTAAATAAATTAAGAATCGCGATAATAAATACACCAAAACTATTGAAAAGAGGCTCGATATAAATAAAATATTAAATCAATACCATGTCGGACAGAAAAGATTATATGCCAAATTAAGGTCGAAATATTACTGGAAAAATATGATAAAAGATATAGCTAAATATATTAAAAACTGTAAAAAATGTCAGTTAAAAAAAATTAAAATGAAACATAAAGAACCTTTACAATTAACTGAGATGCCACAAAAACCATTTGACTTAGTAGTAATTAGAAGAAAAAAAAAAGAACTATAAACAACAAAAAATATGCTGTAACGATTATTTGTGATTTGACTAAATTCTTAATAACGGTACCTATTCCCAACAAAGAAGTCAAAACACTTCCAAAAGCCATTGTTGAGAATTGTGTTTTGATATTTAGACCTATGAAAAATATTTTAACAGATAGAGGAACGGAATATAAAAATCAAATAATGAGAGAATTTCTTTACTTGTTAAATATCGAACATAAATGTTCTATAGCTTACCATCATGAAACATTAGGAACTGTAGAAAGAAATCATGGAGTTCTTAATGAATACTGACAATTGGGACAGTTACTTACCATACTTTACTTATTGTCATAATTCAACACCGAAAGTGAGTTTCCAAGAAAAATATGCTCCATTCTAATAAGTTTACGGCAAAACGCCGGTAATACCAGAATTTATTTTTAAAAGCAAAATTTCACCTTTGAGAATTATAGTAAAGACTTAAATACAATTTACAAGTCATGAATAAAAATGCACAATTCTTACTACAAAAAGCTAAATAATAAAAGAATATATGACCAAAACGCAAAAGGATATAATTTTCGAATAAAGGATGAAGTCTTACTAAGAAAAGAAAATGTATGCCCATGTATATAAATGTGTAAAATGTATGCCCATTTATAGTAACAAGTATAGAAGGATAAAATATTAAAATCAAAAACCTAGAAACAAAGAAGAAATAGTACATAAAAATAGATTATTCAAATATAATCATTAATTCAAAAAAAACTCTTTTGGTAGTTTAAAATTTTTTTTTTCCTTTTTCTTTCGGAGGGAGATGTAGTATAAAATATATATCTAAATTCGTATCTAATGTATGGCATGATGTATTGCCCGTTTTAAGTACAATAACCTTTAATTTCAATTAAATTCCTTAATATGAATATATTTATTAACTTGATAAATGTGAATTTTATATATTAGAATATCATGCAATGATTGATCGTTATGCAATACTTAAAACGATCATAATTATTAATCATAATTAATCACACATCATAAAGGCAAGTGACCTAAAAGAAAGCAATAATAATTATGCTATATTTGGATATATAAATTATCGATAAGAAATGCAACTGGTATTGATTACCAAACTATCCATAAATGTATTAATTATATTGCTAAATCATAAGAAACTTAATTAGTATTAGTAGCGTTAGTTATAAGATTATAAATAGCCTAATTAAGGAAAATAAAACAGAGGGTATTAAGTGAACTTCAACCAAGTATGTTTTATTTATTAAATGGGAATAAACTCGTTATATTTTAAAGGAGAAGAGATGTGGTTTCAACTAAATTGGTCACAATAGATTTTTGTTTTACAAAACCATGTTGGTTATCTATTAAAAGATTTCTACAGTGATTGTAGATTGAATCCGTTATAATTAATTCAAATAATTCAGAAATTGAAAATAGTTTGGCTATCGGGCGATAGTTAGTAATTTAATTTTTAGCATTCTTTTTATGAATTGGTCTGATATAAGATATTTTTCAAAAAGGTGGAAAATATCCGGAATTTAATGAATTTGTGAACACATAGTTCCAAACAGTTTGTTTTATTTGTTAAAAATAGAAGACTTAAGTAACTTTAGTTAAGACTTTAGTAACTCTGTCTGACTCTGATACCGATTTAGACAGTCTTAAATCCGAAAAAGAAATAATGTCTCTTTAAGAACTATAATGGTGACCCGTTAAGTTTACAATCTTTTATAGATTCAGTGAGGTTGTTGAAAGAAATGGCAATAAGAACTCCATTAAAAGTACTTTTAAAATCAATTATTTTCTCAAAATTAGAAGGCAAAGCTAGAGAACTGATAACGGATGAAGATAACTCAGAAAAATTAATAGAAGAATTAAAAATAAAAATAAAAACAGAAAATTCAAAAATAATAGAGGGAAGAATGCAAGCTCTAAAAGCGGGTAGAATAAATAGTGGAAAAGCAGTTGAACTATCAATTGAGAAAACAATTGACATGTGTATAGCATCAGCAAGGTCTGATCTCGTAAAATCAGTTTTAGCATCTTCTAAATTTGAGGATCCAAAGGAAGTAATAGCCAAATTTATAGTTGAAACAAATATAGAAACAAAAGAAAAAAAAGTTCTATCCTTTAACGCAAAACCACAAAATAGTAATTTTAGAAAAAAAACTTTAACAATAATTTTAATAATAAATCTAATAATTATAATAATTTTAATAAAAATGATAGTGCTAATTTCCTAAGTTTAGGAATAATCAATCTAATATTAATAATAATAGGAATAACAATTATCGAAATAATTTTAATAATGGAAATAATAATAGAAACTATGGCAGTGTTAGATATTTGGAAAACACTACAGCCCCTCAATGGCATGGGCAGAGGGGAACAGAAGTACAAGATACAGAAGAACAATAAATGATTCAATTAAAAATATTTACACGTTAAATCTTAATTTCTCAGACTACATTTCAGTTTTTACTAAACTAAATAAATCAAAACTTAGTTTCTTAATAGATACTCAAGCTGACATTTCATTAATATGCATTTCATCCATTAATAACAATTTTAAATTAAATAAAAATGATATGATAAAAATTAAAGGAATAACGAATAATTTTACTAAATCTTTGGGTACAGTATATACAAAAATTTATATACAAAATCAGGAAATGTCATGCGAATTACATGTTGTACCAGCAGATGGCATAGATGTAGTATAAAATATATATCTAAATTCGTATCTAATGTATGGCATGATGTATTGCCCGTTTTAAGTACAATAACCTTTAATTTCAATTAAATTCCTTAATATGAATATATTTATTAACTTGATAAATGTGAATTTGATATATTAGAATATCATGCAATGATTGATCGTTATGCAATACTTAAAACGATCATAATTATTAATCATAATTAATCACACATCATAAAGGCAAGTGACCTAAAAGAAAGCAATAATAATTATGCTATATTTGGATATATAAATTATCGATAAGAAATGCAACTGGTATTGATTACCAAACTATCCATAAATGTATTAATTATATTGCTAAATCATAAGAAACTTAATTAGTATTAGTAGCGTTAGTTATAAGATTATAAATAGCCTAATTAAGGAAAATAAAACAGAGGGTATTAAGTGAACTTCAACCAAGTATGTTTTATTTATTAAATGGGAATAAACTCGTTATATTTTAAAGGAGAAGAGATGTGGTTTCAACTAAATTGGTCACAATAGATTTTTGTTTTACAAAACCATGTTGGTTATCTATTAAAAGATTTCTACAGTGATTGTAGATTGAATCCGTTATAATTAATTCAAATAATTCAGAAATTGAAAATAGTTTGGCTATCGGGCGATAGTTAGTAATTTAATTTTTAGCATTCTTTTTATGAATTGGTCTGATATAAGATATTTTTCAAAAAGGTGGAAAATATCCGGAATTTAATGAATTTGTGAACACATAGTTCCAAACAGTTTGTTTTATTTGTTAAAAATAGAAGACTTAAGTAACTTTAGTTAAGACTTTAGTAACTCTGTCTGACTCTGATACCGATTTAGACAGTCTTAAATCCGAAAAAGAAATAATGTCTCTTTAAGAACTATAATGGTGACCCGTTAAGTTTACAATCTTTTATAGATTCAGTGAGGTTGTTGAAAGAAATGGCAATAAGAACTCCATTAAAAGTACTTTTAAAATCAATTATTTTCTCAAAATTAGAAGGCAAAGCTAGAGAACTGATAACGGATGAAGATAACTCAGAAAAATTAATAGAAGAATTAAAAATAAAAATAAAAACAGAAAATTCAAAAATAATAGAGGGAAGAATGCAAGCTCTAAAAGCGGGTAGAATAAATAGTGGAAAAGCAGTTGAACTATCAATTGAGAAAACAATTGACATGTGTATAGCATCAGCAAGGTCTGATCTCGTAAAATCAGTTTTAGCATCTTCTAAATTTGAGGATCCAAAGGAAGTAATAGCCAAATTTATAGTTGAAACAAATATAGAAACAAAAGAAAAAAAAGTTCTATCCTTTAACGCAAAACCACAAAATAGTAATTTTAGAAAAAAAACTTTAACAATAATTTTAATAATAAATCTAATAATTATAATAATTTTAATAAAAATGATAGTGCTAATTTCCTAAGTTTAGGAATAATCAATCTAATATTAATAATAATAGGAATAACAATTATCGAAATAATTTTAATAATGGAAATAATAATAGAAACTATGGCAGTGTTAGATATTTGGAAAACACTACAGCCCCTCAATGGCATGGGCAGAGGGGAACAGAAGTACAAGATACAGAAGAACAATAAATGATTCAATTAAAAATATTTACACGTTAAATCTTAATTTCTCAGACTACATTTCAGTTTTTACTAAACTAAATAAATCAAAACTTAGTTTCTTAATAGATACTCAAGCTGACATTTCATTAATATGCATTTCATCCATTAATAACAATTTTAAATTAAATAAAAATGATATGATAAAAATTAAAGGAATAACGAATAATTTTACTAAATCTTTGGGTACAGTATATACAAAAATTTATATACAAAATCAGGAAATGTCATGCGAATTACATGTTGTACCAGCAGATGGCATACTCGGTAAAGACTTTATAAAATTTTATAAAAATTTTATATTATTTTATTTGATATACCAGCAGATGGCATACTCGGTAAAGACTTTATAAAATTTTATAAATCTATATATTATATAAAAGGGAATGTTTGTTTGTATGGATGTTTGTATGTAGCGAATAGACTCCTAAACTGCCCAGCCGATTTTCATGAAAATTTGTATATAGAGGTTTTTGGGTGCGGAAGGAAATCGTGGCCCAAAAATTTTGCTCTAACGGACCGCCAAGTTGGGGCTGTGGAGCAAAGTATTTAAACTTCTTTGTTCTAAAATGAAAACGGTTTGACCGATTGACTTCAAATTTTGTATACGTGATGCTCTTTGAGAATTGAGAAGACACTATTAACAGTTTTGGAATTTGTTAACCCATGTCGGGCCGACGGGTGGTCAAAAAAAATTTTGGGTCCCAATTTTGTCCGATTTTACGAAATTCTGCTTTAGCTTTAAAGAAATCTCCAAAAAAAATTTTGTTGAGTTCCATTAACCCATAGCGGCCCAAAAGCTTTTTATAGGTTTTTTCAATACTTTACTCTAAATTCGAAAGGGTTTGACCGATTGACTTCTAATTTTGTATACGTGATGCTCCTTGAGAATTGAGTTGACATTATTAACAGTTTTGGAATTTATTAACCCATGTTGGGCCAACGGGGTATCAAAAAAAATTTTGCGTCCGAATTTTGTCCGATTTTATGAAATTCTGCTTTGCCTAAAAAGAAAACCCACAGAAAAATTATATTGACTTGCATTGACCCATTGGCGCCAACAGCTTTTTATAGGTTTTTTCAATACTTAACTCTAAATTAAAAACGGTTTGACAAAATAATGATTGGTCAAAATAATTTTGTAATCTAATATTGTCAAAATTTGCGAAGTACTGCTTTGGCTAAAAAGAAAGCTTCAAAAAAATTTTGTTGAGTGATTTGGAAGCAAATTACGTCCAATTTTGCGCAATACTGCTTTGCCCAAAGAGAAAGTGTAGTTCCTTTAATCCAGTAGGGCACAGTGGCTTTTAATAGATTTTTGCGTTACTTAACTCTAAATTAGAAACGATTTGACCGGTTTACCTCAAATTTTATATGTGTGAAGCAACTTGAAAATGGAGTTGAGTCTGTTAACAGTCGGTCTTACGATTTTTCAAAAAACATTTTTTGGATGTAAATTACGTCAAAATTTGGAAAGTAGTTCGTACTGCTTTGAATTACAGAAAGTTTCAAAAGTTACTAGAATAATCCTAATAAAATCGTTTTAAAAAGATTGCTTTCACACATTTTAAAATTTACATGTGTAAACCGTGTGTAAGTTTTGTGTTAACTTTTTGCAGTAACATCAAATTCAATTAAACCTCCATTGAGAGGCGCAGCAACGCGCACCGGGTATTAGCTAGTGTAATATAAATTATGAAAATCTCAATAAAAATAAATTACAATATAGTAGAAATTCCAATCCTTAGCGGACCCAATAACCAAACAATTGTAATGAAATTCCAGCTCGTTCAGAAGTAGTAAGGAAATTTTCTTTACCTTCAGATAACGATTGCTTAATTTTAGACTAAGAAATTTTAGAAGGAGTATTCATACCAAGAACAATAATGGCTTCTAGGAACCCTTTTGTTAGTGTTATGAATACAAATTCAGACAACAGATTAATTCCGTCTGATATTAAATTAGAAACTTTACCATTGTCTGATTTTGAAATAATCAGTTTAAAACAAAATTATAATAAAAATAATAATCGTATTCAAGAACTAAATAAAATCTTAGGATTCAATTAATGAAAATACAAATAAAATATATATACCCAAATTATTAAAATTATGTAATGAATCTTCCGATATTTTTCAATTAGAAACAGATAAGAAGTCTGTTAATAACTTCTATAAACAAAAATTAAGAACTATGGATGATAATCCGGTTTATCTTGAAATAATTGGTGTGAACATAAAATTTTCTAATAAAAGTGTTAATATTTAAGATACACATACATTCCACCTTCTTCGAATTTAAATATTTATATTACTCTTTTAAATCTAATAGATTCGATTTGCTGTAATTTTGGTCCTAATGATGAGTTAATTTTATGTGGAGATTTTAATCTCCTTAATATAACTTGGATCAATCATGACGAAGAATCTTTTTTGATTGCTGATTCTTCAGTGAATGAACCTGATTCTCAATTTATTGATGGTTTAAATACCAACGATTTACAACCGGTTTCCCACTGCCGCAATTTTAAAGATAAACAATTGGATCTAATATTTACTTCTGATTGGAATAATATTATTTTTTGTGAATCGGTGTTACCGCTTGTTGCATTGGACCCCTATCACCCTTCAATAAATTTTACTTATTGTTTAACTAATTCCATAAATCATGAAGCAGCAGATTCTTATAGGTTTAATTTCAATAAAACCTATTTCCCGGACTAGTAAATTTCTTAAATACCTATGACTTCACGTCTATATTTAATAATATAGACCTTAATCAAATGACAATTAGGTTTTATGAAAATTTCGAAGGTTTTACACAATTTGTTCCTATTTCAAAAAACAGATGTTCTAACTCTGGCCCACCATGGTTCACAAAGGAGCTTAGATCTCTCAGAAATAAGAAAAACAAAGCCTGGCGTAAATATCTCAAAACAAAAGATATTAATGAATTTAATAATTTTGTCATATTGTTTAAGAATTTTAAAACTTCTTCTGAAATACTTTATAAAAGTTACATTAACTTAATGGCAACTAAATTAAAGTCTGATCCGAAAAAATTTTGGAAATTCTTAAACTCTAAACGTAAATGTGATGATTACCCAACATTTATGAATTTCAATTCTCTTTCTAGTAATGATCCTTCAACTATTTCGAAATATTTTCGTGAGTTTTTTAGCACTTCATATAGTGATTCTTCTTTTACGCCAAATGAAAATTATTTCTCCTATATGAACACATATCAAAAAACTTCTCTCATTAATATTAATGAACAAATAGTTTCCAGCTATCTAAATAAACTGGGTGATATTACTTTTCCAGGACAAGATGGTATACCTGAAATAATTTTGAGCAAGTGTTCTAACATTCTCACTACGCCTTTAACATTACTCTTTAAAAATTCATTAAATTCCGGATATTTTCCTCCTATTTGGAAAATTTCTTATATCAGGCCAATTCACAAAAAGAATGCTAAAAATGAAATCACTAACTATCGCCCAATAGCTAAATTATCTTCAATTCCTAAATTATTTGAATTAATTATAACGGATTCAATTTATAATCATTGTAGGAATCTTTTAATAGATAACCAACATGGCTTTGTAAAACAAAAATCTACGGTGACTAATCTAGTTGAAACCACAACTCTTCTTCTTAATAACATGGAAGAAGGATTTCAAACAGATGTTGTCTATACTGATTTTAGTAAAGCATTTGATCTATTGCCACATAATATTATTTTACTAAAACTTGAAAAATATGGTTTTCCACTATTTTTCCTTAAGTGGAAACATTCTTGTTTATGTGATCGCTCCTGTAGTGTTATATTTAAAAATTTGATTTCAGAACCTTTCGTGGCAAATTCGGGAGTTCCACAAGGTAGCCATCTTGGCCCTCTACTTTTCATCTTATCTGTAAATGATGTTTCTTCTATAATTTCTAATTGCGAGCTTCGGGTTTACGCTGATGATATGAAACTTTTTAAAAAGATTACATCTTATAATAACACCATCCTTATGCAGAATGATCTTCAAAATTTTAACAATTGGTGCGTTAATAACTGTTTACTACTTAATGTAAATAAATGCGCATTGATATCTTATACACGCCGATCTAGTCCTATTTGTTTCAATTATAACTTAGATGGTATTAGTTTACCTAAAGTTACCTCAATAAAGGACTTAGGGGTGTACTTCGATTCCCAACTTAGCTTTAAAACCCATTATAATAATATTATAAATAAAGCTAATTCACTATTGGGATTTGTTAAGCGTTCTGTAAAGGAATTTTCAGAGCCTTATGTTCTTAAATCGTTGTACACATGTCTTGTAAGACCAAACTTGGAATATGCTAGTCAAGTTTGGTCTCCGTTTTATATGGTACACATTGATAGGATTGAGGCAATACAAAAAAATTTTCTTAGATTTGCCTTACCCCATTTGCCATGGTCGAATCCCATTATTTTACCACCATATGAACAAGGGCTAAAATTAATTGATTTGTGTACTTTAAATTTTCGACGTGAATTTTCTGAAGTCATTTTTATTACAGAAATTGTCAAGGGTAACGTTATATCTAATTTAATTTCTAGTAAAATTATTATTAGAAATCTTCAACGCCTTCGCTCATGCAATTTATTTAAAATTAATAATCATTTAACTAACTATGGAAAATTCGAACCTATTAAAAGAATGCTTATTATAGGTAACAAACATAAACATAATATTGACTTTACACTTTTCAAAACACTCCCAAAAACAAAAATTATACAATCGCTATTATTAGGATTATTTTTGTTTTGTTTTTCTTGTAGTAATGTAAAGTTTAATAATTTTTAACTTTTAATTTTAATTTTAGTTTGAACTTATTTATATTTAGACAAATATGTAATTTTTTATATTGATTTTATATATTTGTTTTAAATATAACAAGTAAAGAAACTGTCAGTCGGTGCAACCGACTTAAAAATACCCTACACCTATTTGGTTCAAATTTAAGGACATATCCATAAGTCATTTTAACACCATTAAAGCTGTTATTAATTTGATCGTAAGACATAGCTAACCAAATTAACTTAATAATACTAAAAACATTTTCTAATTACACTATCTATTAAAAAATATTACAAATTCTTACTAATTTATATATTTAAAAATATTAAAAAACAAACAAACTTGAAATAAATGAAAATATATTTATTCTAAATCAATTACAAAATGAAAAAATTCTAATTATTAAATTTTGTGATAAAAAGATAATCAAAGCATGATATATTTAATAATCCAAATTTTTAAAAATTGCAATTATTATATACCTAATAGAAAAGCTTATAAACGCAAAATATGCAATAAATGTATTTCTAAAATACAATTACAAATTTACACCTTTTCATATAATTCATTTAAATATAAAAATAAACTTTACATAAATGCAGCAAGAACCTTTGAACATAGCTGAACCAATACAATTAAGTCTAGATTTCGGAGACACATAGGACATAGGAAATATATTCTTTGGCTTCGAAATTAAACTCGACCACAACCAATTCCCATGGTACTTTCATTACCTAGTGTTAAATTTCATCAAAATACCGGCATTATTTTTTTAGTTATGATGTTTTTAAGATATATGTTTGTTAGTCCTTGAACTTTTCAAGGGTTTCAGAACCCGAAACCATGGTACGATTTCGCCCATATGCAGTCCCGTCATACTTTCAATACTAGTTAATCCTTGTACACAATTGGAACGTTCTAGCTTAATTTTAAGTTACTAGTTTTATTAATTTTGATGATAAGCTTTTACACATTGGGGTGGTCTAAGAGAGGTTCTGAACCACCACTCCAATTGATCCCAAATTAGGGGAACACGCAAGAGATAGTAAAGAACACCCTAGGCCAAATTTGAAGCTTCTACATTTGTTTCAAGTTACTATCTTTATTAATTTCGAAAATATGCTTTAAGGTCCTGGGAACAGAGTGGCTGGTCCCCGACCCACTACTCCAATGGGGCCCAAATTCACAAGACCCTCAGGAAATAGGAAGGGGCACCCTGATACCAAATTTGGAGGTTCTATTTTCATTGGTTTCGGAATTATGCTCGTTTGGCCTAAATTCGATCAAAAAGTTCTAGGTTCCGAACCCATGGTCCAATCCCGACCTTACGCAATTCCCGAAGTAGTTTTATTACTAGTAACCTACAGCACAAATTTGACAAAATTTTCTCGATTTATACTCAGGTTTTCATCAAGTACCATTAGATGAAAAGTCAAGAGATATAACTTCTTTCAGCACGCAATCAGGTAGCTATAGATGGAAATTTCTTCCATTTGGACTAAACGTTTCACCAAATTCTTTTTCAAGAATGATGTCACTTTCCTTTGTCAGGTGCGACCACTTTACAATGTTTTTTGTATATGGACGACATCATTGAAACAGGGTGTTCCGAAAACCATCATTTAAAGAATTTAAAATCAGTCTTTTCGATATGTGAAAAGTACAATCTAAAATTAAATCCTGAAAAATGCAAATTTTTTAAATCTGAAGTTACATATTTAAATCATAAATGTACTGATCAAGGTATATATGCAGACGATTCTAAATATGAATTAATTACAAAATATCCAATACCTAAAGATAAAGACGAAACTCGAAGTTTTGTAACTTTTGTTAACTAGTATCGCAAATTCATACCTAATTTTGCAGATATAGCAAAACCGTTAAACGCATTAACCAGAAAAAAAGCTAATTTTATTTGGAATAAACAATGCCAAAAAGCATACGAAAATTTAAAAAATTCATTGTTTAAACCTCCTATATTACATTATCATGACTTTTCAAATGAATTTACATTGGTTGTAGATGCATGCAGTAGGAGCCGCTCTAACTCAAAATTAAAATGGTATCGATTTGCCAATTTCATTTGCTTCTAGGTCATTCACTAAAGGTGAATCTAACAAATCAACTATTGAAAAAGAGTTAGCAGCTTTTCATTTTGCAATAACGTACTATAGACCATATATTTTGTCGTTAAAAGCGACCATTAACCACTAACTTATTTATTTTCTCTAAAAAATCCGTCATCAAAATTAATACGTATGAGATTAGATTTAGAAGAATATAATTTCACAGTAGAATATTGTAAAGGAAAATTAAATGTAGTAGCTGACGCGTTATCACGCATAAATATAAAAAATTTACAATTAACCCATGATAATAACAATATTGCTAAAGAATGAAAGTACAAACAATATCGTACAACAATGATAACAAAAATAATAATAATAATGAAAATAAAAATGAAAATGTTAAAGATAAAATACAATTTTCTGAGGAAGACTGTAATAATAAACAAAGTATTAAAATTTATGAAGCTTTAAAAAATTGGAACGTTACCAAAATAAAAATTATAAGAAATAATAATGAAATATTAGCCAAAATATTCAAAAAAAGGAAATGCATAATTAATTTAGGAATGAGTAAATTTGTAACTAAAAGAAAATAACTCCCAATAATAAAATAACTCTAATATTTTTACGTGCACTAGAAAAAGAAACTAATAATTTAAATATGAAAGAAATAGAAATAGATAATAATGATTTTATATTTACTCAATACTTAACAATTAACTGAGATCTCACAAAAACCATTTGACTTAGTAGTAATTAGAAGAAAAAAAAAGAACCATAAAAAAAAAATATGCTGTAAAGATTATTTGTGATTTGACTAAATTCTTAATAACGGTACCTATTCCCAACAAAGAAGCCAAAACACTTATAGAATATATGACCAAAACGCAAAAGGGTATGATTTTCGAATAAAGGATGAGGTCTTACTAAGAAAAGAAAATGTATGCCCATTTATAGTAACAAGTATAGAAGGATCAAATATTAAAATCAAAAACCTAGAAAACAAAGAAGAAATAGTACATAAAAATAGATTAGTCAAATATAATCATTAATTCAAAAAAAACTCTTTTGGTAGTTTTTTTTTTTTTTATTTTTTATAAAAGCACCAATTGGTGTATTTATTATATAACAATCTAGTAAATTAACACTAATAAGTTATTTGATTTGCTACGTTTAAAAGTTTACAAAGTATTTATCCTATGATAATTGCTTTTCGTTTATAATTATGAAATATCAATTTTTACAAAAGTTCAAACGGTTTTATTTGTTTTAATCTTCTAGTTATACCATCATTATCTAGGAGTTGAAGAGCCTCTACATTGATGTGTTGTTCTAGTCGTTTTTGATGACTTTGTGCATACTTTTTGATGACGTTATCTATCATTTCTACTTCTAAGTCCTTGTGTAGATTGATATTCCGTATATACCATGGTGCGTCGACTATGCCTCGAAGTACTTTATTTTGGAATCTTTGTATAATTTTTCTGTTATTTTGACTGGTACAACCCCAAAGTTGTATACCATACGTCCATATTGGTTTCAGGACTTGTTGATACAACAGAAGCTTGTTGTATGTTGACAGGGTGGAATTTCGGCCTAAAAGCCAGTACATTTTTCGGTACTTTAAGTTTAGTTCTTCTTGCTTTTTTTTCACATGAGGTTTCCACTTCAGCTTTGCGTCTAAAGTCATACCAAGATATTTAGCTGTATTTTCGAACCGAACTATCTTTTCATTGATATACACTGGTTTATGAATTGTACGTTTATTTGTAAAATCAACATGTACAGATTTTGTTTCATTCAGTTTAATGCACCATTTATCAGTCCAGCTTTGCACCTCGGTGATAGCTGCCTGTAGTTTGGTTGTTGCTTCAGTACTATTATTTCCAATAGCTAATATTGCAGTGTCATCAGCAAATGTTGCAATAATGTTTTCTTCAAATATCGGCAGATCACTTGTGTATAGGAGGTAAAGGATTGGTCCCAATACACTACCTTGTGGTACACCTGCCCGGATTTCCTTCAATTCAGAGTAAGTATCTTCCTGTTTGACTCTGAAATATCGTTCTGTTAAATATGACTGTAATATTTTTGCATATTGGCTCGGAAGAAATAAATTTAACTTATGCTTTAGCCCTTCTTGCCAAACTTTATCAAAAGCCTGTGCAACATCTAAAAATAATGCAGAACAAACTTTCTTTTCTTCTAAAGTATTTTCAATGACATTGACAATGCGGTGTACCTGGTCAATAGTTGAGTGTTGATTTCGGAAGCCGAACTGGTGATTCGGGATCAGTTCTTTTTCTTCAATGATTGAATTTAGCCTTTTTAGGAGAAGTTTTTCGAATAATTTTGAATTTACCGGTAATAATGAAATCGGTCCATACGATGCTACTTCATGTGGCGGTTTTCCAGGTTTGGGTATCATTATGACTTCAGCTATTTTCCATAGCTGTGACACATAGTGCATTCGAAACGATGCATTAATCAGGTAAGTTAATATGATTAGTGCTTTTTCAGGAAGTTCTTTCAAAATTTGACCGGTTATTAGATCGAACCCAGGAGCTTTTTTTGGTTTTATATTTGTTAATATTTCATTTTTAACTTCAGCCAATGTAACAGATGGAATATTATTGTTTTCTTGCCATAAAACCTCTGGAAGTAATTCAAGGTTTTCTGTAGAATTAGGTTGGAAAGTGTTTTCTAGGTGATCAGCAAAAGTAAATGCTTTTTGTCTGTTATTTTTGGACCAACTACCATCAACATTTTTTATTGGAGGCGTTTGTGTGATTGGTCTTTTAAAATTCTTGGTAGCTTTCCAAAGAGAGTATTCAGTACTAGAATCGTTATTTAGGTTCTGCAGAAATTCACTCATTGTGTCGTTCTTTAATTGTTTAATTTCATGTCTCAACTGAGCTGTAAGATTATTTAATTTGGTTTTATATTGTGGTGCTCTGGTCTGTTGCCATTTCTTTCTCATTTTTCTTTTTTCAGAAACTAGCTCTAATATTTCTTTGGGATAATTATTACCTTTCAATTTTCTTGTTATTAATGGGGTACTTTTCCATGCTGATAACTGGATATCATTGATTAGCTTTTCTACCTCAAAGTCCAGTTGCTCCTCATTTCTCAGTGGTATATTTAAATCAATTCGGTCTTCTAATGTTTTTTTAAAGCATGCCCAATCAGTTTTTTTATTAACCAGGCTGGGATTAGTTGGTTTAGAGATAATTTGTTCGCTAAGTAACAATATAATCGGAACGTGATCTGAATTCAGCTCAAAGTTTTCTTCAATCTGTATATAGTTACTGGATATATTTTTAATGACAAAAAAGTCTATTAGGTCAGGAATCTTATTTGGATCTGTAGGACAGTACGTAGGTTTGCCTGTTGAGATAGTCTCACATCCATATTTCTGAACAGCTTTTAACAACTCTCTACCTTTCGTTGTAACAAGTCTCGATCCCCAGTGGGTGTGCTTTGCATTGAAATCACCACCAATGATAAATCGTTTTCCAATATTATTGAAGAATTCTTCATACCTTTCTGACTTGATATTATGTTTTGGAGGACTATATAAGCTAGTTACTAAGATACTATAATTTTTGGTTTTAACACTAACTGCCGTCGCCTGTATATCTTCCGAACAGAATTTGTTTTCTTCATAGTGGGAGATATTTTCTTTAACTATTACTGCACTTCCACCCTTTGCTGCATTTTCTGGATGTATTGTGTGGTAAACTTTATATCCTTTAAGTTTAATAAAGGATTGCTTTGTAAAATGCGTTTCTGATATTAAACACACGTCAATATTATTTATATCAAGGACTGCTTCCAGTTCATTTTTGTGTTTAAGTAATCCGTTTGCATTCCATGTCATTATGTTAGCCATTTCACTTATTTTTTTTTAGATTTAGAAGCAGATTTTATATTTCTACTTTCAAGTTTTTTAACTCTTTCGGATAAGTTAGCTATTTCTTTAATAAGAAGTTGAAGATTTTTGTTTATATCGTTTTCATCCTTTTTATTTTGTTTATCATTACTAGTATTTTGTAGTTCAGCTCCTGATGCAGCAACAGAAGAATAACTAGGTTTATTTTGTATTTCTATCTTCTTTTTGTACAGCTACGCTGCTTGTAGATTTTTTATTTTGAACAGGGTGTCCAGTTTTTTTGTTTTTAATTTTTTGTAGTTGTTTAGCATCAAGACAACCTCTATAATTGGCAGGATGTCCTTCACCACAATTGACACATTTAGCAGTTTCTTTATTGTCTTTATTGCAATCTTTCGTTAAGTGTTTACCGGTGCATTTGACACATCTTGATTCTTTACGACAATATCTTTGAGTGTGTCCAAACCCTTGACAATTCTTACATTGAGGAATTAATTCAATTCCCTTTATTGGTACAATCTCTACTTTACTTCCAAGTATAGTAGTAATTTTGTAGATTTTTTCAATGTTCTCTTTATTGTCGAAAGTTAATGTAAACATATTCAATGGCCTTTTATCTTTCCATGATAGTTTGTTGTTAACTGAGATTATAAAGAAATTTTTCTATATTAAATACTCTTTTATTTTGTCAGAATTACACGAATGATGCAGATTCTTTACCATGACTCTTCTAGGTCTAGTTTGTTTATTTTCATACGTGTGGAACTTAAACTCATTTTGACTTAAAATGTCGATTATTTTTCTGTAGCAGTCTGAATCAGTGGTATTAATTTTAGCTGTTGTATTATTAATCAACTTAATTTGTAAGTTTTTTTCTGAAACTTTTGTTGTTAATGTGTGATAAAGGACCTCATACGACCCGAATTCATCTAGGATGATAGGTGGAGGTGTTTTTTCTTTTTTTGTCTGTTGTGACAAGTTTTCTTTATTATTATTATCATTATTACCACTATTAGTATTATTACTATTATTCTTTATTTTAATTGGAGTTGGAGGCGAGGGTGCTTCTTTCATTTTTCGCTTTTTAGTACTCCTTTTATTCCTTATCCACTCTGTGTCTTTTGCTAGTTGTTCCTCGTCGGTACTATATTGATTAGTTATTTTCGGTGTGGTGATCGTTTGATCTCACTGCAACTTGAGTGGGCTTTTTTGATGTCGTTGCAAAGTTCCTCTTTAATTCTTCATTTTGTTTTCGTAGTTCGAGAATCATAGCCTCTAATTGCTCTGTTTTTTTCACTTTTGGTAGTTTAAAATTTTTTTTTCCTTTTTCTTTCGGAGGGAGATGTAGTATAAAATATATATCTAAATTCATATCTAATGTATGGCATGATGTATTGCCGGTTTTAAGTACAATAACCTTTAATTGCAATTAAATTCCTTAATATGAATATATTGATTAACTTGATAAACGTGAGTTTGATTTATTAGAATATCATGCAATGATTGATCGTTATGCAATACTTAAAACGATCATAATTATTAATCATAATTAATCATATATCATAAAGAGAAGTGACCTAAAGGAATGCAATAATAATTATGCTATGCTTGGATATATAAATTATCGATCAGAAATGCAACTGGTATTGATTACCAAATTATCCATAAATGTATTAATGATATTGCTAAATCATTAGAAACTTAATTAGTATTAGTAGCGTTAGTTATAAGATTATAAATAGCCTAATTAAGGAAAATAAAACAGAGGGTATTAAGTGAACTTCAACCAAGTATGTTTTATTTATTAAATGAGAATAAACTCGTTATATTTTAAAAGAGAAGAGATGTGGTTGCAACTAAATTGGTCACAGTAGATTTTTGTTTTACAAAACCATGTTGATTATCTATTAAAAGATTTCTACAGTTATTGTAGATTGAATCCCTTATAATTAAAATAATAATAATAATAATAATAATAATAATAATAATAATAATAATAATAATAATAATAATAATAATAATAATAATAATAGTAATAATAATAATAATAATAATAATAATAATAATAATAATAATAATAATAATAATAATAATAATAATAATAATAATAATAATAATAATAATAATAATTTTTTTTTTTTTTTTTTTTTATTTTTACGTAGGTTGGAATGGAATCTTCAAAAGACACAATGAGCCCCGTAGCTTGACATTGCGTGTGGGATTCTTACCCACTAAACCACACCTTTCCTCTATTGCGATCTAGTCCGATAGGGCTAATGAGCAATTTTTCTTCTGGCTTTATTTTAGTTTTAAATGTAGATTCCATCCAGCGATGTCTATCTAACTGTTTCTTTCTCTTATTATAGCTACACTAACTCAAAAGGCTTTACTCTTTTGAGTCGTCTGGCTATATTTGTATTATCCAGAAGCTGGACTACCTCGACATTTACATGGTTTTGGAGTCTTTTTTCGTGACTTCTTGCAAAATTTTGGATTTCTTTATCTACAAATTCTATTTGCATATCTCTATGTAGGTCATAGTTTCTGATGAACCAGGGCGCGTTCACAATATTTCTTAGAACTTTATTCTGGAACCTCTGAATAACATCTCTATTACTCTTTTTGCTGCATCCCCATAGCTGGATGCCATATGACCATACTGGTTTTAATATTTGTTTATAGAGCAGAAGTTTGTTTTGTATTGTCAAGGTAGAATGCTTACCTATGAGCCAGTACATTTTTCTATAACGGATTTGTAACTCTTCCTTCTTGTTTTTGATGTGGGCTTTCCAGCGAAGCTTCGCATCTAATGTCATACCAAGATATTTGGCAGTATTTGAATAAGGTATTTCTTGACCATTTATATATACTGGTTTATGGTCAATTTTTTTATTTGTGAAATCCACATGAATTGACTTACCTTCATTTAATTTTAGCCTCCACCTTTTAGTATAATTTTGGATTCTTGTCATAGCTCTCTGCAGTTTTTCTGTAGATTCTTCATTATTTTCTCCGACAGCCAAAACCGCTGTATCATCAGCAAACGTCGCAATTATATTATTTTCAAGTGCAGGAAAATCACAAGTATACAACAGATACAGTATTGGACCGAGTACACTTCCTTGAGGAACTCCAGCACCGATTTCTTTAAGATCGGAATATTCTCCTTCTTGTTTTATGTAGAAGTATCTGTCTGATAGATAGCTTTCTATCATTTCCGAATGCTCTTTTGGAAGGATTGTTCTCAGTTTACAATTCAATCCCTTGTGCCACACCTTATCGAATGCCTGAGTCACATCCAAAAAGATTGCTGAACAGACTTTCTTCTCCTCTAAAGCTTTTTCAATAGTGTTTGTTATTCTGTGTACCTGGTCTATTGTTGCATGTTTTTCTCTAAAGCCGAATTGGTGGTCCGGAATTAGATTCTTCCTTTCAATAATCGGTTTTAGTCTTCTCAAATAAATTTTTTCAAATAGTTTTGACATTATAGGTAGCAATGAGATTGGTCTATAAGACGTTATCTCATTTGGTGGTTTTCCTGCTTTGGGTATCATAATGACCTCGGCCACTTTCCACAATTTCGGCACATATTTCAGCCTGAATGCAGCATTTATAAGATTTGTTATTTTAACTATTGCCTTCTCTGGTAGCTGCTTCAGAATTTGTCCGGTTATTAAATCATATCCCGGAGCTTTTTTAGATTTAATGTTGTTTTTAATTTCTTTTTTCACTTCAGCTGGATTTGTTAATGCGATTTCCTCTTGCTCTTGAATTTGTTCTGCATCTAGATCTTCCTCTTCTTCACCAGTGTTTACTTGAAATATCTTTTCTAGGTGTTCCGCAAATAATTTGGCTTTTTCTTTATTATCTCTCGCCCACTTTCCGTCCAGTTTTCTAATTGGAGGAATAGCTGCAATAGGTTTTTTCAGATTTTTAGCTGCCTTCCAAAGAGAGTAATCAGTACTTTTATCATTTGTTAGCTTTTCCAAATATAAATTTATCGATTTGTTTTTCACTTCCTTAATTCTTCTTCTTAGTTGTTGGGTGAGATTATTCAGCCTAGTTTTATCTTGTGGAGCTCTAGTTTGGTGCCATTTTTTCCTTGCTCTGCGTTTTATTGCAATTAGTTCTAAGATTTCGGCTGGATATTTATTTTCTTTTACTCTTTGTTTAATTACTGGAGTATTTTCCCACACTGTAATAATAATAATAATAATAATAATAATAATAATAATAATAATAAAAATAATAATGATAATAATAATAATAATAATAATAATAATAATAATAATAATTTTTTTTTTTTTTTTAGGAGGCAAAATCCTTTTTATGACGAAGGACGCACGTACGCCCAACAGTGTCGGAATCTCCCATCTCAGGCATACAAACTAAAAATCCTCCCGCTCTCCACGGACACTAGCCTGGAACCGTTTATCACATTACTTCGGGCTAGGTCCAAAGCCTTCGCCTAAGAGGCTGCTGCCTAGCCGAAGTCTGTAGGTTGGACCTCTGTGGTGTCTAGGTCCAACTTCTTTGTGCGCAGTATTTTCTGTGCAAAATGTGACAGACCGTCCCAAGCTCCCTTATCCTGTAGGATGTGGCCCACCACTGTGTCCGTTGAGAACCGCGGTACTACTTCCCTCAGCAGCATCCGTTCTCGAGCCCATCTCTGACAGATGAAGAAAGTGTGCTCAGCATCATCGTGCATTTGGCAATATATGCACTCCGCTGAACCTAATTTCCCCATCGTGTGCAGATAGGCCCGAAAGTATCCATGCCCGCTCTGAGTGAAGTAGTAATCTATCTCCCCATGCCGCCGCTCCACCCATGGAGTAACCTATCCAATAAGCCGCCTAGTCCAGAACCCTCGCTCCGCCAGTTCCCAGTCCTCCTGCCAACACCGAAGCGTGCGAGTCTCCTCTGCTTTTCTCCAGTATATCGCTTGACGCTCCCTAGCAAGTTGTGCGATTGGGATGACGCCAGCGATGACCAGAACAGGTGGCTCCTAGACAGTCCTTTAAGCGGATGCGACTCGCAACGCAACCAACCTTTGAACCCTACCCAGCCTCATGCGGTAGGACTCCTTCGCGAGAACATGAGCCCCTATTTCGGCACCATACAGCAGGACTGACTGGACCGCAGACATTAGAAGGCGTCTCCGGCTGGATCTTGGCCCTCCTATGTTGGCCATCAATCGGGCCAGCTCCATGACACCATTTTTGGCCTTGTCAGCGGTCTTCTTGATCTGCTCAAAGAAGTTAAGCCTGCTGTCAATCATGATGCCAAGATATTTACCGCCCGTTTTGTCTCCACCTCTTCTTCGCCGATTCGCATCGGGAGTTCAAGGTTCATCCTCCTTTTTGTCAGCACAACGACCTCCGTCTTGCTCAATGCCAACGACAGTCCACGGCTGTCCATCCGAGAAAGGATAGACCGCATGGCCTGATTGAGCTTCACTTGGGTGAGCTCCACGTTCCGTGCTGATATCAGAACGGCAACGTCGTCAGCATATCCGACCAGCATCGACTCATCCGGCAGGTCTAACCTCAACAGACTGTCGTATGTGGCATGCCAGAGTTCGGAGCCGAGGATCGAACCTTGCGCCACACCTCCAGTCACGGCGATACTCCTTTGCCCTTCAGCCCTTCGAAGAGTACAGTACGATCATCATCGCAGATGTGGCTTCCGCAATGGCATCTGCTGTGGAACGACCAGTTCTGAAACCGTACTGATGCGGAGACAAACCCCCAGGTGCCTCGATGGCAGACAACAGTCTTGGCTTGAGTAACTTTTCAAGAACTTTTCCTGCCGTGTCCAGCATACAGAGCGGGCGGTATGGAGAAGGATGCTCCGGATGTCCTTTCCCCACAAGCCTAGCTGACTTCCAGCATTTGTGGAAAATTCCCGCTGAAAGACGGGCGTTGTTCATATTCAGCAAAAGGTTAGGATAATACCGAACACTAACTTTAATACCTCCCTTTGCATGCCGTTTGGACCTTGGGCCTTCTTGACCTTGAGGGATTGGATGGCTTGCTCCAGCTCTTCCATCGTGAAGGGAGAAGCTCCATCCCGGTTGTACACTCGCGCAACTCGCTGGGGATCCACTGGAAAGAGTGCATTAACTAGGTGCGTTGTGGTCTGCATATCCATGGGAGAGGGTTTTTTAAGGACCCCAATTTTCTGGGTTACAATTTTGTAACCCAAACCCCATGGATCCGAGTTAATATCTTCTCTCAGTACTTCCCAGCATCTCGCCTTAAGTGATTGATGGCACGTCGCAATTGCCGCTTTTTCTCCTTATGATCCGAGGACCTTAGTCTAACCTCCTCCTCCGTTCTAGCTCTCTGAGATTTTTTCCTCATTCGGAGGCAATCTCTCCGTAGGTAAGATATTTCGGCTGTCCACCAGTACATTGGCTGTTTTCCACGGGGAATTTGCTGCCGCGGCATTGAGCGGTCGCAGGCTAGGGTGATTGTACGCAGAGTGGCGTCAACCATCGGCCCTGCCTGGTGAGGGTTTGCAGGCTGCCCACCCCACCTGCATTTGGACACCCTCCCGGATGACCGCTGCAAATACCGTCTCGTCAATTCTCCTCATGTTCCAGCGCCGTGGTCTGCTAGAAATTGTTCCTTGGAACTGTCTCCTCTCACAGACCACGAACACTATGTATTGAGGGTCACTGCCCGTGTAGTCCTCTATCACATGCCAGCCATCAATTAGTGCCGCCAAGCGCTCACAGACAAAGGATATGTCGGGAATGGTTTCCGAATACCCCGGTCGACGAAAAGTAGATGCCGAGCCAACATTTAGAACGATTAAACCCGTTCTGGATGCCAACCCTAGCACCTCATTTCCCCTCAAGTCAGGGTAAGGCATTCTCCACTCCAATGCCTTAGCGTTGAAATCGCCACCAATCACCACGCGATCCGTCGTGTCGAAAACCGTATTCTCAAGGTCCGCCAACTTCACTCGGAATTCCGTTATGGGTTCGTTGGGTGTCAGATAAACACTTATGAAAGTGATATCTGTGTGTTTCACCCAAACAAACCCACGCCCGCGCCCATGCTCTTGTACCGAAATTTTCGCTGGATCAGGTAATAATAGTTATAAACGAATATGTCTTGCCTTTCGGATTAAAAAATGATCCTACCACATTCCAACGAATTATCAATCATGTGTTAAAAGAATTTATCAATATTTGTTGCGTTGCATATTTGGACGATATACTAATTTTTATAGGGGGTTGCGTACCTACAAATCACTATTCCAATTCATCCAAAATTTTACTGACACTAAGCCGAGGAATAAGAAGAAACACTTGTGCTCTAAATTTTAAGGTTCTATCTTCTTTGGTTTCGAAATTATGCTCGTTTGGCCTCCATTCGATCAAAAGCTTCTAGAATGCGAAGCCTTTGGTTCGATTTCCCCCATGTGCTGTCCTCGTCGCACTTGCAATATCAGTTAACCCTCGTACACTATTGGAACGTTCTAGTTAAATTTTAAGTTATTAATTTTATTAATTTCGATGGTAAGCTTTAAATCCTTGGGAGGTTTAAGAGAGGTATCTGAACCACCGCTCAATTGATCATAAATTAGGAACACATTGAGGAAATAGTAAAGGACACCTTTGTGCCAAATTTTAGCTTGTATATTTGTTTTAAGCTATTTTCTTTATTAATTTCGCTGATATGCTTTAACGTGTTCAGAACTGTGAATATGGTCCCCGACCAATTAGTCCTAAATTTTTTAAATTACTACTCCAATTAGTGCTAAATTTCCAGCACACTAAGAATTGGTTTCGGAATTATATTTGTTTTGTCTAAATTCGATCAAAAAGTTCTAGGATCCCAACCTTTGGATCGATCTCGACCGTACGTAATTCCCGCTGTATATTTATTACTGCAACTTACAGCACAAATTTCATGAAGATAGCGTCATTAGTTGTTGAGTTATTTTGATTTATTTTCTATGTTAGTTAGCCCTTAGACGGATAAAAGGCCCAGAATCCGAATTTATGGGTCGATTTCACCCATATGCAATTCTCGGCGTACATTTAGTACTAGTGACCTAGAATTTAAACTTCATCAAGGTAGCTCCGTTATTTTTTGAGTTATCGTCTTTTTTGGATATATATATATTCGTTAGTGTTGACCGATCATGGTCCGATTTCGCCCATATGCAGGCCTCGCCGTACTTTCAATAACAGTTAACCCTTGTACACATGTGCAAGTTTTATCTTAATGTTAAGTTACTATTTTTATTAATTTCGATGGTATGCTTTAATGTCTTCGAAACTGTGTGGATGGTCCCCGACTCACTACTCCAATAGTGTTTAAATTTCAACGATACTAAGAAAATTGGAAGAGACACCCTGGCACCAAATTTGAAGGTTCTATTTTCTTTGGTTTCGGAAGTATGCTCGTTTCGCCTAAATCAAAATTTTCTAGGATCCGAACCCATGGACTGACCTCGGCCTTACGCAATCCCCGCCGTAGTTTCATTACTAGTAACCTGCAGCACTAATTTCACGTAGGTAGCGTTATTAGTTGTTGAGTTATCGGGATTTTTTACATATGTTCGTTAGCCCTTGTATCGATGAAAAGGTCCAGAACCTGAATCCGTGGGCTCATTTCGTCCATATGCAATCCCCGACGTACTTTATTAATCCGAAATATATAGCAGCAGTTAACAAATTGAAAGAATTTGTTATTATATATCTAATATTAAAATATCCTTATTTTCAGCAGAAATTTGTGCTTACTACTGACGCAAGTCAATGCGCAATTGGAGGTGTTTTATCGCAAAATGGCCACCCAATTTCTTACGCCAGTAGAACGTTAAACGAACACGAAATAAAGTATAGTACAATTGAAAAAGAATTGTTGGCGATAAAAGAAATCTAAAATAAAAGAAACCGAAATCAAATATAAAGAATACAGGAAACTATTTATATTCGAAACAGAATTATCAAACGAAGGTTATTTAAATAACTTATGTGGGCGTACAGGTATAACAGCTATATATTCAGAATTGGAAGACGAAAAATATGCAATTCTTCAAAAGAAGTTACTAGAATTATTTAGTATTTGTAGAAAAATCAAATTTGTCAAAAGTTCTAAGATTGGTTAAGAAATAGATAACGAAGAAGAAATGATAGAAATAACAAAGCAGACTCATGAAAATACAAATTACCGTGGTATACTAAAATATTTTACATTCCGAAATTAAAAGACTTTATTTATAAGTATGTCAACAATTGTGAAGGTTGTAATCTTGGTAAGTATGGAAGGTACCCTATTCAATATAAATTTCAAATTTCCGAAAGTCCTTCCGAACCAAACGAAATTGTCCATGAAATTCTACCTGAAAAAAGAAATATTTTTAAATACCCTAAACAAATTCACTAATCAACTTTCAATAAAAATACTTCTAGACCGAAATAGTATAACAATTATTCAAGCATTAAAACTACGAAATTTCTTATCCCAAAAACCAAAGCAAAAATCGTTTTCGATAACGAATTTATTAGTCTAAATCTAAACAAGTGAGGGAAAAAACCAAGGGTTTTTAAAAAGCCCATTTTCAAAATTATATACGGTTTCTTACTGAGTATTTTATCATTTATTTTTATAAAAATATATATTATGATAATATTATAATTTTGTTATTTCATTAATAATTAATTATATGACTAATAGTGAATTACTTAGAATATAACCCCAATGCACTCAAGAAAACATGTTAATAAGTGCAAAATATAATGTTGGAGCTTCAATGTTAACGTTTAATTTTCGAAAAACTTACACTGGTAAATAAGTTACTGTTTTATAAGAACATAAAAGTTTTAATTTTGAAGACCTAGTAGCCCTTCAATGGGGAAGGTTCCCAAATTTTTGCTTAGCAAACTTATGATGGATCTGCTCACCCCCCTTCGGTCTTCACCCTTTCATTTTTTTCCGGTTCTAGGAAATCAATTTTGAACTCCAACAAAATTTGGAATTTTACCTAGAATTTATTATATAACTAAAAATGGTTAAGACTAAGAAACAATTTCTTCAATTTAAAGAGACCCTTTCAAATTTAAGAAAAACCTTTAACGTATGTTGAAATATAATGCTGCAGCTGTAAATTTTGCATATTTGTAAAAAAAAATTTGAACAGGTGTTAAAGTTACAGGTGGTTGAAAATAGCAAAATTTAAATTTTCGAGCCCTTATAGCTCCTAAACAGGGGGCGCGACAAAAAAATTTTGTTAACCGACTCCTACTAATTTTGAAGGACCTAACTTCTCCCAAAATTTCAAGACCCTAGGTTGAACCGTTTAGAAGATATATGGGGCCAAAAATTTTGTAAAAGTTGAGTTTAGTTTAATGGTAAATATTAGTACCGTATGGTAACCCTATACATTTAAACCTTATATTTTTGTAAAGCCTATAAAACCAGCTATCTTTTGCCGTTTTCAGATTAAAAATACACTTAAAAAATCTCTTGTTATAACAATTTAAAAACAGGTCTTTTTCCAACTTTGGGGGGCTGTAGCTCCGTAACGGGTGGGGCTACAGAAAAAAATTCTTCTACGAAATTAATTTTTTTGTAATATCTACCCGTGATTAAAATTTCTTTAATCTATTTCAAACGGTGTAAAAGTTTTTGTAAACATACGGACGGACGGACGGACGGACAAAGTCAAAATTAAGAAAAACCTTTGACACTTATTGAAACTTTCGTTTTGGAGCTTTCAATTTTGTATACAAATAAAAAAAAATTTTGACAGGTATTCAAGTTATAGGTGTTTAAAAGCTAAATTTTTAGCAAAATTTCAATTTTCGACCCCTTACAGCTCCTAAAGAGGGGGCGTGACAAAAAAATTTTGTTAACTGACTCTTACTTATTTCTAAGGATCTAACTTCTCCCAAAATTTCAAGTTTCTAGATTTAGCCGTTCCGAAGTTATGAGGGACCAAAAATTTTGTAAAACTTAGTTTTGAATAACGGTAAATTTTAGTACCGTATGGTAACCCTATACAATTCGTTTTTAAAAATTTGTAAAGCTTATAAGAGCAGCTGTCTGTTAACGTTTTCAGGTTGGAAATATACCTTATAGAACTCTAATTATAACTGTTTAAATATGGAGCTTTTTCCGACTTTGTGGGGCTGTAGCTCCGTAACGGGGAGGGCTGCAAAAAAAAGTTTTAACATTAAATTATTTTTATTGCAATACCTACCCATTTCTGATATGTTTTAGTCAATCGTAGGTAAAAAGGGACGGACGGACGGACGGACAGACGGACGGACAGAGTGAAGCTATATAGGCACATTTTTACAAAAATTTTTGAAAATGTGCTAAAAATTTCTGTAGAATCGAAAATATGGAAATTCATTCTTATGAAAGAAGTCAGACCGGTAACTCTGACTAGAGCTCATGGTACTGAAACTTAACATATAAGAATCTTAAACATAACGGAACCTGATTTTGATACAGAAAGTAAAGTCCTAAAAGCTGTTGAAGCTTATAATAGAACTATTCATTCTACAACCCAAGTAAAACCAATTGACTTTATTAACGATAAAGTAAATAACTTTCAAAGAATAAAAAGTAGAATTCAAGAAATAAGAGAAAACTATCTTAAATTATTGATATAAAAAGAAAACATATTTCCAACTGCTTATCAAATAATGACGAAATTTTAATAAATAATCTTCCTAAGGTATGAAAAATTACCAAAATATAAAAAATTAAAATAAATAAAGATACTAAAATTACCGATATGATAATATTCATTCAATTCGCATTAAAAGAAAATTTAAATTTTCAGATAACAATAACCACTACAATACTAATTCTAACATCAATAATAATATTAAAACTTCTGATACGGAAGCTGGATATATAATAACACAGCAAGATAACATTTAATTAATAGAAAAATTTAATAAAATAATACACGTAATTGATTTAAATGAAATCGAAAATATAATAATTATAAATACATGCTTTTAAAACGTTAATTCCGGTAAGACTAAAAGATCTTTAATTGACGTTGGTGGATTATTTCTTAAATGGATCAAGAAGACAGAGTAGAAATAGAAATTAACTTCAGAATTCTTGAAATCAAAAACAATTTTATACAAAATTCTAATAATCAAATAAAAATAAATTTAATTCTCCAAGAAAATATTAAATCTTTAAAAGATAGCTTAAATCAAAATCATGTAATAATAAACCAAATTTCAAATTATATTAAAAATATCAATTAATGAGTAGATCAATGTTAACCCCTGAAGAAATTAAACCTCATTGATATTGTTAAAGAAAAAGCAAAACAATTCAGAACTATTCCGATTCCTAATTTTAAATATGAAAAAGTTTCAATAGAAATATCAGATGTTATTTTTTTCCGCAATAAAACATACTATCAAACTCAAGAAAGATTTCAAAACAAACTAAAATTAGGATCAGAATGCTTAGCAAACTTATTAAATAAATCACACAAAGGTTTCTAAAAAATCTTGATGAAAGTAAAATTGTTGAATTAAATCCGAAATCATTTTTATCCAAAATGCAAATATCACAAAACTAAATAACTATTGTAATAAATCAGAAGTCGTCTTAAATAAAAATCAATTAGTAATATTTAATAATTGTACAATAGAAATTAGTAATATAAAATTTTCAAACAAACAAACTGAATTTAAACAAAATTTTAAAACTATTTAAATGTACAAACTGCCAACTTTTCTTTAAGTTTGGAAACTTTAAATATTAAACAAATTGATAATAAACATGAAATAAAAAATATTATGAAAATAATAAAAAACATATAATAAATTATTGTAATATTGCCTTTATCGCAATTTTTTTTACTTTAATGGTAATCGTATTTTTGTATAAAAGTAAAGATCACTTAACTTTTGGTAATAAAAATATACGTAAATATGTTGTCTAAGAGAACAACAAGCTTAAGGAGGAGGAAGTTACATATTCAACACCTTCATTGAAATTAATAATATATTGACATTACCGTCAAGTTCACCTCCAATAAAATTATCAAATTACAAACCTGAAATAAATTTTACTAAAATAATTTTTTATCTTCAAAACAATTTTTATTAAATATAAAACTAAAATTAAAAAATGAATAACTAATCAATGATGAGCTTGCAATTTACCAATTGCGAATTATGTGATGTTTCCATATATTCATGGCAGTTAAAAAGAGCTTTTGATTCTATTAACACGCGAATAACAGTCCTAAATAAAAGAAAGAAAAATAAATAATTAAAATAGAAATAATAAATATATAAATTGCCAATAAAAATAATAATTAAACTATATAAAATATTGTTAATTATAAAAAATTAAAACATTAACTAAATAAAATATTGTTAATTACAAAATGTTAAGACACTGTTTTTTTATAATTTTTTATAAATAAATACAAATAGGATAAGAATCAGTGATTTCTAACTCCCAAGGTTTCAATTATAAGAAAAGTTATTTAATTAAAAAAATAAAATTTGAATAATATAAAACTTGTATTGTGCCCTTTAAATCTTTTTTTCACCAAATATGAAGATTGTGGTAAAAAATGTGGTATATACGAAATCAATTGTGGAGATTGTGATACATTATATGTAGGCCAAACAAAACGTGCAATAAAAAAAAATTAAAGAACGCAATGCACACATCAAATACAATTGACCATCAATCCGCAGCTGCTCAACAAGCTTTGGAGCCACGTTAAAATATGGATAACCTGATATTATTGAAAAACATAGAAAACAAAGTACATCCACATATATGGGATCTACATATTAATAATACAAGACAAAAAATTAACTTTTGATCAACAATTAACCTGGTCTAGCACAATCAATATTTTTATTTTAAGACTTATACCATAAAGTAACACATAAAATAGAGTATTCATTCAAAGTAAAGTTTGATAGTAATTTTTTCAAAACGCAAAATTTAGTATTCACTTAAAATAATATAAATTGAGCGGAAATTATTTAGAAAATTTTTTTTGAGTATGTACTCATTTATTAATGTTTTTGTCAACCATATAAAATACTTCTACAGGTACAAGTATTTATATACATACATAATTATAGAAAAAAAAAATTTAGCTATACGGCTATACTTTTTTTTTTCTATTTGCATTTATATTTATGTGTGCATAAAAAACTATACTGATTTATCGCACATTTAATGCTAACATTATGAAGCCATAACATTTTGAAACTTTTTATAGGTGCGGGTTCTATTCTATCTAACCGTGTGTAATTTTCATCCTCGTAGTATAATTAGTTTTGAAGAAAATCATATTGGGGCAAAAAAGTTGTTTAGCAGCCCCCCGAAAATGAAGCCGTAACATTTTTAAACTTCATATAAATGCTTGATTCATTATATAGCTAACCGTGTGTAATTTTCATCCTAGTAGTATAATTAGTTTTGAGGAAATTCATATTTGTGCAAAAAAGTTGTATCGAAGCTCCCCGAAGCCTTGCTCCGATTTTAACCAAAAACAATAGGGAACCTAGAAATTGTCTAAAAATAACTTTGTGTGAATTTCAAAACTCTAGCCCTTGTAGTTTTTGAGTTGTCATGCTGACACACGGACGGACGGATGGACAGACACACATAGCTAGATCAATTTACTTTTCGATGCTGATTCCCTTGACACCATATCTGGCTCGTCTAGATCAATGCGTTACAAACAGAGCCATTTTAATATACCCGATGTCATACATGTATGTGGGAATCAATAATTATGCCTACCTTATCGATAACATTATGATCATAACGTTAACACTAACAAGTTCAATGGCCCAATCAGCTGACGAGCACATTTTCTACAATTTGACACATATTCAACTTCCTTTTGTTTCTTTTTTTTTTCTCTTAAGCCGTGGACGTGGATAGATGCAGTTGAATCATCTAATAAAATTAAATCATACTTACTTTGTCCTTTTTTAAATTAAATAACTAAACTTAAAATTAAACGTATTAAATAATACTTTCTTTTTTAAAATTAAATAACTAAACTTAAAATTAAACGTATTAAATAATATTTTGTCTTTTTTTAAATCAAATAACTAAAGTTAAATAAAATTCTTTAAACTCAAATAAATATTGTTATTTTTAATTTCGATTCCCACAAATTTGGGGAATCCTTAAATTATTAAATTTCCTTAAAATAAATTAACGTGGACTAAAACAAAAAATTAAATTCTAAATATTAAAGGTGATAATTTAAATTATTAAAATAATTTAACGTGGACTATATATATAAAAAAAAAAAACGAACTAAATTCTAAATATTAAATGTGAAATTCGTAATTGTTTTTTTTAATTTTATTAAAAACTAAAGATTTGATTAAATTGAATTAAAAATAAGTAAAAAACAAAAAAAAAACATAAAAGAAATAAAAACCAAATCCAGGGTTGCGGTTTGCAATTTTTTTTTACTAAAACAAAATAATTAAATAAAACACGTGGACTAAAAAGATAAGCTGTAAAATAAAAAAAATATAAGTTAATTAATTGTGGACTAACGCGGATGCTACTACTAACATAAGAATGTTAACTTCATTATTTAAAGTAAACCTTTACAAAATTTATAGTACTTTAAATAATTCGAATTATTAATAATAAATCAACGTAAAAAAAAAAAATACAAGCTATAAAATTTATACAAAATTGTTATAAGGGATTTTACACGATCGTATGGAATTAAATTATCATAAAAAAAAAATTTTTAACAAATGTGAACAGTGTGCTCAGGCTGCTAAATATACCAACTTAAGCATCAGTCAAAATAAAATTATAAATAGAAATTTTCGGATGGAACAAAATAACACCAAAAGAAATAAGAAACAACAGGTATAATATTTGAATTTAAATAAAAAAAATTAAAATTATAAAAAAAAAAAAAACGTAATCGAAATATATATAAATAAAAATAAAAGCAGATTTTAATTTAAAATAAAATCTTTATTTTGGACACCCTCATACTAAATTTGAAGGTTCTGTCTTCATTGGTTTCGGAATTATGCTCGTTTGGCCTAAATTCGATCAAAAAGTTCTAGGTTCCGAACCCATGGTCCAATCCCGACCTTACGCAATTCCCGAAGTAGTTTCATTACTAGTAACCTACAGCACAAATTTGATGAAGATAGCGTCATTAGTTGTTGAGTTATCATGATTTTTTATATATGTTCTTTAGCCCTTGGACCGATTAAAAGGTCCAGAATCCGAACCCATGGGTCGATTTCACCCATATGCAATCCCCGCCGTACTTTCAGTCCTAGTACGGACGGACATGGCTATATCGACTAAGGCGGTCACGCTGATCACAAATATATATACTTTTCCATATCTAGCTCGCTTCCTTTAGGTGGTTACAAACACCATACCAAAGTTAATATACCCCTTTACCTATTCTATAGATGTAGGGTATAAAAAAAGGGGCTAGACATCAGGTATAAAATTATAAAAAAAAAAATATTTTTAAATAAATTTATAATAAAATATAACCAAAAATAAATATAAATAAAATAAATGCAGTCTTTGTTTAAAATAAATTTTTTTTTATATCGATTTTTGAATATTTTGGACTTTAAACACACAAAAAAAAATTTTAAGGTACATCAGGTAATAAATAAAATAAATTTTTTCTTTTGATAATTGAATATAAAATAAAATATACATAAACTTTAATTAAAATAAATGCAGCAATTAAAATAATTAAATATTGTTTAAAATAATATTTTTATATTGGTTCTTGGACATTTTGCACTTTAAACACAACAAAAAAAAAAATTTTAAGGTACATCAGGTAATAAATAAAATAAATTTTTCTTTTGATAATTAAATATAATATAAAATATACATAAACAAATAAATACAAATTAATAATTTTTGAAAATAAAGCTTTTATTTACTTGATTTTGAATTTAAATTTTGCAAAACATATTTCTAATTTTAAAATATTATAACAAATTAATAAAATGAGTGGACGCAGACGACAAAGCAGGCAAAATAGCCAAGTAGCTGTTGAGTGACATGGAAACTTCTGGATTGTTTAGAAGGCCAAACAACAATAATGAAGGGCAATCCATGAGATTTAGTTTTGGAGACGTAGAAAATATTTTGCGTAAATTTTCAGGCGATAGTACAATGAGTGTTAAGAAATGGATTACTGAATTCGAACAATATGCGACAACATTTAACTGGAATGACTTACAAAAATTAATTTTTTGTAAACGATCGTTAAGAGGAGCTGCAAAAGTTTGTATCGACTTCGACGCTAAGCCACTGAACTATCACGAATTAAAAAACGCTTTATTCCAAGAATTCCAACCTAAAATAACCAGTGCAGAAGTTCATAATAAACTGAGGGAAAGAAGAAAAAAAAATGATGAATCGTTACGAGAATACCTATATCGCATGATCGACATTGCGTCACAGGCAGATGTGGATGAAGCATCAATAATTGAGTATGTCATCGATGGAATCAAGGATTATGCAAGCAACAAAAGTATATTGTATGGTGCAAAAACCATAAATGAATTTAAAATAAAGCTCGAAATCTACGAAAAAATAAAAAATTAAAGCACTAAGCAGTCTGGAAAATTTAATGAAACACAAAGAAAATTTAGCAGAGATGTACCTAAAAGTATGGATAAAACAAATAAACGATTTTGTTACAACTTTGGAACTTCGGATCATGAATTCCACTCATGTCCGGAAAAAGAAAAAGGACCTAAATGTTTTGGATGCAACCAATATGGCCATAGAAAGATGAATTGTCCAGTACAAACTACAATAAAAAAATCTTCAAACGTTATCGTTAAAAATAGCATGTATCTTTCATGCAAATTAAACAATTACGTTTTAGATGGATTGGTCGACACCGGCAGTGAAATAAGCGTTATAAAGCAAAACCATGTAGCAAACATAAAACCAAAATACCATTTTAAGGACTCTCGGTTATCAGTTTCAGGGATAGGATCGAACATCACAACCGCGGTTCCTGTATCTTAAATATTAAAATTGGAAATAACACTTTTGAAAATGTTGAAGTTCATATTGTCAACAGCAACTTTATGAAACCAGATTTAATTTTAGGAATGAACCTTTTGCAGTTAGCTACAGTGCAAATTGAAGACGGTAAAGTAAATATCACAAAAAAAGTAGTTTCAGGCGAAAGTACGACCAGAAACGAAGAAAGCAACACTTGTTATTTGGCAGAAATTGATGTAGATAACGAAAGTAAAAACAACCTACCTGATGTACATCATTTGGAAGAGAAATGCGTTAAGGAAGAAGTAATCAAGTTGATCAACAACTACACACCCAACAGTCCCATAGAATCTCCTGTCCAAATGAAAATCTGTACGACGGATGATATCACGGATGATATAAAAACAGAAGAGCTAGATTTTTTCAAAAGCAGCGGTACTAAGTTTAGGTGTGTTAAGTGCAGTGCTCTGATTGGCTCAAATTCTAATGTAATGCATTCAAATACATCAAATGCTAGAACACTGCCACTAACACACAACAGTGTACTTAGAAATACAAGTGCAAACCAAAGAAACAACAACAACAATAATGCTGATCAACACAACATTATAAAAGAGTTTGCTACTGTTGATATATATACTGGACCACCTTCACAATCAAAAAATATTGTACTTGACAATACACTTGTGAATCAATACGATATCGACAACAACGCAATTGCTGACCAACACGATCTTACAAAAGAAATCTCTAATACTGATATACAAGAAAATACAATTACATTGGAAATGATATATCAAAAACTCAGCAGCTTAGAAAGTGCAAATAGAAAATGTTTAAATGTAATTAAAGAATTGCAGCATGAAAATTCTAACCTACATTCAAAAATACACAAATTAGAGAATAGGTTAAATTATATGCAGCAACAACAATTAAACAATTACATTGAAATAAGTGGTTTACCATCGTTTGAGAGAGATGAGAATAACTACATAAATGCAGCAAAAAAAGTAATTAAAGAAGGTTTATCTATTGATATAAACGAAAGTGAAATTCAGAAATGTTTTCTGAAGAAGAGTAAACAAAAGACAGCAGAGAGTAAAAACAACAACAACAATCTTAGCAATAATGAGAGCAATAGCAGTATTAACAACAAAGCTGCAATTAGGCAAACTATCTGTGTAAATCTAATTTAAAGAAAGTGCTACAAAACAAAAAATTATGACAGCAAAAAGAAAAAACAACAAAAAATTAAATACAGAACTTTTTAGAAATATATACAACAACAATAAAATAAATAAAATTTTTATAAACGACAGTTTAACTAATTATAATCTAGCTTTATTTATGGAAGCCAAGAAGATGAAGGGAGAAAAGGAGTACAAATATCTTTGGTATAAAAATTGTAATATATTTATTAGAAAGGATGAAAACAGTGCAATCTTCATAATAAGATCATTTGATGACTTACAAAATATTTAAAAAATATATTTGTTAGTTATCTAATATATTTTTTCGTTTTTGTTTTATTATGATTCTAAAAAATGATCTTGTTGAAGATTGCAATAATAATAATTTTCTTGTAGTTCATCAAAACATAAGGAGTCTGAGAAAAAATTTTGACGTTTTTGTTGCAAATCTTGAGCCTTAGGAAACATTCCTGACTTTATTTTTATATCTGAAATTTGGATTTACGATTTTGAGGTAAATGATTTTGAAATACCAGGTTTTAAATTTTTTGCTTGTACTAATAATCAATACTCAGCGGGCGGTGTAGGTCTTTTTGTAAAGAATGAATTTGATTGTATAGTAGAAAATTTTAACTTTTTATCAGCAGATATTATAAAAATTAGTTGCAATATTAAAAGTGAACCATTCACTTTTATGTGTATTTATAGATTTCATCGACAAAACGTTCAGTTATTTCTTGATGAATTTTCTAAATTATTAAGTGATGTAAGAGCTAATAATCTTATAGTGTTAGGTGACTTTAATTTAGACCTTTTAAATTGTTGTGAATATGTGGAATCATATCTCACAGTTATAGCGGAATATGGTTTAACATCTTTTATAAATGAAATTACAAGACCTAATTCTGGTACATGTATAGACCATATTTTAGGTAGGTTTAATAAAATACCACTAAATTGTTGTGAAATTGTCAATATGGATCTGCAAATTTCGGACCATTATATGACAGGTCTGTTATTAAATGTATTTAATAAACAAAAACCAGAAAAATATATCACTTTACCAGGCAAGAAAGAAATTAACTTTATAAAACTTAATCAAAAACTAAAGTTTGAATTTTGGGAAAATGTTTATAATAATATTGAAGTGTCTTCAGCTTTTAAGAATTTCATAAAAATTTTACTTGGTCATATAGATGAGTGTTATACTATGAAAGAGCCAAAAAAGGTGAAAAAATATTTAAAAATTTGGATGAATAAGAATTTACTTAATACAATTAAATTAAAAAATAAATTAAGGGTTAAATGTTCTAAACATCCATCTAATAGCAGAATTAAACTTCAATATAAAAATCTATGTAGAAAATTAAAAAAAGATATTTCAAATTGTCGTGATAACTATTATCAAAACAAATTCTCTGAATGTGAAGGGAACCTAAAAAAAGAATGGAATTTAATTAATAATATAGTAAATAATTCGCCTCGCCTAGACATAAAAACTAGTTTTTTATCTGATAGTTCGACTATAACTGACTCAACCGAAATAGCGAAAATTCCATTCCACCTGATTACTCTTTATTATGTAACTGCTGCAAAAATTTAAATTTAATAAATGATACATATTCTGGAAGTAGTTTCTTTTTTAACAATATTACTGCATTAGAATTAGTAAAAATCATTAATTCATTAGCTGACTCTGACTCTAGAGGTTCAGATGGTATATCTAGTAATATTCTGAAAAATATTGCATTTAACATTGTGGATGTGTTGTCATATATTTTTAATCATAGTATTATGTCGGGGGTATTCCCGGTAGATTTGAAATGTGCTGTGGTAATACCTCTCTTTAAAAAAGGAAGTACTAAGGAAGTTAACAATTACAGACCAATTTCGTTATTATCCACATTTTCTAAAGTGTTTGAGAAAGCTGTGAAAAGTAGAATAGTAAATTTCTTAAATAAAAACCAGTTTTTTGATGTTAGGCAGTACGGTTTTAAAAAGGGAGTATCTACTGAGGACTCTCTACTGGATTTTTGTTATAATGTTCAACAAGGTTTAAATATGAAAAAATGTTGTGCAGGACTCTTCGTAGACATTACCAAAGCATTCGACATGATAAACCATAATATTCTTTTGAAAAAACTTTTAAATATCGGATTCAGAGGACCAATACTTGACTGGTTTAGATCTTTTTTGGACAACCGTACTCAAAAAGTATTAGTTGAAAACCACTTTAGTCATCTTAAAGCATTAAAACATGGGGTACCCCAGGGTTCGGTTTTGGGTCCAATCCTGTTCTTAATATATATAAACTCGTTATTTAGCCAGCGTTTCTATAGTAAGTTGACAGCGTTTGCTGATGATTTGGGGTGTACATACTCATCAGATTCTCCATTAGATATGGTTAGTGCTATTAATAATGATTTATTTTTACTAAGAAATTGGTTTACGGAACATAAACTGATTATTAGTAACAAAACCAAGATCATGTTTTTTAACCTGTCTCACAAGAATCTTCCTGATTTAAATATGTTATATCACTCTTCTGAGTGTAAAAAGTTTAAATTAATTAATACTTTGTGTACCTCAAATGTTAATGTACCTTCCTTTTGTGACAACGAAGCCTGTAGCACTAACTGCTTTAATATCGAGATAGTGAAAAAATTCAAATATTTGGGTATTACTCTAGATTGTGGTATGAATTGGTCCAAACACACTCTAGAATTAAAAAAATATCTGCGCACTACATTACGAAATTTTTATCGTTTGAGCCAAGTTTGTTCTAAAAGTTAATGAAACAATTCTACTACGGAATATTCCATTCGAAAATTCAATATGGGATATCATGTTGGGGGGGAGCATATCTAAATAAAATTAAGCCAATACTTATTATTCAAAAGTGCGTAATAAGAAAAATATGTAAAAAAAGTCGATTACATCCTAGCTTTTCATTGTTTACTGAAACTAAAATTCTACCCGTTAGGCATTTATATTATTACAAAGTCTTAAAAATATTTTATAATAGAGCAGGCTACTTAAAGAGCAGATCTTCTACTAGATATAACCTGAGAAATAATGATAGTTCAGTTAACGTTCCTACTTTCCGAACAATAAACTTCCGAAACTCATATACTGTGGTATCTTGCCGTTTATTTAACAAGCTGCCTGAACCAATAAAAAATATAAGAAATCAAAACAAATTCTTAAATAAGGTTAAAGCTTGGTTGTTAGAATTCAAATACAATGAAATCGAAGATTTATTAAAAGTTAGGGTTTAAATGTTCTTTTTCGTTTTTACCTAGGGATACTTTGTCATGTTTTGAGCACACTGTATGGAAACATTTTGAATTTTGTTTTATTTTTATTCCTTCTCCTTATGTTATATCATGATGAACACATTAAAATTGATATATTACTTACATATTTTCTTCCTTCTCTACACGATTTTAATTAGTTTTGTACTTTTCCTTTTGCTTATATTTTATAAATCTTAAGCTTTGCTTTTTTTTTTTGTTTTTTCTCTCTACTTTTTACACTTAATTAATTAATTGATATTAAATAATATTATATAAAAGTTTTTTTACCTTTTATTTTTAATTTGGATTATGTATTTTTTAGTTCATGATAATATATAATATAATACAATAACCCCACAATAACGTATTAGTATATTTTTAAGTATTTAGTTTATTATGAAATGGCATTGAACACAAATTTCTGTAATTTTTAAATATCATTAACTATTCTCTCATTTAATATTATTGTACTTATTAATTAACTATATTTATTATATATTTTTTTGGAGAATAAAGACTTATTTAATAATTAAAAAAAAATTAAATCCCGATCTACAGGCCACCGAGAAGATTTCCACAACAAGAACAAAAAATAATTGATGGTTACAAGACAACATCGTCCGGGAAAGCAGTTCAGATTATGCCAGTCAAGTTGTCTTGGTGAGGAAGAAGGACGGTAGTCACAGATTATGCATCGACTATAGGAATATCAACGAGAAGATACACAAGGACAGGTACCCTCTTCTCAATATAGAAGACCAAGTGGATAAATTGCAAGGAGAGAATTTTTTTACAACTCTTGACCTTGAGAATGGATTTTTCCATGTTAAGGTAGAAGAAAGCAGTAGGAAATTTACATCATTTGTGACAAGTAACGGCCAGTTTGAATTCCTTCGAGCACCTTTCGGTCTCTGCAATTCCCCCGCCGTTTTCCAAAAATATATTATGTTTTTAGGAATTTAATAAATAAAGGCACTGTGATAATTTATTTAGATGACATCGTAATTCCATCTGCAACTATTGATGAAGGACTGACCAGACTTAAAGAAGTGTTGAGCGTAGCAGCAGAAAATGGATTGAAGATCAAGTGGAAAAAATGCCAAATACTACAAGACGATATAGAGTATCTAGGATATCAAATTAGAAAAGGCCGGATTTCTCCGTCAAAATCAAAAACAAAAGCTATCAAAAACTTTCCCATCCCCACAACCGTAAAACAGTTACAATCGTTTTTAGGTTTAGCCAGTTATTTTAGAAAATTCATTCATAATTTCTCTGTTAAAACTAAACCTTTAAGCGACTTATTAAAAAAAGGAAATTGCTTCGAAATTAAAGAAAAACAAATCGAAGCGATAAACGAAATAAAAGAAGTTCTTAGAAAAAAACCAGTACTCAAAATATTCGAATTTGGAGTTGATACAGAACTACACACTGACGCCTCGAAAGATGGGTATGGAGCAATTTTATTACAAAGGGACAAGGAGGACAATAAACTACATCCGGTGCATTTCTTCAGTAGAAAGACCACAGATGCCGAAAAACGTTATTGCAGCTACGAACTGGAAGTACTAGCAGTCATTGAAGCTGTGAAACGACTTAGAGTTTATCTACTAGGACAAAGATTCAAGCTTGTAACCGACTGTAAGGCGTTTGAGTGCACATTAAAGAAGAAAGATTTGGCCACAAGGGTCGCCAGATGGGCCTAGCTCTTGGAAGAGTTCGACTATAGTGTCGAGCACAGATCTGGAACCCAGATGAAGCATGTTGACGCGTTAAGCCGAAATCCAGTTAGCATGTGTGTTACGAGTAACAATAGCAATTTTCTAAAAAAGTTAAGTGAGGCGCAACAGAAAGATGATAGACTCAACGCAATAATCAACATATTACAAGATAAACCCTACAAGGACTATATCATACAAAACGGTATACTTTTTAAAAACATAAATAATAATTTGTTGTTTGTAGTTCCAGATTCTATGACCATGGAAATTATCAAAGAAGCACATGAAAAGGGGCATTTCCACGTGAAAAAAATGAAAGAGATCATAGAAAAAGAATACTTTATTCTAAATCTGCCTAAGAAAATTGAACATTATATCCGTGGCTGCGTAAAATGTATCCTAGCAGAGAGAAAAAGTGGAAAGTTGGAAGGCTACCTTCATCCCATTCCGAAAGGCGATCAACCTTTACAAACCTTCCACATAGACCATCTTGGTCCAATGCACAACACGAAGAAAAACTATAAATATATTTTTTCTGTAATAGACGGATTCACAAAATATTGTTGGCTATTTCCTACTAAAACGCTAAATTCTGAAGAAGTTGTCCAAAAATTAGAAAGTATAGCAGAGACGTTTGGGTATCCTAAAAGGATCGTCGCCGACCACGGAGGTGCATTCACTTCTAAAAGATTCCAAGAATATTGCGAGGAGCACGACTTTAAACTCATTTTTACCACCGTTGGAGTACCTCGAGGAAATGGGCAAATAGAAAGATTACATTCTACCACTATAGCAGCTTTAACCAAATTATCTCATGATGATCACGAAAAATGGTATCGTTTTGTGAAACCATTACAAACAACACTTAATTCAACATTTCAACGCGCAATTCAGACAACACCGTTCCATCTACTAGTCGGAATGGAAATGAGAACCAAGCAAGATTTAAAGTTGGTGGAAATAATCGAAGAAGAATGGATAAAAGAATATGATAGCAACAGAGAAGCTATAAGAGAGGAAGCCAGAAAGGATATTATAAAAATTCAATCTGAAAACATAAAAAATTATAATAAACGGAGAAAAATTGCTAGAAAATATGAGGTTGGAGATAGAGTAGCAATAGAAAGGGTGCAATTCGGAACTGGACTTAAAATTCGCCCTAAATTTTTCGGTCCATACAAAATTATAGCGATCAAAGGATTTGACAGATATAAAGTTGAGAAAATAGGATGTCACGAAGGTCCGAATTTTACAGAATGTAGTGCAGACAAAATAAAGTCTTGGATCGAAAATGAAGAAGATTTTTTAGATTATGCAGAATACGAAGAAAATTTAGTTTCAGAAAACAGCGAAATTGAAGAACTGGACGAAACATCAACAGGGTCTGATGAGCAGTCATAAAAGGCCGAATGTGGGAATCAATAATTATGCCTACCTTATCGATAGCGTTATGATCATAACGTTAACACTAACAAGTTCAATGGCCCAATCAGCTGACGAGCACATTTTCTACAATTTGACACATATTCAACTTCCTTTTGTTTCTTTTTTTTTTTTCTTAAGCCGTGGACGTGGATAGATGCAGTTGAATCATCTAATAAAATTAAATCATACTTACTTTGTCTTTTTTTAAATTAAATAACTAAACTTAAAATTAAACGTATTAAATAATACTTTGTTTTTTTAAATTAAATAACTAAACTTAAAATTAAACGTATTAAATAATATTTTGTCTTTTTTAGCACATTTTCAAAAAATTTTGTAAAAATGTGCCTATATAGCTTCACTCTATCCGTCCGTCCGTCCGTCCGTCCGTCCCTTTTTCCCTACGATTGACAAAAAAATATCAGGAATGGATAGGTATTGCAATAAAAATAATTTAATGTTAAAACTTTTTTTTGTAGCCCCCCCCCGTTACGGAGCTACAGCCCCACAAAGTTGAAAAAAGCCCCATATTTAAACAGTTATAATTAGAGTTCTAAAAGGTATAACTCCAACCTGAAAACGGTAACAGACAGCTGCTTTTATAAGCTTTACAAGTTTTTAAAAGCCAATTGTATAGGGTTACCATGCGGTACTAAAATTTACCGTTATTCAAAACTAAGTTTTACAAAATTTTTGGTCCCTCATAACTTCGGAACGGCTAAATCTAGAAACTTGAAATTTTGGGAGAAGTTAGATCCTTAGAAATAAGTAAGAGTCAGTTAACAAAATTTTTTTGTCACGCCCCCTCTTTAGGAGCTGTAAGGGGTCGAAAATTGAAATTTTGCTAAAAATTTAGCTTTTAAACACCTATAACTTGAATACCTGTCAAAATTTTTTTTTTATTTGTATACAAAATTGAAAGCTCAAAAACGAAAGTTTCAATTAGTGTCAAAGGTTTTTCTTAATTTTGACTTTGTCCGTCCGTCCGTCCGTCCGTATGTTTACAAAAACTTTTACACCATTTGAAATAGAGTAAAGAAATTTTAACCACGGGTAGATATTACAAAAAAATTAATTTCGTAGAAGAATTTTTTTCTGTAACCCTACCCTTTACGGAGCCACAGCCCCCCAAAGTTTGAAAAAGCCCTATTTTTAAATTATTATAACAAGAGTTTTGTTAAGTGTATTTTCAATCTGAAAACAGCAGAAGATAGCTGGTTTTATAAACTTCACAAAAATATAAGGTTAAAATGTATAGGGTTACCATACGGTACTAAAATTTACCATTAAGCTAAACTCAACTTTTGCAAAATTTTTGGCCCCATATATCTTCTAAACGGTTCAACCTAGGCTCTTGATATTTTGGGAGAAGTTAGGTCCTCCAAAATTAATAGGAGTCGGTTAACAAAATTTTTTTGTCACGTCCCCTGTTTAGGAGCTATAAGGGCTCGAAAATTTAAATTTTGCTATTTTCAACCACCTGTAACTTTAACACCTGTTCAAATTTTTTTTTACAAATATGCAAAATTTACAGCTGCAGCATTATATTTCAACATACGTTAAAGGTTTTTCTTAAATTTGAAAGGGTCTCTTTAAATTGTAGAAATTGTTTCTTAGTATTAACCATTTTTGGTTAGATAATAATATTCTAGGTAAAATTCCAAATTTTGTTGGAGTTCCAAATTGATTTCCTAGAACCGGAAAAAAATGGAAGGGTGAACACAGGAGGGGGGTGAGCAGATCCATCATAAGTTTGCTAAGCAAAAATTTGGGAACGTTCCCCATTGAAGGGCTACTAGGTCTTCAAAATTAAAACTTTTATGTTCTTATAAAACAGTAACTTATTCACCAGTGTAAGTTTTTCCAAAATTAAACGTTAACATTGAAGCTCCAACATTATATTTTGCACTTATTAACAGGTTTTCTTGAATGCATTGGGGTTGTATTCTAAGTATTTCACTATTAGTCATATAATTAATTATTAATGAAATAACAAAATTATAATATTATCATAATATATATTTTTATAAAAATAAATGATAAAATACTCAGTAAGAAACCGTATATAATTTTGAAAATGTGCTTTTTAAAAACCCTTGGTTTTTTTCCCTCACTTGTTTAAATTAAATAACTAAAGTTAAATAAAATTCTTTAAACTCAAATAAATATTGTTATTTTTAATTTCGATTCCCACATGTATACTTGGGTATAACAATGTCATACGTTTATGTACGGGTATAAAAACAACCAAAGCTAAAAAGAAAAACATAAATTAGAGTTCTTTAATAAATTGCTATTTTGAATTATATTTTAGTTTTTTTTTCTTATTTTTGAATATTTTTTTTTTCTTTTCTTTGTTTATTTTTGTTATTTTGATACTTGTTAAAAGAAGTTTTCCTAAATTCAAAATATACAATTGAATCTTCTTAATTGCTGTCATTAATTTTTTATTATTGGTAACAACAAAATATATATATAGATCTTTCTAGTAACATAAGTCACTATATATAATTCTTACTAATTTGTCTATTAAAAAAAAATTAAAAAACAAAACAACTTGAAATAAATGTTTTTATAAAATGCAATCAAAAAATTACAGATTTAAAAATTTTTATACAATTAAATAAAATTTTTAACATATTATGCAGCAATGACTTCTCTTCAGGATTATTAGTTTTTACTGTAATGCAATTATATAAGGTATAAACTATTATGAAATGATAAGTAAAAGGTAAAAGTAATCTATATAAATTCTTAATTTTTCGTTTTATTCTCTCTTTGTCACTACATTTCTTTGTTTTTTTTATTTTGTTTTTTTTTTTTTATAAAACATAATAGGTATCTATTATTTTTTTATTTTGCTTAGATTTACAACATAAAATTGAATCTTCGTTGAATGTTTAAAAATTTTAATCAAAATAAACAAAAACAAGTAAAGGCACTGATGCAACCGACTTAAATATACCCTACACCTATTTGGTTCAAACTTAATGAGAAATCCATAAGTAATTTTAAAACCATAAAAGCTTTTATTAGTTTGATCGTAAAACATATAATAAAGGCATAAATATTATATTAAACAAGTTATGAAAAAAAACCAGGGGTTTTTAAAAAAGCACATTTTCAAAATTATATTGTATTACATACTTAGCTTAACTTTGGAAATATTTACTTGGAAATAGTTACTGCTGACTTATAAAATTTACTGCTAACAAGTAAATTTTTAATTTTAAAGTTGTTATAGCCCTTCATTTTGGAAGGTTAACAAAATTCTCAAGGATCTAACTTCATCTAGCTCCCCCCTTCCTCCTCTATTTTTTTAGGTTCTAGGAATTAAATTGTGAATTCCACAAAAATTTGAAATTTTACTTAGAATTATACTATCTAAGCAAAGCTGGGTAAAACTGAGAGACACTTTCTTCAATTTAAGAACCGCTTTTAAATTTAAGAAAAAGCTTTAACATATGTTAAAATATAATGTTGGACCTTTAAATTTTGTATATTAATAAAAAAAAAATTGGACAGGTATTCAAGTTACAGGTGCTTAAAAATAACAAAATTTCAATTTTCGAGCCCTTATAGCCTTTAAATAAGGGGCTTGACAAAAAAATTTTTGTTAACCGACTCCTTCTATTTTTTCTAATCTAACTTCTCCCAAAATTTCAAGGTCTTATCTTAAACCGTTTAAGAGATATGTGGGACCAAAAATTGAGTTTTATATAATGGTAAATTTTAGTACCATATGGCAACCCTATATATGCAGCTCTCTTATTCCGTTTTTCGATTGAAAATAAACCTAACAGAACTCTTGTTATGTAAATTTAAATATAGGGCTTTTTTGGAATTTGCCGGAGATGTAACTTCGTCACCCTTCAAAATTAAGAAAAACCTTTGACACATGTTGAAATATAATTATAGAGCTTTGAATTTTGTCTATCACTAAAAACAAATTTGGACAGGTATTCAAGTTACAGGTGTTTAAAAATAGAAAAATTTCAATTTTCGAGCCCTTATAGCTTCTAAATAAGGGGCTTGACAAAAAAATTTTGTTAACCGACTCCTACTAATTTCTGAGTATCTAACTTGTCCCATTTGCAGACCCTAGCTTGAACCGTTTAAAAGATATGTGTGGTCAAAAACTTTGCAAATATTGAGTTTTGCGTAATGTTAAATTTTAGTACTGTATGGCAATCCTAAACACTTGCCTTTTAAAAATTTATAAAGTTTATGAAACCAGCTATCGTTTGCCGTTTTCAGATTGAAAATATATCCAACAGAACTCTTGTTATAACAATTTAAATTTAGAGCTTTTTCCAACTTTGGGGGGCTGTAGCCCCGTAGCAGGTGGGGCTACAGAAAAAAATTCTTCTACGAAATAATTTTTTTTGCAAAAACTACCCATGTTTAAAATTTCTTTTCTCTATTTCAAACGGTGTAAAAGTTTTTGTAAACATACGGACGGACGGACGGACTGACGGACTGACGGACAGACGGACGGACAGAGTGAAGCTATATAGGCACATTTTTACAAAATTTTTTGAAAATGTGCTAAAAATATTATATAAATTTTACACATATTCAGCAATTACTTTTCTTTAGGATTATTAATTTTTGCTGTAATGCATTTACTGTTGAATGATTTGGTACCCTTGATTAGTTAATCAATTTTAAATAACTTTTAAATTTATTACTTTTTAGCACATTTTCAAAAAATTTTGTAAAAATGTGCCTATATAGCTTCACTCTGTCCGTCCGTCCGTATGTTTACAAAAACTTTTACACCGTTTGAAATAGAGAAAAGAAATTTTAACCATGGATAGTTTTTGCAAAAAAAATAATTTCCTAGAAGAATTTTTTTCTGTAGCTCCACCTGTTACGGGGCTACAGCCCCCCAAAGTTGGAAAAAGCCCTATATTTAAATTGTTATAACAAGAGTTCTGTTACATATATTTTCAATCTGAAAACGGCAAATGATAGCTGGTTTCATAAACTTTATAAATTTTTACAAGGCAAATGTTTAGGGTTGCCATACGGTACTAAAATTTAATATTACGCAAAACTCAATTTTCGCAAAATTTTTGGCAACACATATCTTCTGAACGGTTCAAGCTAGGGTCTTGAAATTTTGGGAGAAGTTAGATACTCGAAAATTAGTAGGAGTCGGTTAACAAAATTTTTTTGTCAAGCCCCCTATTTAGGAGCTATAAGGGCTCGAAAATTGAAATTTTGCTATTTTTAAACACCTGTAACTTGAATACCTGTCCAAATTTTTTTTTAGTGATAGACAAAATTCAAAGCTCTATAATTATATTTCAACATGTGTCAAAGGTTTTTCTTAATTTTGAAAGGTGACGAAGTTACAGCCCCTGCAAATTCCAAAAAAGCCCTATATTTAAATAAACATAACAAGAGTTCTGTTAGGTTTATTTTCAATCGAAAAACGGTATTAAAGAGCTGCTTTTATAGGCTTTACAAAAATATGTCGCTTAAATGTATAGGGTTGCCATCCGGTACTAAAATTTACCATTATATAAAACTCAATTTTTGCAAAATTTTGGCCCCACATATCTTCTAAACGGTTCAAGCTAGGATCTTGAAATTTTGGGAGAAGTTAGATCCTAAAAAAATAGTAGGAGTCGGTTAACAAAATTTTTTTGTCAAGCCCCCTGTTTAGGAGCTATAAGGGCTCGAAAATTGAAATTATGCTATTTTTAAGCACCTGTAACTTGAATACCTGTCCAATTTTTTTTTTATTAATATACAAAATTTAAAGGTCCAACATTATATTTTAACATATGTTAAAGGTTTTCCTTAAATTTAAAAGGGGTTCCTTAAATTGAAGAAAGTGTCTCTCAGTTTTACCCATTTTTGCTTAGATAATAAAATTCTAAGTAAAATTCCAAATTTTTGTGTAATTCACAATTTAATTCCTAGAACCTAAAAAATTAGTGGATGAGGGGGGGGGGGAGTTGAAGTTAAATAAAAAAATTTACTGTTAGCAGTAAATTTTATAAGTCAGTAGTAACTATTTCCAAGTAAATATTTTCAACGTTAAACTCAGTATGTAATACAATATAATTTTGAAAATGTGCTTTTTTAAAAACCCTTGGTTTTTTTTCATCACTTGTTTTTTATGTTATTCATAATACAGTTTTTAAACTTTAATTTTTTTAATTAGAAAAATTCTGGTTTTATTTATAGATTTATAGGAATTTTATAGGTGATCCAGGTTTCAGGTATGGAAAAGATTAATTTCAGATTGAAATATTGGGATTAGAATTAGTTAATTCAAATCAAAATTATTCGAAAGAAATATTAATTTGTGATACCTAATATATATACGTAAAGGTTAATATAACTTGATGGTTTTTAATGTAAACTAAGAACATTAATGCTTCTATTTTACATACAAAGCAAGCACCTTTGAATACAACTTAAGTATCGTATATAATTTCTTAATTATATATTATACTTAAGTTGTATTTAATAAAATTAAAAAAAAAAGAAATTCAGTCGTTTATTAAAAAAATATACTTAATATTTTTTGTATTAAAATATAATTACCCTTTTATTCTTTTAACAATATGAAAGTTTTAAATAAGAAAGCAAATAGGAAAGAACATACAGAGCGGCACCTGAATCACGACTCCAATTAATCCCCTATGTTAGGAACGTAATGCAAACAAACCAGAAGCCTCGTGTGTCAAATGTAAAGTTTCTATCTTTATTAATTTTGAAGATATGAAGATATTGAGAGGTTCGTGGGAGATACCCGAATAATTGATCTCACATATCAGGAACATGAGGACAGAAAACCCTTTTACCAAATGTGAAGGTTTAATTTTTATGTAAGGTTACTATCTTTATTAATTTCGAAGATAATCTTTTTATACCCTACACCTATGAAATAGGAAAAGGGTATATTAACTTTGGTATAGTGTTTGTAACCACCTAAAGGAAGCGAGCTAGTTATGGAAAATTATATATATTTGTGATCAGCGTGACCTCCTGAGTCGATATAGCCGTCCGTAAGCACGATAACTCAAAAACTAATGGAGCTATCTTGATGAAATTTTAACTGTAGGTTACTAGGACTTAAAGTACGGCGGGGATTGCACATGGGCGAAATCGGCCCATGGGTTCGGATTCTGGAACTTTTAATTGTTCTAAGGGCCAAGGAACATATAAAAAAATAAGGATAACTCAACAACTAATGGCGTTACAATCATGAATTTTATGATGTAGGGACTGCGTACGAACGAGTTCGGACCATGTGTTCGGATCCTAGAAGTTTTTGATCGAATTTAGGCCAAACAAGCATAATTTCGAAACCAATGAAGATAAAGCATTCAAATTTGGTATCAGTGTGCCTCTTCGTATGTCCTTAGAGTCCTGGAAATTTTGGACCAATTGGAGTAGTGTGTCGGGGATCATCCACACAATTCTGAAGACCTTAAAGCATATCATTGAAATTATTAAAAAAAATAGCTTAAAATTAAGATTGACCGTTCCAATTGTGTACAATTGAGCAACAGTATTGAAAGAACGGCGCGGACTGCATACAGACGAAATCCGACCATGGGTTCGGATCCTGGAATTTTTTCATCGAATTTAGGCCAAACGAGCATGATTTCGAATTGAAATATATTAGAACCTCTATATCCGGTATTCGGGTGTCCGTATCTATTCCCATAGTGTCCTCGAAAATTAGAACCAATTGAAATAGCGGGTCGAGGACCATCCACATAGTTTCGAAGACCTTAAAGCATATCATTAAATATAATAAAGATAGTAACTTGAAACAAATGTAGAAGCTTCAAATTTGGCACAAGGCTGTTCTTTACTATTTCCTACGTGTTCCCTTAATGTATGATCAATTGGAGTGGTGGTTCAGGTAACTCTCTTAGACCTCTAAAGGTTGAAAGGCTTGTCTTCGAAATTAATAAGAATAGTAGCTTAAAATTAATATAGAATATTCCAATTGTGTACAAGGGTTAATTAGTATTGAAAGTATGACTGGAACTGCATATGGGCGTAATCGTACCATGGTTTCGGGTTCTGGAACCCTTAAAAGTTCAAAAGCTAACAAACGTATATCTTAAAATTTATATACCCCCATTACTCCCGAGACCTTAAAGCATAATATATTCGAAATTAATAAAGATAAAAAAATCAAATTTGAAATATATACATACTATTTCCAATTCCTGTTCATATTTTACACTTTTATATTTTTAAAAGCTAAGAGTTTTACTATTAAATATTTTATGTATTATATTTTATAAATTAAAAACTAAATATTTTTTTAATTTTTATTGTATCATATCTATATTTTATTGATTTATAACCATAGGTAATATATAATTAAAAAATTGTGTACGATTCTTAAGTTGTAAAATTATATAGTATTTACTAACATTAAAAACCATCAAATTATATAAACTTTTATATTTATACTAATACAAAATAATATTTCGTTCGAATAACTTTGAGTTTAATTCTATAGAACATTAATAAATAAGGAAATTAAGAGAATAAATTTAAAAATGATTGAAAATTGAAATAATTAACCAAGGATACTAAATCATTCTTCAGTAAATGCACTACAGCTTAAAATCCTGAAAAGGAGTAATTGCTGCATGTGTGTAAAATTTTATTGAATTGGATAAAAGTTTTAAATATGTAATTTTGTAATTGCATTTTACGAATCCATTTATCTCAATTTAATTTGTTGTTTAATATTTTAAATAGATAAGTTAGTAAGAATTTTTAAAAATTTTTAATTGATAAGATAATTTGCAAATGTTTTTAGTATTATAAAAAAAATTTGGTTAGCCATGTCTTACGATCAATCTAATAAAAGCTTTTATGATTTTAAAATGACTTATAGACTTCCCATTTAATTTGAACCAAATAGGTGTAGGGTATTTCTAAGTCGGTTGCACCGACTGACTGTTTCTTTACTTGTTAATGTTTATTTATTTGTTTATTTATACAGCTTAACACAAACAGATTACAATGAGCATATACAAGTAACAATTAAAATTAAACAATATAAAAGAAGTGATGAAAAAAACTAAGAGTTTTTAAAAAGAGTAATTTTCAAAATTATATAGAATTTCATCTCTTACATTTTTTCATTTGTTACTTTAAACTTTAATTCTTTTTAATTTTTTTTTGAGTGATTTTTTAAATTTTAATATATAAAATGCTAAGGTCACATTTCGAGAGGCTAATGCTGAACTTACAAACGCAAGCTCCGGTGGCTGTAAAATGCAGCTACTGTAACTGACAAAATAAAAATTACACCAGATTTAGTGTGGTATTGCGAGACTTCCCGCTTAACCTCTCCGGCAGCCCTACAACTGTTAATTTTTAAAAATAGGAAAGAAAATAAATTAAATGAAAACAACCCTAATGAATTTTTTTTCAACGTTCGAATCCTTATCGCATTATTTCGATAAGTTGATATGTAAGAATAACGGGCCGGTCAGCCTGTTAATTTAATTGAATGACAATCCCCTCTTCTATTTTAGGCGGAGATAACTAATTTTACGTATGAACTTATTAATATAAGTTCGGTTTTAAGTTCGTACAATTTTAACGCTATTGTTCTGCACTCATAAATCATTTATTTTTAAATTTCAAAATCTGTTTTCCTCACAGACTTTTTATAACTGCATTGTAAAATGGAAAAGGCATATAGACAAATTTAAGTATAAAAAGTATAAATTTAAGTACAAAATAGGTAAAATTAATTAAAAATCATTTAAAAAAACATTTAAAAAAGTAACAATTTCATTATCATTTTTCATTATAATAATAATTAAAGGTTTAACAATAAATAAAATTATTGAACAAAATTTAAGTATAAATTTAATATGAAAAATAAACAAAAATAAATAATAAACTAAAGATACTCCCAAAATTTCAACGATGGAAATATAAATCTTTCTTTAAAGTAAATTTGGTTAGTTGAAGGTTAATAATGTGTTTATATTTATTACATAAAGCCATCATCCTGTTAAGAGGTTCAAATTTACCAGAATTTGTACGATGAAACTGGGGATAAAACATGTTATGTGTTCTTAATCTAGAAACTGGACAAAAGACTACGCTGTCAAGTAATTTCGTAGAAACAATATTGCCTTTGTGTAGTTCTGTTAAAAATATTTTATCGGCAACTTCTCGACGTTTTTCGAGAGTGTTAAGATTTAATAAATATAGCCGATGCTCATACAGTGGAAGATTTAACGGATCTTCCCAAGGCAGATGGCGAAAAGCAAATCTAACAAATTTCTTTTGGACAGATTCAATCCTATTACCTTATTAATATTAATATTAGTTAATTTCGGAAAATTATTTTCGGAAATTTTTCAAGGTGAGAAAAATTTGCTTCGTATAGAGAACAGGTTGAAGTAGAGTAACTAGAAGTAAAAAATTCACAAATAATTTTGGAGTCATTACTAACAGAACTTAATTTATAATTAAAAAAGCCTGGAAATTGATCATTGTTTTTTTAGAGTTTACAAATTTCCAAAACTGTTTTGGATTGGCTTTAATATTCGATGACATGTTACGTACATAATTTGAATAAAGATAATCAGCCAATAATTTAAATTCATTAAACAGAGTCAGAAAAAAGTTATAATCATAATTCGAGTTATTTTTAAGAAATTTACGCCAAGCTTTAGTTTTTTTTATTTTTTAATACTTTAAGATTTTTATTAAACCAAGTCGGAATTAGATGCATTCGTAGTATCTACTACAAGAGGAACAAATTGAGAAATAGAAGACCGAATAATTCCATAGAAGTTATTAACTGAATCATTTAAATCTTTTAAAGATTTGAGTGTAACCTTAACAACAGGTGGCAAAAGAGGGTCTAACGCCGGTGGTAATGTTGTTATTGAATTAGAAAAATTTGAAGCTTTCAGCACTTGAGATTTTTTTGGTAATGATGATTTTACATGAGGATTTAATGTTTCACCTTGAACAAAGTTTTGGTACGTAGTGGATGAAAGAGTTTTTATAAATTTAGATGTTTTAGTTTTAAGAAAAGAATCACTAACATGCTTATTTAAGGAGGATTTTGATTCGTTTGATAGTGAAGAATTACTTAATTTAGATTTAATTAGTTTTTTATTATTAGGAGTTGTATGATTATTATTCCATAAAGAATTCTTACTATTATTTTTACAAGAGTTCAATTGATTAATTTTATCATAAGAAGTAGGAATTGTTATAATAAAACTTCAGGATTATTTATTTTTGCTGTACTGCATTTACTGTTGAATGATTTAGTACCCTTGATTTATTATTTCAATTTTAATTTATTCTCTATCTTCTCTAATTTATAATTTACTTATTTTTCATTGTTATTCATAATTTTTAATATTTCGATTCTTTAAATTTGAAAAATTCTGGTTTGATTTAATTCATAGAATCATATTTAGTTTTCCTTGAAATATGATCTGATCCAGGTTACAGCTATGTTATGGAAATTAAATTCAGATTGAAATATTCTGATTAGAATTGGTTAATTCTCATCTTTTATATTTTTATGTTAAGGAATTTACAGCACTTCTTTTATAAGTAAGTATTACAATCATAATGCTGCTGTTATATGCGTCATTAATTTTAATAAAGGTTTATATATTTTGTTAAATAATTTAGCTTTTTAAAAATTTTAATTTAATTTAAATTCCTAGTATATATTCCTAGCAAAACATGCAATAAACGTATTTCTATGACAAATTTAGTACCTACTTTTCATGTAATTCATTTAAATATATTTTACATACATGTAGCAAGTACCTTTGAACCGTACACAATTTCTTAATTATATGTTACCTATGGTAATAATTCAATAAAATATATGATATAATAAAAATAAAAAAAAAAGTTCAGCCATTTATTAAAAAAACATTTTAGATTCTAATTTATAAAATATAGTACATAATATGTTTTATATTAAAATATAATTACCTTCTTAGCCTTTTGCCCCAAATTTCAGATTTATACCGTTATTAATTTTGAAGATATGCTTTAAGGTCTTGTGAGGAATGGGGATGGTACTCGAACCACTATCCTAATTGTTTCCAAATTTCAAGAACACAACTGTGTTTCAAATTCTAAGGTTCCCTTATTATTGATTTTGAAAGTATGCTCGTTTGGCCTAAGTTCTTCTAAAAATTTGTAGAATCGAATCCAATTGTCCGATCTCAACCATAAGCAATACCCGCGTTATTTTCATTAGTAATAACATAGAGTTTGCATTTTGTTAATATACCGTCATTAGTTTTTAAGTTATCTTGCTTTTTGGATACATGTTCGTGGGCTCTTGAACCGATCAAAAGTTGCATGTCCTGAACCCATGGTTCGACTTTATTAATATGCAGTCATTGCCGTACTTTAAAGATTAGTTAACGATTGTACAGAATTGAAAAATTGTATCTTTATTTTAAGATACAGTTTTTATGAAATTCAATGATAAGCTTTTAAGACTTGGAAAGTCTAAGAGAAGTATCTGAACCACCACTATAATTTAACCCGAATTTCGGTGACACCTAGGAAACTGTAAAGAACACACTTCAAGTTACTGTTTTATTAATTTACTTTGGAGTTGTGTGGGTGGTCCCCGAACCGCTAATCCAATTGGTCCCAAATTTAAAGGGCACTAAAGAATAGGACCTATATACATTTCCATATCTAGCTCACTTCCTTTAGAAACTTTTACAAACACTTTTCCAAAGTTAATCTATATCAGTTTTTGATATAGGTATTTTCAGCTTGTTCTAAATAGAGTTTTAATAAAGGTTATTTCATTTAAGTTCGTTTATTTTATTTTTGCAATTCTGATTATTATATTTCACATCTTGATTAAGTTTTTCTGCAGGGTATGGTGGTTTAAATTGATATACAAGCGTAGACAGCTCTTTCAGTAAATATTGCTTTTGAGTTCCCCGTAAAAATTTTAGATCGAAAACTACGTAAAATTGTTTATTCACAATGAAAAATAATAAAGGAATGATTTTAAAATAACTAAATTTATATTTATATCTATTTTTGGAAAAGAATAATTTTTTTTGTTTATTAATATAGGAGAGCAATGTTGGTTTTTAGCTAATACAACAATATGATGTTGTAACCATTTGCTATGATGGTGGCGGTGCCAAAATAAATAACACAACTTTCAACTAAAATCTGATATTTATTTGAAAACAAAATGCTGAAAGAGGACCAGGTAAAACTTACAGAAAAAAAAAATACTCAAACTCGTGCAAAAGCTATGTATGTGGAGAAACTCAATCGAATTTTCCAAAATATAAAAGTATTAAAAAAAAATTTCCTGAAGAAGAAATATATGAAAAAGAAGCTGAAGCTTTTGACGATGAATTCATGCTAATTTTTTAACAAGAGCATTATCAGCTGCTTCAGCTGGAGAACGCATTAGAAAAAAAAAATCAATTAAAAATTAAAATGTACAAATTTTTGAAACTGACACTGGAGAATTATAACTATTCCTTTAGATAGTCCGAATCCACTTTGGTGGATTTTATTATTTGTAACGAGGAAGATTATAGTTGCTCTTGTCAACTTTTAGATACCCGTGCATACGCACTATGATGTAACAATAAAATAAACCGTTATTTATTTTCCTTAAGCTATTATATATATTACAAAAAAAATTTAAAAAAGTAAAATTGTTAAAAAAATTTAACTCATCATCCCATAATTTTTGCTTAAAACAAAAAAAAAAACCATAAAAAACAAAAAAAAAAATTTGAATTCATTATATCATAATTTTTGCTTAAAAAAAAAAAAAAAATCGCACAATAAACCATAAAAAAAAACAAAAAAAAAAAAAAAATTTTATTTCATTATCCCATAATTTTTGCTTAAAAAAACAAAAAACAAAAACTCGCCCACCCTAGAATCCTAACCTATCCTAACCGTGTTTAATTTTCATCCTCGTAGTATAATTAGTTTTGAAGAAATTCATATTGGTTTAAAGAAGCTGTATGGCAGCCCCGGAAAATGGGGGGCTGCACTTATATGAAGTTCAAAATTTTAATTTGAACTTCATATAAGTGCTCGATTCATTATATAACTAACCGTGTGTAATTTTCATCCTCGCAGTATAATTAGTTTTGAAGAAATTCATATTGATGCAAAAAAGTTGTATGGCTGTTCCCCGAAGCATTGGTCTGATTTTAACCAAAAACAATAGGGAACATAGAAATTGTCTAAAAATGTCTTTGCGTGAATTTCAAAACTCTAGCCCTTTTAGTTTTGAGTTATCGTGCTGACACACGGACGGACGGACAGACACACATAGCTAGATCAATTTACTTTTCGATGCTGATCCGATACGTACCCTTTGCTCATCTAGATCGATGCGTTACAAACGGAGGAGCAATTTGAATATACCCGATGTCATATATGTATGCAACTTTTATTTTTATTATTGTCAAAATCAAAAATAATAAAATATTCAAACAATTATAAAATTTGGTGTTATTCAATATTTATTTTATTATACTTAAATAGTTAACATTACTTTCTTTTAATTTAAATAATTACTCTATTTAATTAATTTATTTAATTATAATATTAACTTAATATAATATTAATTTTAATATATTCCTTTTATTAAAGAAGGAACTGAGGAAGATTGAAAACTTATAAGACTGTTCTTTAATTGAAAGAAGGTTAGTATTTATAATAAATAATTGTAAGAATCAGCATTTAATTTGTGAGAAAATTTATTGAACGCGATTTGATTTATCGCGAAAACTTTTGATGGGAAATTAAGAACTATAATAATGACATGATTAACGAATGAAGTGGGAGAGAGAAAGTGATATTTATTTGTTTATGAATTATGATGGTGAATTCGAGGAATTAATAATTTACAGGTGAGGAAAATATTAAATATTAATTATCTTTTGTCTGAAGAATTAAAGAATGGGAAAATTGACCAAATAATAGATTGACCAGAATTAAATTACAATATGAGAAAATTTGTTAATAAATTAACTAGAAATTTTAACTTAAATTGAAAAGAAATTTTAATTTTAATTTCATAACAACAAAAAATATAATTATTTAACGGAATATATTATCCCCCCATCGTTAAGAAGAACACTCTCCTGAGTGTTCTTTATTTTTGTATTAGTTTGTTCTTTCTTTTTATAAATTTTAATTTTTCTTATAATATATAAAATTACAATAAAAATAAATGTTAATACAGGCAAACTTATTGAAACTAATGAATTATTATTTGTTTTATTTTTAATTTCATGAATTTGTTTTAAATTTTTAGTTTGTTTTATATTTATATCTTCAATATTTAATTTTAAACTTACATTATAAATGTTTAAATAATTAGGTACAATAATATGATTTTTTTAAATTTTTTCGTTATTTAAAAATGTTACATTATTTATTTTTATTGAACAGTTATGGAATTCTACAATATTATTTCCATTTAATATATGTTTTGAATGATCACAATCATTTGTTAAAGAGTTATTTTTACAATTTTTAATTAAAATAATGTGAGGAAAAATTTCTATAATTTCAAAATTTTTATTTTTTTATTATTTTCTTACAATTTTTATAATTTTCATTTATTAAATTATTAATACAATCATTAGCTAGTTTTAATTGTTTTATATATTTTTCATTGTTGTCAATATAAATTTTATCCTTATATTGGATGACATTATTATTTTCAATAAATATTTCCTCAAAATTTCTATTTGGAGTTGGCAATATCAAATATTTTGTACCAAGTTCCTTAGTGAGATTTGGAATTAGAATAACGAATATTAATTTATTGTCATATTTTAAAAGAGAACTTTTAATTTCTTTATATTTAAATATATCGATATTATATTCATCGATTTCGTTATCGGTTAAAATTGAATGACTTATAACGCCTTGCTTTGAAAACATAATATTTTGTTGAATTCTATCTATTTCAGAATTTAATAAGTTAATGTCGGTTAGTAATGATAAGAAATGAAAATTTTTTATACTTTTGTTAGTAAGTTGGAGTGTTAATAGAAATATAATTAGTTGAAGAAGTTTGACCAGGGATGTTTTTGGTCTTGCTTTTATTGTTGTCTTGATTTTCTGTAAAGAATTTAAAGTTTCGTTTTATTCTTGTTGGGTGGATGTTTTTGTTTCTAAGACCTTTTAACCTATTATTGTCAAGTTTACTTGTCATTTTAATGTATTTATGTAGATGTTTATAGCGAACGGCTTCTGGGTTTTCTATAAGTATTTCAGCTTTATTTTCAGGTGAGATTGATTTTCTCTTGTCATTTATTTTTTTAATATTTTACTTTATTCAATCTTTCTTTGATAATGTCTAAATTAGTAACTTTATGTTTTAAGAAATCTATAGGTTTTTCTAAAGTAACTGAATGAATACTATTATTATAGTTTTCCGCAGCAAATAGAACTTTTTCATATGGGGTTAATTTAGGTTTTTGAGCTTCTAAAATACGTAAGTGCTCATTTAAGGTTCCATGAACTCTTTCAATAGGCGAGTTGCCAGTATGAGATCGAGGAGAAGTAAAGTGTGATTCTATATTTTCTACCCTTAAAAAGTCTTTTATATTAATTGTATTGAATTCGTTATCAAATACGAATTTTTTGGGTTTACCCAATATTGAAAATCTATTTTTTAGAGCTTGGATTATTGTAATCGAATTTCGATCATTTAACCTTTGAATCATAAGATGTTTGGTAAATTTATCTAATATTGTTAAATAGACTTCCTTGTAACAGAAGAATAAATCTCCATGAATTATTTCATTGGGTTCTGAAGGGGTTTCGGTGATTTCAAATTTGTATTTGTCAGGTTTTCCGTCATATTTTGTTAAGTTACAAATATCACAGTTGTTGACATATTTATGAATTAGCTCTTTGAGTTTTGGATAAAAGTGGGTAGTTCTTAATTTGTAATAATTTTCTAAAATTTAGATAATACTAAAATCTGATATTTATTTGAAAACAAAATGCTGAAAGAGGAGCAGGTAAAACTTACAGAAAAAAAAAATACTCAAACTCGTGCAAAAGCTATGTATGTGGAGAAACTCAATCGAATTTTCCAAAATATAAAAGTATTAAAAAAAAATTTCCTGAAGAAGAAATATATGAAAAAGAAGCTGAAGCTTTTGACGATGAATTCATGCTAATTTTTTAATAAGAGCATTATCTGCTGCTTCAGCTGGAGAACGCATTAGAAAAGAAAATCAATTAAAAATCAAAATGTAGAAATTTTTGAAACCGAAACTGGAGAAATTATAACTGTTCCTTTAGATAGTCCGAATCCACCAAATAACGAGGAAGATTATAGTTGCTCTTTTAGATACCCGTGCATACAATGTAAAATTGTTAAAAAAATGTAACAACAAAATAAACCGTTATTTATTTTCCTTAAGCTATTATATATATTACAAAAAAAATTTAAAAAAGTAAAATTGTTAAAAAAATTTAACTTATCATCCCATAATTTTAGCTTAAAACAAAAATAAACCATAAAAAAAAAAAAAAAAATTTGAATTCATTATCTCATAATTTTTGCTTTAAAAAAAAAAATCGCCAAAAAACCATAAAAAAAAACAAAAAAAAAAAAATTTTATTTCATTATCCCATAATTTTGGCTTAAAAAAACAAAACAAAAAAAAAAAACTCGCCCACCCTAGAAGTTGGTCCAAGTGATGTCCAACTTTGTCAAATAACTTGCCCTATTACTTTACCTGCCCAATTTTAATTTTAACTTGGTAGCTTCATTAGATTCATAGTTATTGAATTGAAAACTTGTATGGCAGCTGCCCGAAAATGGGGCCGTAACATTTTAAAACTACATATAAGTGCTCAATTCATTATATAACTAACCGTGTTTAATTTTCATCCTCGTAGTATAATTAGTTTTGAAGAAATTCATATTGGTTTAAAGAAGTTGTGTGGCAGCCCCCCGAAAAGGGGCCCTAACATTTTGGAACTTCACATAAATGCTCGATTCATTATATAACTAACCGTGTGTAATTTTCATCCTCGCAGTATAATTAGTTTTGAAGAAATTCATATTGATGCAAAATTAATTGAATTATGATGGTGAATTCGAGGAATTAATAATTTACCGGTGAGGAAAATATTAAGCGCGGTATCTTTTGTCTGAAGAATTAAAGAATGGAAAAATTGACAAAATAATAGATTAACCAGAATTAAATTACAATATGAGAAAATTTGTTAATAAATTAACTAGAAATTTTAACTTAAATTGAAAAGAAATTTTAATTTTAATTTCATAACAACAAAAAATATAATTACTTAACGGAATATATGATCCCCGCATCGTTAAGTTGGACACTCTCCTGAGTATTCTTTATTTTTGTATTAATTTATTCTTTCTTTTTATAAATTTTAATTTTTCTTATAATATATAAAATTACAATAATAATAAATGTTAATACAGGCAAACTTATTGAAACTAATGAATTATTATTTGTTTTATTTTTAATTTCATGAATTTGTTTTAAATTTTTAGTTTGTTTTATATTTATATCTTCAATATTTAATTTTAAACTTACATTATAAATGTTTAAATAATTAGGTACAATAATATGATTTTTTTAAATTTTTTCGTTATTTAAAAATGTTACATTATTTATTTTTATTGAACAGTTATGGAATTCTACAATAATATTTCCATTTAATATATGTTTTGAATGATCACAATCATTTGTTAAAGAGTTATTTTTACAATTTTTAATTAAAATTATGTGAGGAAAAATTTCAATAATTTCAAAATTTTTTTTTTTTTTATTATTTTCTTACAATTTTTATAATTTTCATTTATTAAATTATTAATACAATCATTAGCTAGTTTTAATTGTTTTATATATTTTTCATTATTGTCAATATAAATTTCATCCTTATATTGGATTACATTATTTGTCTGTTGCCTGTATGAGATCGAGGAGAAATAAAGTGTGATTCTATATTTTCTACCCTTAAAAAGTCTTTTATATTAATTGTATTGAATTCGTTATCAAATACGAATTTTTTGAGTTTACCGAATATTGCAAATCTACTTTTTAGAGCTTGGATTATTGTAATCGAATTTTGATTATTTAACCTTTGAATCATAAGATGTTTGGTAAATTTATCTAATATTGTTAAATAGACTTCTTTGTAACAGAAGAATAAATCTCCATGAATTATTTCATTGGGTTCTGAAGGGGTTTCGGTGATTTCGAATTTTTATTTGTCAGGTTTTCTGTCATATTTTGCTAAGTTACAAATATCACAGTTGTTGACATATTTATGAATTAGCTCTTTGAGTTTTGGATAAAAGTGGGTAGTTCTTAATTTGTTATAATTTTCTAAAATTCCTCTGTGGTTTTTTGTTTTGTGTGTTTCGTCAATAATTTTAATTGCGTCATTTTCACTGTCTAATTCTAAAGCTTTATTATTACATTTTATAAATTTTATAGTTTTATCATTAGAAAATAATTTAATTAATTTTCGTTGTAAAACGTTATATTTTGGGTTTTCTTATTTAGAATAAATTCCTGTATTACCTTTTCTAATTATCTTCTTAATAGGTCATTTAAAATGTTATTATTATTTAAATCACTTTCAGAATCATAGATTTGTCTGAAGTGGTTGTATTTCATTATTAATTCTTTATGTTTTTGTTTGACTAAATGAATTTGAGTATGGTATTTGATAATAATATTTTCTGAGATAGGAATATGGTCACCCAAATCTTCGGCACCACTATGAATAGTTGCTAACTCAGAATCATTTTTATTTAAAACATTAATTCCTATTTCTTTAGATTTTATATTTGCATATAACCTCATACGGTCTAAGGTCTGTGGTTCGTTCCAGACTGGGTTGATAGGTGTTATTTTAAATTTTTTGTTTGATCTAACTTGCTTTGGTTTTATATGAGCATATAATTTCATACGTTTTAGAGTCTGTGGTTCATTCCAGACTGGGCTTATAGGATGTATTCGAAGTTTTTTAGTCAAAACATTTATTTCAAATTTATTTGAGTCAATACGACTGAAGAAGTCTGCGACTTTTTTTGCTTTTCCTTTTACGTATTTAATGGTGTAATCATATTCATTTAATTTTATTCGCTACCTTTGTAGCTTTGCATTAGGTTCTTTAAGAGAGCTTAACCACACTAAAGGTCGATGGTCAGTTTTAATTGTGAATGTTGTACCGTACAAATAAGGTCTGAAGTATTTGGTTGCCCAAATAATGGCAAGCAATTCCTTCTCTATTGTTGAATATTTAGTTTCAGATCGTTTAACGTTCTGCTCGCAAAGCAGATAGGGTAGCCGTCTTGTTGTAAAACTGCACCAATTGCATAGTTTGATGCTTCTGTAACTAAAGTAAATATTTTTTTGAAGTCGGGGTCATGTAGAATAGGTGGACTTGTAATTAAGTTTTTAAGTTTGTTAAAAGAGTTTTTATAAAGTACATCATTTACATTTATTTTACTATCTTTTTAAGGCATTTTGTAAGGAGTTGTGCTACCTAAGCATAATCTTTTATGAACTTGCGGTAGTACCCTGTTATTCCAAGAAAACTTTTTATTTGTTTACGAGTTTTAGGGAGTTCTAAATTTCTAATAATTTCAATTTTTTTATCATTTGGTTTTATACCTTCTCTAGTTAAAATGTGTCCCAAATATTTTGGTAGATTTTGCAAAGAAATTGCATTTATCAACTTGTATCTTTAAGTTATGTTCCCTTAATTTCCTTAATATTTCTGTTATTGCTTCAACATGCTCTTGAATGTTGAGAATACCAAAATATCGTCGAGATAGACGACACAAATTTTATTTATATAGTCCCTCAGGACATGATTTATCATCCTTTGGAAGGTCGCGGGTGCGTTTTTGAGTCCAAACGGCATTCGTTTAAATTCAAAATGATCCTGTGGTGTTGAGAAAGCAGTTTTAGCCCTATCTTTTTCGTCAACCAAAATTTGGTGAAAGCCCTTAGCAAGATCTAAGGTCGAAAAGTATTGGGCGCGAGCAAGTTTGTCAAACAAGGATTCGATGTTTGGAAGAGGGAATTTATCATTGATGGTAATTTCATTTAATTTGCGGTAGTCAATTACTATCCGCTATTTCTGTTTTTCTGTGTTATCTAATTTTTTTGGAACAACCCATATAGGACTGTTATATGGGCTATTTGAAGATTGTATAATATCTTGTCTCAACATTTCTTCTATTTGTTTATTAACTTCCTCCTCATGAATTTTAGGAAATCTATATATTTTACTATAAATTGGTTGAGAACAAGTAGTTATTATTTGATGTTTCACATCATTTACGCAAGTAAGATTGTCCCCATCTTCAAAAAATAAATCTTTGTTTTTGTATAAAATATATTTTAAATGTTTTTCTTCTTCTTTATTTAAATTTTCGTTTCGTAAAACTTCAAATAAGTCATGGTTATTTAAATCTAATGGTTCTAGTTGGTATATATTTGTTGTGGGGTAGGTGTAATTAAATTTAGTAGCCTTTTTATTTACCACAATTTCTCCATTAAGTAGGTCAATTTTAGCACCTATTGGAGAAAGTAAATTTAGTCCTATAATAGCACTTTTTATTAGAAAGGTTAGTTACCTTCCATGACATTGAAGTAGGCTCATTGAATTCGTCTGGTATTTTTGTTATAGTTTCATTATGAATAATTTGACTACCAGTAATGGTTTGTAATTCTATAGAGTTAATTAATTTATTATATCTTTTTGAGGGAAAAATGTTATGGTCTATAATAGAAGTAGCTGCTCCTGTGTCTATTAGGCAATCTACTTTTTGTCCCTCTTTAGTCAAAGTTGTTATGGGTAGTCTATTGTTGGAGGCGTCAAAGGAAAATTTTCAATCAACACGTTTTGTTGTATTATGTTCTAATTCCATGGAATTAAGGTTATAATAATCCACGTCCATTGCGTTTGGATCAGAATTGTTATAATAGTTTCTATTGTTTCTAAAGTTTACAGAATTAAACCTTTGGGTACTTCTATAATTACCCGATTGGTTGTGGTAACGGTTAGAATTGTTAAAATTATTTTTGTTGTTAGTGTGATGAAAACGATTAAAAGCAGGATTGTTATTAGTCCTATTAGTATTTTGATTAGAATTATTATTAAATTTGTGATTTTTATTATAATAATTATTTGAAAAAGCATTGTTATTATAATTATTATGATGCTTTTTAGGTCTATATGAGTCATTATAAGTTTTTAAACCCGTCTCGACTAAGGCTTGATAGTCTTTCTCTAATGTATTTAAATTCCTGAACCTAATAAACATGGAATCCACCCTGTCAATTTAAACCCAAAATTTAAGCTTTAAGTAGCTTTCTGCTATACCAAAAGATTTGATTAGCTGCAACTTGATCCCACGTTACTTGATCCCACGTTGGATTTGTTAAACACTTAATAGCAATAGCGGCATTCCCTTGGATTTTTGAATGTAGAATTCTATTTATGTAACTTCTTCCTTGTTCGTCTTGGACTAAGTTTAATAATGTTTCTACTTCTAATATATACGATGAAAGTGAATAAGTGTCGCTCCCAGAAAACACTGGTATTGAGCGAGCTTCTTTCACTATATCATTAAATGTTAATACCATATTTGGTTTTTTTGTTGTTATTTTAATTTTAGATAGTTAATATTTTTAAAAAGTTCACCAAAAGTTTTTATATGTTTGTTTTTTTTGTTTGGTTTATTTTAGTTTATTTTATTTTTTTTTATTTTTTATTTTTTTTTGATTTTTGATTTTTAACAAAATAGGAACCGATTAACTCCTTGATAGGAGACACTACACTAATCACTTTTATATAACTGATGTAAAGTTTTTTAAAGTAAATGTAATGTCGGCAATCCTACCGACTGCGCCACTTTTATTTTTATTTATTGTCAAAATCAAAAATAATAAAATATTCAAACAATTATAAAATTTGGTGTTATTCAATATTTATTTTATTATACTTAAATAGTTAACATTACTTTCTTTTAATTTAAATAAATACTCTATTTAATTAATTTATTTAATTATAATATTAACTTAATATAATATTAATTTTAATATATTCCTTTTATTAAAGAAGGAACTGAGGAAGATTGATAACTTATAAGACAGATCTTTAATTGAAAGAACGTTAGTATTTATAATAAATAATTGCAGCATTTAATTTGTGAGAAATAAGCATTTAATTTGTGAGAAAATTTATTGAACGCGATTTAATTTATCGCGAAAACTTTTGATGGGAAATTAAGAATTATAATAATGACATGATTAACGAATGAAGTGGGAGAGAGAAAGTGATATTTATTTGTTTATGAATTATGATGGTCAATTCGAGGAATTAATAATTTACCGGTGAGGAAAATATTAAATATTAATTATCCTTTGTCGGAAGAATTAAAGAATGGGAAATTGACTGGAATTAAATTACAATATGAGAAAATTTGTTAATAAATTTTCTCATTGAAAAGAAATTTTAATTTTAATTTCATAACAACAAAAAATATAATTATTTAACGGGATATATGATCTGCACGGGTATAAAAAGGAAAAAACTATAAATAGTGCAAAGTTACAAAATGAGGAAAGATGCATTTCAAGTTTAGCTAAAGCGGGTGATAGTCAAACTGCACTGAATTTTCCAACCAATTTGGTGTACTATAATTCTCATGTCCAGCCGATGGCGCAGTGGTTGAGCCATTGCCTTTCATGCGAAAGGTTCCGGGTTCGATCCCTGGCTGGGTAAACTCAATAATTAGTATAATAAATAACTTAGAAAATAATAATTAATAACAAATAAAAAAATAAAAATATTACCAGGAATCGTGTTCCTGAAATAACCTAATATTAAAATAAATAATATATATACATGTCAAAATGACACCATTTTACAGAACAAATTACATCGTCCCCCTATTTCGCGGACGTTATGTAGGAAAAAAAAGGGAACTTCTACAGTAAGTATCTCCTGCTTAGAAAGACTAAACGGATTAAAGAAACTGAAATTAGACAAATCGAACACAACAGGCAAGATAACACGGCAACAACCTTCAATTTGAAAATTTAAGTCAAACAAAAAATTAGAATTGCACAATGGAATGTTCGAACAATGCGAGAAACATCAAGGCTTGCCCAAATAGAAAAACAAATGGCAGATTATAGAGTTCAAATTATGGGTTTAAGTGAAATTAGATGGAACGAGAATAGCGAAATCATCACGGCTAATGGAAACACTCTGTTGTATAGCGGTAAAGAAATAGGTGGAACAACGGTGTGGGAATAATAATATCTAGCTCCTTGCATAGCTGGAAGGTCGTATCAGACAGGATTATATCAGCCCGTTTCTGATGTAAAATTAGAAATATCGCCTTTGTTATGCAGCAGCAGAAGATGCCGAAGATATAGCGAAATACGAGTTCTACGAACGGCTTATTCATACTCTCAACACTATCCGGAAAGAAGATATTCTAATGGGCGACTTAAATGCGAAAGTGGGAAATCTAAATACTGGTTTCGAGAACATTATCGGAAAACATGGATGCGGAACAGAGAACAAAAATGGAAAAAGGCTTATTGAGACCTGTCGAACATTTTAACTGACCATTGGCGGCACTATCTTCCCCCATAAGGAAATTCACAAGTATACGTGGACCTCACCGAATGGGAGAATACATAACCAAATAGACCACATATGTATTAGCAGTAAATGGAAAAGAACAAACGAAAAGATGGTGAGAACATTTCGAACAAACAAGCAACAGTTAAATAAACGAAACAGAAGATATATCACGAGCCCTTCCAAACTAATATTGGCGTCAAACAGAGATGTCCACTATCATCATTGCTATTCACAATCGTCCTGGATAGTATAATGTCCGAAGTCTGTAAGCCAAAAAGAGCCATTACATGGAGCTTCACTCGCCACTTAGAAGATCTAGATTATGCAGATGCCATAGCACTTCTAGCACACAAGGTCAGCGATATGCAGTCCAAACTGGAACAATTGGGAAGACTAGCACTTAATGCAGGCCTTGAAATTAATATCAGCAAAACTAAGGCGATGAAAATCAGCAACAACAACCAACTCATCATGCTGAAAACGCAATCAGTCGAATATGTTAAACAGTTCAACTATCTCGGTAGCATAGTGACTACTGATGGTGGTGCGGATGCAGATGTGAACAACAGACTTAGCAAAGCAAGGGTATCATTTGGACGGTTATACCCAGTATGGAGGAACACCCAAATATCCATGAAAAACAAAAGTAAGTATATTCAATGCTTGCGTAAAGACCTTACTAATGTATGGAAGCGAAATATGAATGATATCCAACAACATTGTCCAGAAGATACAAGTCTTTACTAACCGCTGTCTGCGCATAATCTGCAGAATATTCTGGCCTAGCAGAATAAGCAATAAAGAGCTATGGAGATTAATTAAGAGGAGAGGAATTCATACTGAGGCAATTAAGAAAGAAAAAATCAGAACAACATAAGCCGTATGGCCTTGGAGTGGAACCTCCAAGGAATCATAAGACGTGGGCATCCAAATAACACTTGGAGGCGCACCATAATAAGCAAGCTCGATCAGGCCACCTCACTTGGGAGAATGCAAAAACAGCAGCAGGAAACCGGGTGAGATGGAGATGTCAAATGGAAGCCCTATACTCCCTTGCTGAGGGAAAAAAAAAATTCCTCATATAAAAGAAGGAGTTGTATGGCAGCTACTCGAACCCTCCGCAGTAGACCAACCAACTTTAGCAATAACTTTGGCCATTACATTAAATATTTTTGAAAAATTTAAGACGTCCAGCTTCATTAGGAGTAGTATAATAATAAAAATTTTAGCTCTTTTATTTTTTAAATTATCGTGCGGACGGACGTACAAAGCTAAATCGATTAATTTTTCGATTCTGATCCGATCCATACACTTGAGTCTATATCTAGCCCCCTCCTTCTCTGTGTCACAAACGTAATGGCAAACTTAGTATACCCTTTTGACTAATAGTCATACGACTTGTATAATTTCTTTTAAAAAATTCTAATTCAAGACTAACTTACAAAATTTCTTAATACTAATTTTTTAATAACTTACAATTATAATTATGTCTATTCAGCATTTTCTTTATTTTAACACAAAAAACTATGTTATTAGAGCATTTGCATTTAGTTAGTATCTTATAGGGAAATTGTTGTTGTAGACAACAATTTAGTTAAAATGAAAAAACATTTGAACTTTAAATTTGAGGAATTAAATTTTATTATAATTATTTTGTTGGGAAACTAACGGTTCCCACAGTTTTGTAAACGGGAAAAGCTGACGTTTTGTTTGCATTATTTTTACAGGTAATATTAGGTGGAGTATACGTAACTTTCCCCTCGTTTGATTTTGAATTCTTCTGAATTCTTTTTACTATAATCTTATCTTTAAATTTTTTTTTAAATGGAAATACTATAATTGTTACAATATCAATAGTATCAATATATTTCCAGATAAAGATATATTTCTTTTGTCACATGATTGATTTAGTATATTATTATTGGCATTTTTAATTACAATGGTTTCTTCGTCAATTTGAATTATTTCTGTTAAATTATTATTTATAAGTTTACAATTTTGTTTGAATATGTAATGTTTACTTATTTCTAATTCATTTAGAGTTTTAAATGGCTTATATTGATATGTTAAATTATCGTACACAAAAAGAGTTTCTTGTATAAAATCGATTTCTTTACCTAATTTATTTGATCTTTAATTGAATTCTGATCTTTAATTGAATTAATGGCAAATAATAATGAACTTTTCTGAAATTTTGCTACTCCTAATTTATTATACTGTAATTTATAAAAATCAATTTTATAATTTTCAATTTCTTCATTGAAATATTCGGATGTACAATTCCGTGTCTAGCAGAAGCTAAATTGTTTTGTATAGTATCTATTTTTTCTTTGACTAATTGTATTTTGAATAATAAATCATGATATAAATTTTGTTGAAGTATTGGTTCACTCATTTTATTTATTTGATTTTCAATGATCGTTCTGTCATTTTCAATTACCGTTTTTAAATTATAAAAAGTTTTATTAAACTGATAGTTTATTTTAATTTGCTCGTTGGCATTATTTATAAGATTTTTTGATTGTATTCTAAAATTTTAAAATAATTTTCTATGTCTAATCGGTCTTGTTCGTCTAAGGTTTCAAACAACCATTTTGATGTCATTCCTATTCCATTTAAAAGTCCTCTTTTAATTCGTTTTGTTTTGGGTTTAATAGTTTTAATTTTATTTATTAGGTGATTTATTTCAGTTTGTAAAATGGTTTTATGTTCTAAACCAAGATTTTCCAATTTGTCAGTAATTGTATTTAGTACATTGATAATTTCGTCCGGATTAATTATGTGGATTATAATACTTGTTTGTGTTACTAAGTCCGTTTTGTCGAGATTGATTTCTGAAAATCCTAAGTCGGTGTCTATGTTATTAACTTCTAATGAAGCTAAACTAGTTGTTGTCAGCAGTAAGACCATCATTAATATTTTCCATGTCTGAAAATTTACATTTTGTCCAGATTGATTTCTGAAAATCCTAAGTCGGTGTCTATGTTATTAACTTCTAATGAAGCTAAACTAGTTGTTGTCAGCAGTAAGACCATCATTAATATTTTACATGTCTGAAATATAGTCCTGGTCATTAGTTTCTTAAAATCGATGTTATTTGTTTCAGCTAAATAATACTCCACGTTGCTTTTGAATGAGTTAATAGATACATCGCCTTTACCGGTGAAACAGGACATAAATCGTACTTCTCTAAGTACTCATTCCCGTTGTTGGTTAGTTGAGTCTTGTTCTTGGTACATTTGAAGAGCTGCTGCCATTTGATTTAATCTTATATCTCTCTCTTGGATTTGTTGTTGAAATTCTTTCATTTTTATTACTTTTGTATTAATTTTTCGGTTTAAGTCAAATAGTTCGTTTTTATTTAATCTTCTCTTAAACAATTTTATATAATTGAGAAGTTTGTTTCTACACACTTTTTACTTTTAATAAATTAAGTAGTTGTACTTCGTTATCTACTTTCTCGAATTAGTTTGTTCTTAATTATTTTTTGTTTTAATAAATTTTTATTTTATTTTTATAAAATTTTAATTTATTTTATTAGAGTTTGTTTTAAATTTATTTTGTAAAACTATAATGTACCGACAAATACGACGTTTTTCCGTCAAATTTTTCTTATACTACTATCTGCTTAAGTAAACCAGAGGTAAATATTAAGCTAAAAGCAAATTCCACATATACTTTGAAATCACTTTTGAAAAAATGTTTTCACCAAATAATGTCAAAGGTAAAGGAACTTTAACAATATAAACCTCGAGTAATAGAATCGTATAAACATTTAATTAACAGATATGTTTTTTATATACACTGATATTATTGAACCCCAGAATGTAGGGCGAAAAAATGTGAGATGTTTAAAAACTATGAAGATAAAAAATACCTTATCTAATATATAAAGAAGAAAATTTGTTTGTTTGTTTGTTTGTTTGTTTGTTTGTCCAGGATTCACGTGAAAACCAGTGGTCCGATTGACACCAAATTTTAGAGGAATAATTTTGGGAGTCCGGGGGGTGACATAGGCTATGTCGCATTTTTATAAGTCAGCAGGTTGCGGCTCCAGAGCCGTTTTAAGCTTTTTCGTTTTTTTGATGTCGAGTCGAAACGGTTTGACCGATTCACTTGAAATTTTGCACGAATGTTCTTCTTATTACACGAAATTAATGGTATAAAACTGGTTGGAATAAATTAACCCCTTTCGGCCCGGCGGGCTTCCAAAAAATTTTGTGTTTCCGATTTGTGTCCAATTTTACAGGGTGGTTTTGCAGTCAAAAAGAGAGGCTGGCACAAATTTTTGTTGGGTTCGGTTAACCCGTTTGGGCACGAGGGCACAATGAAGCTTTTTCAATGTTTTTGATGTCGAGCCGAAACAGTTTGACCGATTGACTTAAAATTTTGCACAAATGTTCCTCTTAGCAACCGCAAATAGTTGCATAAATTTGGTTGGAATAATTTAACCCATTTCGGCCTGGCGGGCTTCCAAAAAATTTTGTGTTTCCGATTTGTGGCCAATTTTACAAGGTGGTTTCGCAGTCGAAAATAAAGTCTGGGACAAATTTTTGTTGAGTTCGGTTAACCCGTTTGGGCACGAGAGTGCAAAGAAGCTTTTTCAATGTTTTTGATGTCGAGTCAAAACTGTTTGACCGATTGACTTGAAATTTTGCACAAATGTTCCTCTTAGCAACCGCATTTAGTTGTATAAATTTGGTTGGAATAAATTAACCCATTTCGGCCTGGCGGACTTTCAAAAAATTTTGTGTTTTCGATTTGTGTCCAATTTTACAGGTTGATTTTGTAGTCTAAAAGAGAGGCGAAAAGTTTTAGTTAAGTTCGATTAACCTATTTTCCACGACGATGATAAGAAGTTTTCTGTATATTTTATTTTCTTATACGATTAAAAGTATTTTATTGAAAATTTTGTACCAGCATTTTAATTAAAACCCACAGGGTTAATTTGGTTTTGACCTGTTTGTGCGTTTTGAACAAAGATTCAATGAAATTTTCAGTTTTCTTCAAATGAAATCTAAAAATCAAAAAATTCAATTTGTTATATATAATGCTTAAATACATAGTATTTTAAAACAGTTTTTCCAAAAAATAAGCCTACATTTCTCTCATAAAATCATAAAAAAACGAGGAAGAGCGTATTACAACTTTCAGGTGAGTACTAAACAAAATATAAGTTGAAAAGCGAATTTTTAAACCTTTTCTAAACCATCGACTATATTTTATTCAAGCGTTGGCAATTCAAGAAAATCCCCTTTTGACCTATTTTCATTTTAATTCAGTTAACATTGTTCACCGGAAACCTACCATCCTCAACTATATCGTCAAGGAGCACCAAATTGTCAAGAAGCAGCATAGAAAAATTAGAGATAATCGCTCAAATTGTTTTGCAAACTGTTTTTTAAAGTTTTTGTTTCGCAATCGATTAAAAGAACTCGACAAACCTTTTTTTTAAGTATTCCCCTAATTCAAAGAAGTTGTACCTACTTTTTTTTGAACAATTGTCGGGTCGGCAGGGGTTAACAACTTTCAAGTCTGTTAGTAAATTGAACTTTATTTTCAAAGAAGAACACATATACGAAATTTGAAGTTAATCTGTTAAATCATTTCTAATATATAGCAAAGCAACGAAAAAACCTATAAAAAGCTGTTGGGCCACGATGGGTTAACGGAACTCCACAAATATTTTTTTGTGGCATTTATAGGCAAAGTAGTATCTCAAAAAAGTGGCTGAAACTTGCTTTTTTACAATTTTCAAGCTTCCGGGCAACGCCGGGTAAATCTGCTAGTATAGTATATTATTATTGGCATTTTTAATTACAATGGTTTCTTCGTCAATTTGAATTATTTCTGTTAAATTATTATTTATGGAGAAGGTATTTAGCAATCTTCAGTATTGTAATGTTGAAAAATCTTTTGATAGTATTTCGATACTCTTATGTGAATATGGTTATAAAATAAATTTTTTTCAGAAAAAGTGGTCTCACAAAAGTTGCATTGCATTTTAAAAAAGTATATATGAAAGATAATTTATAGCATTATATATTATTTTATTTAAATATAGATGGATATAAAAAGATGGAGAGACCATACTATAAATATTATTAAGCTCAATCATTGGAAAAGGATTTGAGGATATAGCTTCTTTGATGAGGTTTAATGATGATGAGGGTTATGGAGCTTTTTTGGGGGCTTTTTAGGTATTTAAACCCAATATTTACCTCAGAAGCTAACGTATTAAAAAAAGCTCATTAACTCCAGTATACAATAAAATGTATGGACAAGACAAAAGTAAAAGAAAGCCTATATAAAGACATCTCACTAATAATTTAAATTATGTTACGATAAAGCGAGGTAAAGTTGATAACAAAAGAATTAAAAATATATTTTTGATATTCCTATGATTGAATGTATGTTAGATATATTTCTGTGATTGAATGTATGAAATCTGAACTTGATATTTAATTCAATAAAGTACTACCAAGTATAGGTACAAGCCAATTCAATAAAGCACTATCTGAAGAAGTATCTTATAACCTTAATGTCCTTTGAATAATCCATCAGTCATATAGAGATTTTTCTTCCACATATCTTAAATTGAAATTACAAATTCTAAAAAAGATGGAACTCAAAAGAACAATGATAAAAACACTTAGGGAAAATTAATTCAACAACCAAGTATAATGAGTAATTTTTTTTATTCATTAATAAAACAATGCAACGTTAAACTAGCCGGAAAAATGTATCCCCATCTGCTGAAAGTTATCATTACATAGCCTATATTGAATCATTATTGAATTATGGCACACTTAAAATATAGCCAAATTTTATAATAATGGTTCAAAAGAAATGAAAGTCAACATTTTTTTCAAAATAGCAGTGTTGTGGAACTTATGAGTAATCAACCAACACTTCTCTTAAACAATGTTAACGTTCGAATTCTCCTAACATTAAAAAAACCAGAACTCTACTTTTTTGCAGAAGATTTTGACGAATACCAACTAAAAATTTTAGATGCGACTTTATTTATACTATTGCCACATAAAACTGTAGTAGGAAAACTAATTCCAAGTAATTCTAAACATATAGAGCTAAAAAGTTTTACAATTTCCAGAATAGTCCTTCAGAATTACTTGATAATGTTTACATTGGTCAGCTACCAAACACAATAACGTTTTGTATGACAGAGAGTGCAGGTTACTCTGGAAAGAGATAAAAAACCCACACAGTTATAAAAATTTTAATATACACAAATATAAATATTCTATAAAAGGTGAATACCTTGATTTTTAATCGAAGTCTAACATCTCTCCTAAGTCATATAGGCATATATAAATATTCCATAAAAGGAAAATATCCTGATTTTCAATCCAAGTTCAAGGGTACGTATCGGCTCAGAATCAAAAAATAAGTCGATCTAGCTATGTGTGTCTGTCCGTTCGTCCGTCCGTCCGTCCGTGTGTCAGCACGATAACTCAAAAACTAAAGAAGCTACAGCTCTGAAATTTTCACAAAATATTTTTCAATCAATTTCTAGGTTCCCTATTTTTTTTGGTTAAGATCGGACCAAAACTTCGGGTAGCTCTTGAACAACTAACTTTTTTAACTGCAATATTTTCATATAAAAATTAGAAATTTGTCTGCACATCTTGTATTAACATGAATTTATATGAATTTTGTTTTTGTTTGTTTTTTTTTAGTTTTTTTTTTTTTAGATGACGAATTTTTCGAAGTAACGATTTCATACGATTTAAATGATGCGTAAAATTTGGACTTTGTACTTTGAGATTTATGAATTATAATCATTATGAATATGATGATAATTTTTGATCATGATGATCTGATCATTATATGAGTGTGATTATAATATGATGCTTATTTTGCTTAGGTTTAATATATTTGTGAATTAAAAATTAATTACAAGAGATAGAATTGAAAAATTAGAGCTAGAGTTTTGAAATTTACACAAAACATTTTTTGGACATTTTTTAGGTTCCCTATTCTTTTTGGTTAACCAGACCAAAGCTTCGGGGAGCTGCCACACAATTTATTTAAACCAATATGAAGTTCCTCAAAAGTAATAATACCAGGAAGATGAAAATTACACACGGTTAGTTCCATAATGAATCAAGCACTTATATGAAATTTCAAAATGTTACGGCTTCATTTTCGGGGGGCTGCCATACAACTTCTTTGCACCAATATGAATTTCTTCAAAACTAATTATACTATGAGGCTGAAAATTACACACTGTTAGTTATATATTGAATCGAGCATTTATATGAAGTTTCAAAATGTCACGGCCGCATTATCGGGGGGCTGCGATACAACTTATTTGCACCAATATGAATTTCTTCAAAACTAATTACAAAAAAACTCATTACAAACTGTTAGTTATATAATGAATCAAGCACTTACATGAAGTTTCAAAATGTTACGGCCCCATTTTCGGGGTGCTGCCATACAAAGTTTTCAATTCAATAACTGTGAATCTAATAAAGCTAGGAGGTTAAAATTAAAATTGGGCAGGTAAAGTAATAGGACAAGTTACTTGGCAAAGTTGGACATCACTCGGACCAACTTTTAGGGTGTGGAATTTTTTTTTTTTTTTTTTGTTTTTTTTTTAAGCAAAAAGTATGGGATAATGAATTAATATTTTTTTTTTTGTTTTTTTTTTTAATCAAAAATTAAAGGATAATATGAGTTAAATTTTTTTAAACTATTTTACTTTTTTATATTTTTTGTATTATATTATAGCATTAGAGAAATAAATAACGGTTTATTTTACACATTATAGTGGGTATGCACGGGTATCTAAAAGTTGACAAGGGCAACTATAATCTTCCTCGTTTATTATATATTATTATACTATTTATTTCACTGGAGTTATTGCATTGGCAGTTATTTCGTTGGAAGTTGTATTATTTGTAAGTGCAACACTTTTATTATTTGTAAAAGTTTTTCCTTTCAACATTGTTAATTAAAAATTGAAATACAATAACTTTTACTTAGAGATATTTCAATTTTTTTGAACTTTCTTCTTTTCTAATTTTCATAGAATTATAATTGAAATATAATTTCATTTTAAAAAAGCTTTTGATTTTTAGTTAGAAAAATTAAATTCGCTTTTGCGCTTTAAAATAATGTTTTGTATCTTCTTATTTTAAGTATATTAAGTAATTGTTAATCACATTTTATTAAAATCCTTTATTTTTGGTAACTAGAAATTAAATTATAATTTATGATAAGCAAAAGTCATGATGTCATTCCACTCTTCATTGTGTTACAGCTTCCGGATTCTCTAACTTGAGATTACAGAGCTTTTATTTAAAAAAAATTCTGATAAAAGAGAAAACTGCTTTTACATTCTTGGTTACATATTTTTTTTCGTTGAAAATGTTTATGTAAATATAATTTTATAATCATTTTTGAAAGAATAATAAAATATTTAACTGCTATTTAAACTAAGTACTACTTTATTCAAAGTAAATTTGTAAAATTATATATTATTTTTTATGGACGATAAAACTCTATAATTGTTAAAAGGTTGTTATGCATTTACTACACTAGTTACAAAACTTTCAGATTTTATTTTTGCATAAGAAATTGACAGATGATTTTTAGTGTTTCGACGGTTTTCTTTGAAATAGTTTCGACGGATCAACAACGTTGTATTTATATAAATAATGTTTAAATTTTATAAAACTAAATAAGTTTTTGTAAAAAACAAGTTCAATAATAGAATTATATTGAATTTTTATATATACAATAGCGATTAGATATTATTGATATTTAAATTTTATACACAAAATTGTATTTCGTTTCTTTCCACAAAATTGCTTTATCATATTATTACCTAGGATGCATAAATTATTTATTTTATGTAAGTAGGAATATTTTTTAATATATGAAATAATATTTTAAACATTTAATTTGTTTATATAATAAGAGAATAAATTTAAGAATAAAAGTTTACATTGTGGTCGATATTTTTAAAAGCGATAGTGAACCAAAAAGTATTGAATTGTACATAAAGTGAATAAAATTTCGCAAAATATTAAAAATGAATAAATAAACAGTGCGTAATAAATTGTTTTTAATAACGAAATAAAAAATTATGCATATTTCTTTTCAGTACGACAAAGGAAGTACATCATCAATATTCCCTGCTTTTCTTTTTAAAAACCAGGATAAAAGTTTTGTGAAAATGTGTAATGTCTAACTAAACTCTATAAAATTACGTGTCTTAAAATCTCGCGTTTTATAACAAAATAATTTAATTTTGGCAGCATATCGAAATCTTGCGAATTAAAATATCGTGTCCCAATATCTCGTACTTTTCATAATCTAGTGTTTTAAAAATCTTGCGTTTCTTAATGTCGTCTCAAAATCTCGCAAAAATATTGGAAAATTATATTAGAGATGTTATTTTTTGTATTTGTATACCGAAAATTCAAACCTAATGTAAAGTATAAACACTTAAAAGTTGGTTACAAAATCAGAATATGGCCCTTTTCAGAATGTTTATATATTTTTTGAGATATTGAATTAGAAGCTATTTTAGAGTTCAATTCAAAAATAGGGGAAAAAAATTAATATTAATATCAATTTAATAAATTTTTGCACACATATTTGACAAATTATATAAACTTAAATTTTAAATATAGAAAAATATTAAAATGATCTGTATCTTAATATTATATTAATGTATATTAATATGTGTAATATGCAAATCTATGCTTGCAAAAAACATATTGCTTAATATCGACAACCCTAATGCTTATAAAAGAGTCGGTGCAACCGACTTAGAAATAACCCTACACCTATTTGGTTCAAATTAAATGGGAAGTCCATAAGTCATTTTAAAACCATAAAAGCTGTTATTAGTTTGATCGTAAGACATAGCTAACCAAATTAACTTTATAATACTAAAAACATTTTCTAATTACTTTTCTAATTTATTTACAAATTCTTACTAATTTATCTATTAAAAATATTAACAAACAAAAAAATCTGAAATAAATGAAAATATATTTATTTAAATTCAATTACTAAAGTGAATTATTAAATTTTGAATTATTAAATTTTGTGATAAAAAGCTAATCCAAGTATAATATATTTAATAATTAAAATTTTTCAAAATTGCAATTATTTTAAATTGATAGTTTATGTACCTTATAGAAAAACTTATAAACGCAAAATATGCAATAAATATATTTCTAAAATACAATTACAAATTTAGAACTTTTCATATTATTCATTTAAATATAAAAATTAATTTAACATAAAGTACCTTTGAATATAGCTTAAGTATCGTACACAATGTATGAATTATATATCACCTATGGTAATAATTCAATAAAATATATGATAGGTATAATAAAAATTATAAAAAAGGAATGTAATCGTTTATTAAAAAAATATTTGGTTTTTAATTTATAAAATATTATACTAAATATGTTTTATGGTAAAACTCTTAGCCTTTTAAAAATATAAAAGTGTCAAATAAAAACGGAAATAAAAAAGAACCCTCGTGTACCAAATGTAAAGTTTCTATCTTCATGAATTTCGAAGATAAGCTTTTTAATTGTGGGATTTCTTAGGAGGCACCTGAACCACGACTAAAATTAAGTCTAAATTTCGGGGACACATAGGAGGAAATATATTCTTTGGCTTTGTAATTATGCTCGTTTGGTCTCAGATTGATCAAAAGCTTCTAGAACCCGAACTCATTTTCCGAACTCGACCAGAACCAATTCCCATGGTACTTTCATTACTAGTAACTTAGAGTTTAAATTTCATCAAAATAGCGGCATTATTTTTTGAGTTATGCTGTTTTTAAGAAATATGTTCGTTAGTCCTTGAACTTTTCAAAGATTCCAGAACCCGAAACCATGGAACGATTTTGCCCATATGCAGTCCCCGGCATACTTTCAATACTAATTAACTTTTATACACAATTGGAACCTTCTATCTTAATTTTAAGTTACTTTTTTCATTAATTTCGATGATAAGCTTTTAAACCTTGGGGGGTCTAGGAGGGATACTGAACCACCACTGCGATTGATCCAAAATTAGAGGAACCGCACAGGAAATAGTAAAGAGCACCCTTGTGCCCAATTTTAAACTTATAAATTTGTTTGAAATTACTATCTTTATTAATTTCGAAAATATGCTTTAAGGTCTTCAGAAATGTGTGGCTGGTCCCCGACCCACTACTCCAATGGGGCCCAAATTACAAGGACACTAAGGAAATAGGAAGGGACACCCTGATACCAAATTTGGAGGTTCTATCTTCATTGGTTTCGGAATTTTGTCAGTTTGGCCTAAATTCGATCAAAAAGTTCTAGGTTCCGAACCCATGGTCCAATCTCGATCGTACGCAACCTCCGACTTAGCCTCATTACTAGTAACCTACAGCACAAATTTGATGAAGATAGCGTCATTAGTTGTTGAGTTATCATGATTTTTTATATATGTTCGTTAGCCCTTGGGCCGATTAAAAGGTCCAGAATCCGAACCCTTTGGCCGATTTCGCCCATTGCCAATCCCCGCCGTACTTTCAGTCCTAGTAACCTACAGTTAAAATTTTATCTAGATAGCTCCATTATTTTTTGAATTATCGTGTCTACGGACGGACGGATGGACGGACACGGCTATATCGACTTAGTAGGTCACGCTGATCGCAAATATATATACTTTTCCATATCTAGATCGCTTCCTTTAGGTGGTTACAAAAACCATACCAAAGTTAATATACCCCTTTACCTATTCTATAGGTGTAGGGTATAAAAAAGGCTCATTTTCAAAATTATATAATGTTTCATATTGATTATTTTATTCAAATATAATTTTGGAGCTTCAATGTTAACGTTTTATTTATCGAAATATATACACTGGTGACAAAATTCTGTTATAAATTTTTAATTTTTAATTCGTAATAGCTCCTCAATAAGGAAGGTTGCCAAATTTCGCAAGAGGAATCTAATCTCACTTCCCCCCACCCCTTATTTTTTTAGGTTCTAGGAATTAAATTGTGAATCCCACCAAAATTTGGTATTTTACTTATATTTTTACTATCTAAGCAAAAATGGTTAAAACTGAAAATAACAGCTTTAAATTTTAAAAAAACTTTAACATATATTAAAATATAATGTTGGACCTTTAAATTTTGTGTGTTAATAAAAAAAAAATTGGCTCCTAAACAAGGGGCATTAAAAAAAAATTTTTGTGAACCAACTCCTACTAATATCTGAGAATCTCACTTCTTCGAAAACTTTAAGACTCTAGCTTAAACCGTTTCGAAGGCATGTGGAGACAAAATTTTTGAGTTTTGCATAATGGTTAATTTTATTACCGTATGGCGACCCTATACATATCCCTTGTAAAAATTTAAAAAGATTATAAAACCTAACAGAACTGTTGTTAAAAAATTTAAGTATAGGACTTTTTCCAATTTGGGGCGCTGTAACTTCCTAACGCTTGGAGCTATTTTTTTTGCAATATCTACTTGTGGTTAAAGTTTCTTTTCTTTATTTCATACGATGTAAAAGTTTTAAGAAACGTACGGACAGACGGACGGATAGAGTTAAACTATACAAGCACATTGTTACAAAATCTTTTGAAAATGTGCTAAAAACTTATTTAAATATTTTTGTAGATAATCATTTATCAGACCATCAATTACTGCTAATAAGTTTTAATAAAAATCCTCAAAACAATTTTAAAACAATTTTAAACTAAGATGGAATAGTTAAACATTCAATTTTGTCAAGGCTTCCTATACTAATTGATGATCGCAAAAATTGTAATTAATTTATTTATCGATGTAACAAAAGAACTTAGTATAAACAATCCTCCACTTGATCTAAATTGTTTCAATAACTTTCAATACAATATAATATGAAAATTTTAATTTATACTCCACCAATGCAGAGGAAGCTAAAGAAACTATAAATAAATTAAAATCTTCTGCCGCAACAGAATTTGACCATATCTCTATTAAATTTATAAAAAAAATTCAATTGCAATTCACCCCAATCTTAGTAAAGTTCATTTATATTGACTTTCAAACTTCAATTTTCCCATATTCTCTTAAAACAGAAATTGTAACACCAATATACAAAAGTGAAAATACTGAACTTTGTTCTAATTATCGCCCAATCTCGGAATTAGTTGTCAATAGATTGCATTATTTTCCCTACCGCAACCGTATTCTTAGTCAGGAACAATATAAAATCGTAAAAAGTTCTAATACAACTCCGGCTTGTGTTACATTAACTGATTTTATTACTAGAGAAGTAGATTCGCGTCAATTTGTGGCTTGTCTATTCCTTGATTTGCAAAAAGCATTCGATTGTGTAGACCATGGTATTTTACCTATCAAATTATCTAATCAAAGTCTTAACAATAACCAACTGAATCTTTTTATACCCTACACCTATAGAATAGATTGTATATGTATATCAAATATTAGAAGAGATTTTAGAGGCGGATTCTAAATGAAGATTACCGCTTTTTCCAGAATATTTTTATGGCTATAATATATATGTATGTTAGTTCCTCAATCAGAAGGGATTTTATAGTTAGTTTAAAATTTGTGATAGCAGATAGGGATTATATTTTTATTTCATTATTTTAACTAAAGATAACTTGATAACCTTTATAATAAATGGAATTTGTATTCAAAACTTAGCGGAATGTCGTAATACGTAGTGTCTGAAAAAAAAATCTACTAAAATATAAATTTACATTATGCACATAAATATGTAGGCATTAATCAGTATATAATTAAAATATATACCTAATTACGTTTATTTGTTTATTTATATATAATAATATGTGAGTTAGTTAGATGCATCAAATAATTTAAAAATTATAAAACAAATAAACAAATATGGAATATATTAATCAAAAATATGAAATAAAAATTGTTATTTGTTATTATTTTTATTACCTCTTGTAATATGTTTTTAAGACCCTTTTTTGTTTTTTTTTTTTTTAATTTTAAATTTCGTAAGTAGGTACATATAAAACAATAAATATATAACATTTCGAATTTAAGGTCGAATTAATTTTAAGTAAATAATGACTAAAAATTTTGTTGATCCAGAAACTGGTGCCCATACTCAACATATAGAAAATTCATGGAAGTCTCTAAAAAGCCATTTATGTCGGGGTGGGATCCGAAAAAATGTTATGGATCCGCACCTCTGTGAATTTTTATGGCGAAGGGAAGCCAAGGATAAAAATGAAGATTAATTTACAAAATTAATAGTCGACATTAAAAATTTATACTGTGGCTGAATAAAAAAAAAATTGAATTAACTTAAAAATAATGTTTGTTTTTTTAAATTTTTTCCCATGTATTATTGTTCTATAAAGCATTAATAATAATTAATAAAACATTATACAGGTTGTTGGAACAGTATAAGCGTAATTTTATATCCAACTCAAAACCCTGTCAATCTTCAAAATCTTAGTATATAAATATTCTGGAAAAAGCGTATAATTCTGACTTTATAACCAACTCTAAGGTCCTTTCTAATTATACTTTACATAGATATAAATACCTCAAAAATCCTTTAAACAAAACCCAACTCAATATTGTATCAAACTATACAGTACATTCTTAAATTTTAAAATAAATATTTCAAATGGAAAACAAAAAGGCAAAATAAATTTGTGACAAATAAAGTATGAAAATGTATTTTTTAATAAAATTGTTGTGTCATTTTTGCATTTATGTTCTCTGGTGGGGCTATTTGTCAACATATGCCATACTTATTATATATCGTTGGAAAGAGTTTTAAGAGACCTTTCTAATGGTATAATAATAATACAGGGTGTTTTTGAAAATTTCACAGTTATAGTAGTTTTTTTGAAAGGTTGATTTTTTTTTTTTTTTTTTTTTAAATTTTCACTTTAAATTGCAATATCTCAAAAATGGTAGCACCGATCCAGATGAAACAAGGTGTTTATGAAAGACAATAGCATGCCCTACAATATTGTAGGATGTTGGTTCCAGTTTATTGTCTTACAGGAAAAATATAACATTTTAATAACAATGCTACAAAATCTTAGGAACATTTTGTAATGCATTTTTCGACCACTAGATGGCGCCATCGCCACTAATGGTATATATATTCGGAAACGTTGAGATATTTAGTACCGTTATGTGATAGCTCATCTTGAGCTATCAAGACGTCATCTTGATAGCTCACAACCCCTTTCCGGAAGTTTCACCCATTAAATTACACTGATCATTATCAATTATAAAAAAAAAAAAATTTTAAATTATTTAACTGAGACAGGATTACCAAACTGTATTAAAATATATTGCTCTTTTCTGATTTAATTAATAATTGAAATTCTTGTGATAATTGGAATGAAAATGATGGTTTTTTTAAATCATTGTATACATCGATTATTTTTTATTTATCATTTTTCTCAAACGTTTTGTGTTTCAGAAGTTCAAATAATTTAGGTAAACTTAAACCGTTTATAATACCAAAAACTACAACAAGCATTCGGCTTTTATAGTTAAATTTTCCAAAAACACTCTCTATTATATGCTGTGGAATTCACAAAAAGTTAGATATCTTTCTTGTTTAAAAATTTTTTCATTGCTGCCAAACGATTATTTTTAATCTTGCTTATAATATTGAAAACCTTTTTTTCTTTTTCAAAAATTGAATTTGCAGTATCAAACAATTCTCTCACTTGCTCCTAGAAAACATAAAAATATCGTATAAGAGGATATAAACAAAGTAGAAAAAGTAGAAAAAGTATCATATATTTTTAAAAGAATCTTTTTATTTAATTTTTTATGCAACTTCATATTATTTATATTCTGGAAAAGGGAAATATCATTCTTTTTATTCAGTCTGGTAACCTTCTTTAGTTAAATGTGATTTGTACCTGTGAAGTTTTTATTTTTAATTGAATTTTAATATATTTGAGGTGTATGGGTTACAAAACTGAAAATTATTACACATGTATTAAATTGAACAACAACAAACATAGTATTATATTATTTTGTTATCAATAAAATTGAACACCTGCATCTAATTATCGTTTTTATTTTTAAAACTAATTTTTAAATGCATAAAAAGAAATTAAGAATTATGTTTACATGTTAACTATATTTTATATGTTAAAAATAAATAAAAACAATAACAAACTAAATTAGCAAAACGAAATAACTATTTTCTACTTTAACAAGTAACTTGTTGTTTGTTTCTAGTAAAAGTAATATTTTCTGCAGGTTTAATTCAGCAGTTTTTGTGTTTTTCGATCGTTCTTTGTGGATTTGTTTTTTTTTTTTTGGCAAAAGTCATTATGGATTTTTATACCCGTGCATACATATATGACATCGGGTATATTAGATTTGCTCCTCCGTTTGTAACGCATCGATCTAGAGGAGCTAGATATAGTGCCAAGGGTACGTATCGGCTCAGAATCGAAAAATGAGTCGATCTAGCTATGTGTGTCTGTCCGTCCGTCCGTCTGTGTGTCAGCACGATAACTCAAAAACTAAAAGAGCTACAGTTTTGAAATTTTCACAAAATATTTTTAAATCAATTTCTAGGTTCCCTATTTTTTTTGGTTAAGATCGGACCAAAACTTCGGGTAGCTCTTGAACAACTAACTTTTTTAACTCCAATATTTTCATATATGCTATGCATCTTGTATTTAACATGAAATTATATGAATTTTTTTTTTTTGTTTTTGTTTTTTTTTTGGAGACAACGATTTCGAGTTAGAATTTCATATTATTTAAATGATGCGTAGTTTATTTAAGATAAGCAAAAAAGAACACAAAGATTTTTTTTAAGTAAATAGCTTATTGATATTGATAGATATAATGATTATGAATATGATGATTATTATATGAATATTACTTGAAGCTTATTTTGCTTAAGATTAATATATTCGTGAATTAAAAATTAATTAAAAGAGATAGAATTGAAAAATGAGAGCTAGAGTTTTGAAATTCACACAAAACATTTTTTGGACATTTTTGAGGTTCCCTATTCTTTTTGGTTAAGATCAGACCAAGGTTTCGGAGAGCTGCCACACAATTAACCAATATGAATTTCTTCAGAAGTAATTATACCAGGAAGACGAAAATTACACACGGTTAGTTATATAATGAATCGAGCACTTATATGAAGTTTCAAAATGTTACGGCTCCATTTTCGGGGGGCTGCCATACAACTTCTTTGCATCAATATGAATTTCTTGGAAACTGATTATACTACGAGGATGAAAATTACACACTGTTAGTTATATAATGAATCGAGCAATTATATGAAGTTTCAAAATGTCACGGCTCCATTTTCGGGGGGCTGCCATACAACTTCTTTGCACCAATATGAATTTCTTTAAAACTAATTACACTACGAGTATGAAAATTATACACGATTTGTTATATAATGAATCGAGCACTTATATGGAATTTCATAATGTTACGGCCCCATTTTCGGGGAGCTGCCATGCCAAGTTGTCGATTCGATAACTGTGAATCTAATGAAGTAACGAGGTTAAAATTAAAACTGGGCAGGTAAAGTAATAGGGCAAGTTAGTTGGCAAAGTTGGACATCATCCAGACCAACTTTTAAGGTTTTTTTCTGTTTTTAAGCAATAATGATGGTACCTATGGTATTTATGGTAAATATGGTATGAATTAAAAATTATATATATTAATTAATTATATTTTTCTTTGTAATATTTATAATAGCATAAGGGAAATAAATAACGGTTAGTGGGTATGCACGGATATCTAAAAGTTGACAAGGGCAACTATAATCTTCCTCGTTTAAAATGGAAGGGATAAGTTTTTATTGGTTATCAAATAAAATATAATTTAACATAATCTATTGAAGTGAAAATGCATTTATTCTGGAAAATTGTAATTAAAGCCATCTGCTGGAAATTATTTATGTATCTGCTCCTCTCACCTACTCTTTTACAAGAGCTGGTGTAGCTGACAGTAGTTGAGAGTAGAAAAGATTTTATTCCTTATAAAGAAACGCAAGCAATAAGTAATAACATTTATTTGTTTTAAGAAACTTATGAGTCATGACTCATTACCATACATAGAAATATATTTTTATCAATAAAAAACTTAGGAAAAATTAAATAAACTAGACAAAGAGGTATAAAGTAAACTAAAGATTTCAGAACCTTTTTTGCATGTTTTCAGAACATTAAATAGGCATACATTTGTAGTAAAATTTCAGATTTTATTATTGAAATGTAGTTGCTACATACCTGGCTATTATGTTTAAAAATGGAGTAAGGGGAATAAAAACTTATTCTTAGATTTATTGAAAAACTTATTTTTTTATGTAGTAGTTTTTTTATATTTATGTAAGTAAGTATGTTATAATTTTTAAAATAGAACTTTAAAAAAAAATCTCAACTTCTGTCAACTTGACTATTATTTTGTACTTCTGCTAATATAATACTAAACTTATAAATTACCGTTAAATGACTTATTTTTAATTTTTTTTCATTCATAGAGCTTTTTAATTAAGATACAGAATACATACAACATAGTTGAAATCGTACTAGAATATTTAGAAACAAGTAAAGAAACAGTCAGTCGGTGCAACCGACTTAGAAATACCCTACACCTATTTGGTTCAAATTTAAGGACATATCCATAAGCATTTAAACACCATAAAAGCTGTTATTAATTTGATCGTAAGACCAAATTAACTAACCAAATTAACTGTATAGCATTTAAAACATTTTCTAATTACACTATCTATTAAAAAATATTACAAATTCTTACCAATTTATCTATTTAAAAATATTAAAAAACAAACAAACTTGAAATAAATGAAAATATATTTATTCCAATTCAATTACAAAATGAAAAAATTCTAATTATTAAATTTTGTGATAAAAAGATAATCAAAGCATAATATATTTAATAATCCAGATTTTTAAAAATTGCAATTATTTTAAATGGTTAGTTTATATACCTAATAGAAAAGCTTATAAACGCAAAATATGCAATAAATGTATTTCTAAAATACAATTACAAATTTAGACCTTTTAGACCAAACATAGCTGAACCACTACAATTAAGTCTAGATTTCGGAGACCCATAGGACATAGGAAATATATTCTTTGGCTTTGAAATTAAACTCGACCACAACCAATTCCCATGGTACTTCATTACTAGTAACCTAGAGTTTAAATTTCATCAAAATACCGACATTATTTTTTGAGTTATGGTGTTTTTAAGATATATGTTTGTTAGTCCTTGAACTTGTCAAGAGTTCCAGAACCCAAAACCATGGTGCGATTTCGCCCATTAGCAGTCCCGTCATACTTTCAATACTAGTTTATTATACAATATTTGAAGCTTCTACATTTGTTCAATAACCCTTGTATACAATTGGAACGTTCTATCTTAATTTTAAGTTACTAGTTTTATTAATTTCGATGATAAGCTTTTACACATTGGGAGGTCTTAGAGAGGTCCTGAACCACCACTCCAATTGATCCCAAATTAGGGGGGCACGGAAGAAATAGTAAAGAACACCCTGGACCAAATTTGAAGCTTCTACATTTGTTTCAAGTTACTATTTTTATTAATTTCGAAAATATGCTTTAAAGTCCTCGGAACTGAGTGGTTGGTCCCCACCCACTAGTCCAATGGGGCCCAAATTTCAAAGACACCTACGAAATAGGAAGGGACACCCTGATACCAAATTTGGAGGTTATATCTTCATTGGTTTCGGAATTACGCTAGTTTGGCCTAAATTCGATCAAAAAGTTCTCAGTTCCGAACCCATTGTCCAATCCTCACCGTATGTAATCAACGCCGTAGTTTCATTACCAATAACCTACAGCACAAATTTCATGAAGATAATGTCATTAGTTCTTGAGTTATCGTGATTTTTAATATATGTTCGTTATCCCTGACACCGACTAAAAGGTCCAGAATCCGAACCCATGAGCCGATTTCGCCCATATGCAATCCTCGCCGTACTTTCAGTCCTAGTAACCTACAGTTAAAATTTCATCAAGATAGCTCTATTATTTTTTGAGTAATCGTGCCTACGGACAGACGGACGGACATGGCTATATCGACTCAGGCGGTCACGCTGATCACAAATATATATACTTTTCCATATCTAGCTCGCTTCCTTTAGGTGGTTACAAACACCATACCAAAGTTAATATACCCCTTTACCTATTCTATAGGTGTAGGGTATAAAAAAGTACAGTTTTCTATATGAAGGTCAGCATTAACTCGAATTTTGGATACTTGACTTCAATTATATGTACATATATATGTTTAGAAATATAATCAAATTTTCAGAACATTTTATTTTAGAACAAAATTTATATTTAGAATTTTAATAGCTTTATTTTTGTATAATAACTGTACCAAATTATACTCTCTTTAAAGCGTTAAGCTATAGGAATAAAACCCAAAAATACTTAACAACGTTTTTATAATTTAAAATATTATAAATTTTTTTAAGCAAATTTCAAACGCAAGTTACGTTACCTTATCAAAACAGTACCAAATGAACCTCCAATAAAAGATAAAACTCAATTAATTTAATTAAAATTAAATATGTATTATATAACAATAACAAAAAGATAATTATTTCACATTTTTGACATTTTGTTTTTCTTTGCATTCATTTTGTTTTCATACAAAAATGTAATTAGCTGCATTTTTGTATACTAAGCATAATTACGGTCATTTACATTTGAACCACTTTTAATTTTTATTTAAACGATACAATAACAAAAATTAGTATCAAATACAAAACTCAGAACAATGATGGTCAATTGCACTTTAAATGATTTAATAGTACCTAATATGAAACCAATATATGGTGAAATCGTTCTGTACAAAATTCAGTATTAACATTTGTTAGCTAATATATAAATTTTGTAATAAGTAAATTAAGTAAATTTCTTTTGTAATTCGATACTGAATTTTGTTTCGAAAGATATTTTAAATTAATAAATAATAATTAGTGTTAATATAAACAAATTGTTTTTGTAAAAGAAAAAAAGTCATTGTAACATTTAAAAATTGAAGAAAATTAGTCTTAAGACCAAATCGAAACGGATAAGAATTAAATTTTAAAATAAAAAATTTTAAATAAAAAATTTAAAATTAAAATCGGTAGTTTCATTTATAAAAACTTAATAAAACTCTTAATTCGCAAGAATTGTTGACAACATTGTTGTCATAATTTTTATTACGTTAATATAGGGGAAAAAAAATTATTTTTCGTCTAATATTATTCTACTATAAATCGCACAAAACGAATTTTTTATTTAAATTTAAAAGCAAAAATAGCTTGAAATTTGAGCACAGGGCAATATTAGCAATAACTAAATCTAGGTGCAACACTATTTGTTTTTAAATCACAAGTTTTAAAATATTATTTACATTTATATAATTTATATAATTACTTACGAGGGAAAGATTGTTCATAAAAAGTTTGGTTCACTAGTTCTTATAACAAATTAGTTTGGTTCACTAATTCTTTAGTTTCTTCTCTTTAAAAGCGAGTTCTCAAAAGGCTAATACAAAGTTACTTAAAAAACAATAAGTTTTGGTTTAGTAAATGGAATTCAATTAATTGATAGAGATATGTTCTTTTAAATTAGACATTGTTACAGGGAATTCTGTAAAAAGTAGTTTTCCTTCCTTGAATAGAGTTAATTTGTATTGACGTAAATATGAATTTCACTTTAAAAAGGAAGCAGTTTCCTGTTGGATTAGTTTTTGCGATGACAATAAATAAAGCACAAGGACAAACTTTTGACAAAATCGGGATTTATCTCAATCTGTATCACCCATGGACAACTATACGTATCAGTTAGTAGAGCCAAATCTGCAAATAATGTGAGAGTTCAAATTGACCAAACCAATTTACAAGCTCAGTTCGAACAGCACTTGGGATATTATACCAAAAATATAGTTTAACGCGAAATTTTATGTCAAATCAAAGGTAGGAGTAATTCCTTTTTGCGCAATGATTACACATAGTTGATTACGGCATTACGCGTACAGGTCAATCTAGTCTATATATAATTTCCATTTTTTATTTTGAGATAGCACAGAAATTATAAGCCCGATTTTCATAATCATACCTTAATTTAAAGGTTGTGATAATGTGGGGTCGGGAAATTATGTCTGTGTGGGACTAATAGTTTTGAAGAAAATATCGATATATAACTTTAGGATTACCACCTTTTAAATTTAAAAAAATGTACTAAATACTTTAAAGAAATTTGAATTTGAAAATTAAATTATACATATATATTAAAGTTAATAGTAAATAGTTTTTAGCACATTTTCAAAAATTTTTGAAAAAATGTCCTTATTAGTTTCACTTTGTCCGTCCGTCTGTTTGTCTGTCTGTCTGTATGTTTACAATAACTTCTAAACCGTTTGAAATACAGAAAAGATATTTTAACTACGTGGTATTGCAAAAAAAAAATTATTTCATGGAAGAACTTTTTTCTGTAGTCTCCCAAAGTCAAAAAAATCGGTATATTTAAATTGTTATAACAATAGTCCTGTTAGGTATATTATATTCAATCTGAATGAAAACCGTGAAATATAGCTGTTTTTATAAGCTTTATAAATTTTTGAAAGGCAAATGTTTAGGGTTGCAATACGATACTAAAATTTACCATTATGTACAACTCAATTTTTGCAAAATTTTTGGCACCACATAGCTTCAAAACGGTTCAAACTAGAGTGTTGACATTTCGGGAGAAGTTAGTTCCTCAGAAATTAGTGGGAGTCGGTTAAGAAATGGTTTTTGACACGCCCCCTGTATAGAAGCTTTTAGAGCTCGAAAATTAAAATTTTGCTATTTTAAAACACATGGAACTTGACTATTAACATTTTTTTATACCCGTATGACTATTAGTCAAAAGGGTATGCTAAATTTGCCATTCAAGTGTATGCTGCCATACAACTCCTTCTTTTATATGAGCATTACACTACACCTAATAAAGCTGTATGTTTGAAATTTTGCCAAAAGTAATTAAGCGGATTTTATAATGTTTATACTACGGGTATCCCAGAGTTGACACAGTCTACTCTCTACAACACTTTTCCTCGTTTTTTATTAATATACAAAATTCAAATCTCGTGTATTATATTTCAACGTGTGCCAAAGGTTGTTCTAAGTTTTGAATGTGTACGAAGCTGGCTATAGTCTCTCGAAAATCATCATAAATTTGCTTAGTAAAAATTTGGGAACCTTCCTCCTTGGAGGGGCTATTAGGACTTAAAAACGAAAGCTTTCATATTTTTATAAACCAATATTTAATTCACCAATATATATTTTTCCAAAATTAAAGTGTTAATATTGAAGTTCCAACATTATATTTTGCGATTCAATTGTTTGATTTCGTTGGAATAGGTGCTCGTCCTTACTAGGTATCTATAAAACAGAGTTAATGACCAAACAGTTCGCCGATGGTTAAGTGGAGTGAGCGATGAGGTAACACTGGGATCGGATCATTTATAAGACGGATAGCTCTATTTTGCACTTTATCGAGTTATCCCAGCGTGGTTTGGGGAGCTTCAGTCCAAATATGTGCATTCTACACCATTTTTTGAACGACAGGCTCTGAACCCGTATTGTCGATCATGAAACAAACCTTTGCGATCAAGGTATTTCAGAAGCTTTATGTTTACAATCCATAACTTTGGAAAAGACCGAGGTTATAGAAATAGGACGGTAGTTAGAGAGATCGCTTTTATTGCCTTTTTTTGGAACTGGCAAAAAATTCGCAATTTTCCATTGGATAGGATGAGTACCAGAAGTGAAGGAAGGGAAAAAAAGGTTGCGCAGAGATTTTGAGATAGTGGAATAAGCTTTTTTGAGAACCATTAAAGTGATTCCATCCTGGCCGGCCTATTTGCTTGAGTCAAGATTCTTCAATATTTTCACAACTGTTCGTGTCCTGAAAAAAATTCTGCCAAGCGAACAGCGAACGCGTAAAATACGAGTTGGATTTCGTGTTGACTGGGGCAGTATTGAATTGGAAGCAAATTGTTCACCAAAACATTTGTTTTTTCTTTAGAATCTGACACAATTCTGTTATTTTTATCAAAGAGGACTCGCTTACGTCCTCGTTTAACCCCTTTGTAAAACTCCAAAAGGACTTACTATTCTTTGGCATGTGGAGCAACCTACGTTTTATTCTTTGGTTGAATAAGAACTTTAGCTTGTTGATAACTCTTTTGCATCTATTTCTGGCCATTATAAAGTTGGCTCTGTGAGATTCAGACCGATTGTGTTGGTAACGTTTGAAAGCCTACTCCTTATTATGCCTGGCTTTACTGCAAATGCGATTAAATCATGCCTTCGGTTTACGTTGAATATTTCTCATGGAGTGAGGTATGAACAACCTTGCCTGCAGATGGTTTCACTGATCGCATTTGCAGCAAAGTTAACATTCTTGTTGCGAAAACATATTAACATATCGAAAGCTTTAAAAAAATTGTTTAAAGCTTCCCAGTTGGCACGCTATTGATCACTATACTAAAATGGAAGCTTATTTTCACCAAACAATGGTCGGAGCCCGCAAGAGGACAACTCACTGAAACCAAAAACTTTTCAGAACGTGTAGTCAGAAACAGATCCAAGACGCGGCCATCTTGATCAGCATGGTCGGGAACCCTAGTGGGAGTTTGAACAAGTTGAGAAAGGTGGAACATTGATAAAAACAGTTCCACTTGTTTCCCAATTGAGTTTTAACTTAAAGAAGAATTGCTTGAGAAATTAAGCCAATTTCTGTTATGGAGATTGAAATCCCCAGTCATAACTATGTCAGTTTTTGGGAAGACTCCAAAGTTTCATTGATGTGGTTAGAGATATTTTCGATCTGAGTTGGGTGATCTATACAAGAAACAGAAATGTATGATATGTTTTCCAACGAGTATTTTCCCCCAAATGTAATGAAAGGGAGGGCTAGAAGCTTTACATTTATGAATAATGTTGGAAACGATGTCATTTTTAATAAAGATAGCGATGCCTCTTTTAGGGACGAAGTGTGAAACAAGTGAGTAACCTGTAATTTTAAAATTATGTTTTTGGCTACTAACTTGAGTTTCACAAAGGGCTAGGATAGCTGGATTTGCAGAGTTTAAGTAGCATTCTGCGGCATGAAAATTCGTGTGCAACCTTATGAAGTCCGCGCCGTACTTTAAATATTAGATTACCCTTGTACACAATTGGAACGTTCTATCTTAATTTTTAGTTATTATTTTTAGTTATTTGGATGAGAAGCCTTTAAACCGAGCTCTAAAAAGGGTACTGAACATCCACTCCAATTGATCCCAAATTAGGGGGACACGCAAGAAATAGTAAAGAACACCCTTGTGCCAAATTTGAAGCTTCTACATTTTTTCAAGTTGCTATCTTTATCAATTTTAAAGATATGCTTTAAAGTCTTCGGAAATAAGTGGCTGGTGCCCGACCCACTACTCCAATAGGGACAAAATTTCAAGGACACTAAGAAAATAGGAAGGGACACCCTGATATCAAATTTGGAGGTTCTATCTTCCTTGGTTTCGGAATTATGCCCGGTTGGCCTAACTTCAATTAAAAAGTTCTAGGTTCCGAACCCATAGTTTAATTCCGACCGTACGCAATGCCCGCCGTAGTTTAATTATTAGTAACCTACAGCACAAAATTGATGAAGATAGCGTTATTGGTTGTTGAGTTATTGTGATTTTTTATACATGTTCGTTAGCCCTTGGACCGATTAAATGGTCCAGAATCCGAACCCATAAGGCGATTTCGCCTATATGCAATCCACGCCGTACTTTCAGTCCTAGTAACCTACAGTTAAAATTTCATCAAGGTAGCTCTATTATTTTTTGAGTTATCGTGCCTACGGACGGACGGACGGACATGGCTATATCGACTCAAGCGGTCATGCTGATCACAAATATATATACTTTTCCATATCTAGCTCGCTTCCTTTAGGTGGTTACAAACACCATACCAAAGTTAATATACCCCTTTACTTATTCTATAAGTGTAGCGTATAATAAAATAATAAAAATGAAAAACAAAAATACTTATCTTGCTACCATTGGAAGTGTGGCCTTTTAGATCCAGTAATTGAGGAAAATTAATTTATACATAAAAACACACCATCGCAACAAAAAAAAAATTGAAAAAAAAAATAATTTTAAAATAACATTAAAAGTAAATTTAAAGTGAAATATGAGCAAATCAAATAAGTCATTGAATTAAAATAAAGATATTAACACAGTGTAAATTTAAAAATCAGTTTCTAAAACGGAAATGAAATTATTGAAATGAAAACATGCTAAGAATATGATTTTTAAATCTTATAAACACAGTTTTAGACCGGTGTGTACATAACGAACGTCGAACGACGAATCTTAATTAGTTTGATCGTAAGACATTGCTACCCAAATAAACTTTATAATACTAAAAATATTTTGTTATTTATTCAAATTTAGTTTATCAATTCAAAAATATTCAAAATTCTTACTAATTTATCTATTTCAAAATATTTAAAAAACTTGAAAAAAGCCTGTTCATAAAATGCAATTACAAAATTACATATTTAAAACTTTTTATCTAATTCCATAAAATTTTACGCACATGAAGCAATTACTTTCTTTCAGGATTTTTTGTTTTAGTGCATTTACTGTTGAATGACTTAGGACCCTTGGTTAATTATTTCAATTTTCAATAATTTTGAAATTAATTCTCTTAATTTACTTATTTACTAATGTTCTATATAATTAATCTCAAAATTATTCGAAAGAAATATTAATTTGTGATAATATGTATAAAAGATTATATAATTTGATGAATATTAATGTTATTTAAAATCATTAATGTTTTGATTAGCTTTTTATCATAAAGTTGATTGATTCAAATTTTTCAAAATTGACATTGTTACAGGGAATTTGGAAAAGTAGTTTTTCTTCCTTGAATAGAGTTAATTTGTATTGACGTAAATATGAATTTCACTTTAAAAAGGAAGCAGTTTCCTGTTGGATTAGTTTTTGCGATGACAATAAATAAAGCACAAGGACAAACTTTTGACAAAATCGGGATTTATCTCAATCTGTATCACCCATGGACAACTATACGTATCAGTTAGTAGCGCCAAATCTGCAAATAATGTGAGAGTTCAAATTGACCAAACCAATTTACAAGCTCAGTTCGAACAGCACTTGGGATATTATACCAAAAATATAGTTTAACGCGAAATTTTATGTCAAATCAAAGGTAGGAGTAATTCCTTTTTGCGCAACGATTACACATAGTTGATTACGGCATTACGCGTACAGGTCAATCTAGTCTATATATAATTTCTATTTTTTATTTTGAGATAGCACAGAAATTATAAGCCCGATTTTCATAATAATACCTTAATTTAAAGGTTGTGATAATGTGGGGTCGGGAAATTATGTCTGTGTGGGACTAATAGTTTTGAAGAAAATATCGATATATAACTTTAGGATTACCACCTTTCAAATTTAAAAAAAATATGTGCCAGGGTGTCTCTTCCTATTCTCATAGTGTTCTCGAAGTTTGGAACCAATTGTAGTAGTGGATCGGGAATCATCTACACAGTTCCGGAGACCTTAAAGCACATCTTCGAAAATAATAAAAAAAGTAACTTCAAACATTCAAACAAACAAGCATTAAATTTTGCACAAGGGCGTTCTTTACTATTTCCTACGTGTTCCCTAATTTATGATCGATTGGAGTGGTGGTTAATCTCTCCTAGACCTTCCAAGGTTTAAAAAGTTATCAACGAAATTAATGAAAATAGTAACTTGAAAATAATATAGAAGCTTTAAATGTGGTATGACTGTGTTTTTTCCTATTTTCTTTGTGTCCCCGATATTTATATTAAATTGTAGTGGTGGTTCAGGTGCCTCCTAAGAAATCCTAAAATTAAAAAGCTTATCTTCGAAATTTATAAAGAAACTTTAAATTTGATACACGAGCGTTCTTTCCTATTTCCGTTCTTATTTAACACATTTATCTTTTTAAAAGGCCAAGAATTGTACCATAAAACGTATTATGTATTATATTTTATAAATTAAAAACAAAATATTTTTTTTAATAAACGATTAGATTCCTTTTTTTTTAAGTTTTATTATATCATATATTTTATTGAATTATGACCATAGGTAATATATAATTAAGACATTGTGTACGATACTTCAGTTGTATTCAAAGATACTTGCTGCATGTATGTAAACTTATCAAAAGATGAAAAAAAGTATCATGTCAATCTAATACTTCTCGAACAATAAGAAAAAGCTCATTATGTTTTTATAAAAAGTTTACCAAAGTTACTCCCGCTAATTTTATTAAACATAAATCAAAACTTATATTTGCAACAGCTCTTTACAACATTTTCATCATCCAACACAGCTTCAAATCCATAAAAAACAATGGAATAATGAGATAACAATTTTACCAACGGAGACTGAAAATATTTTAAAATTTGAAAACCAGCAAATGGAGCAATGGAAGCATAGCCAGCAAATGGAAGCGCCTTTTGTAATATATGTAGATTGTGAGAGTATATTAAAACCAATTTTAACATGTGAACCAGATACAGAAAAACCATTTACAACATATATTTAAGAGTACATTCCTGCAGCGTTTTCATATTTTATAAAATGTTCATTTGATCTTTTCTAAATAAGTATGGAGAGTGCCTTGGACAAACTTAACTAAAGTTAATTAAAATAATTCCTGAAGAAATTTATTTAACTCGTTAACTAAAAAAATCATAGTTGCTGAAGAAAACTGTACTTTTGATATTATATTTTTAGATAATTTTCGTTTTATGGCCGCTAGCTTAGACAGTCCTGCAAAAGGTATATATAAAAATAATATGCATTACATTTACATTCTTTTGGTATTAATTTTGATCTTATGCTTAGAAAAGGAGTTTTTCCATAAGATTATTTGAATAGCTACGAAAAACAAGAAGAAGAAAATTTACCACGGCAAAAAGAGTTTTATAATAAAATTACGAACACTCATTGTTCAATGGAAGATTATAATCATGCAATAACCGAATGGAGCTTTTTTAGCTGTTAAATTTTATTAGATTATGTACTTAAAATTGTATTTTAAAGCAGATGTTTTAATATTAGCCGAAGTTTCTGAAAATTTTAGAAAAATATGTAGATGTATTTATAATTCAGGCCCTGCTAATATTTACACTGCTCCAGGTCTCTGTTGGCAAGTAATGCTTAAATACACAGAAATAGAGCTACAATTATTTTCAGATATGAACATGTACAATTTTATAAAATCAGGAATACGTGGAGGAATCAGTCAATGTTCTTTGCGTCATTCTGTAGCCAATAATAAATATATGAAAGAAAAATTCAATACAAATGTATAATTTATCGAGACGGTTCGGCTATGTCCTAAGCCATACCATATAAAGATTTTGAATGGGTTAATAACTCAATAAACGTTTTAAAAATAGCTGATAATTCGATTGTTAGTCATATATTAGAAGTAGATTTAGATTACCCAGAGAATCTTCACGGCCTCCACAATAATTTACCTTTTTGCTTTAAAAATAGTATTCTTCCAATAGGAAAAGCAAAAAAATTGTTGACCATAATTTCGTGTTTGGTAAAACAATGAAAAATGTTGATAATAGAAAAATAACTAAAATAGCTAATTCACGGGAAAGCAAAAGAAAACATTTAGGAGCTAGAGCTCTAATAGCAAAACCAAGTTTTAATACACTATGCTTTAAAGGATATGTAATGTTAATAATATAATTTTTTAATATTTATTTGAGTTATTTCAGTTATTGATTAAATTCAAAACTATACGGACGTGTTTTATTCTCTTTATCGGGACAAATTTTAATTATTAAACGGTAACGGAAAATTAATTGCTCTGCAATTATTAATAAAAAAAATAATCGGGGACAAATAAAAAAAAAATAAAAAAATAATTTTAATTACTTGAAATGGCATTGTGTCACAAATGCAACTGATGCAACTGGAATTGAATGTGCGGGAGTATGTAAAAAAATCAATCCACAATTAGTATGCTGTGCGCAAACCAAAATATCAAATTTATCTGTGATGACAGTACAATGGATAGAATATGGTGGCAAAAAATAATGAACATCTCAAGGAGTACAAAGAAGACTTTGAAACGGCAATAAAACATAACGAACAGGAAGTTATGGAAATTCTTAGAGTCATCGAAAATAATTACATGAAGAGGTTAGATGAAATTAAAAATATTCAAAAAAAAGAAATTGATAAAATGCACAAAATTACGGAAATCTTCAAAAATAAAAGCGAAAAGGTGAATGAATCATTTTAAAGTTCAATGAAAAAAAATGATGAGGTGTGCAATAATTTAAAAAAAATTGTGAATGAATGTCATAAAAATATAGGTGAATCAGTGTCATTTGCTGATATTTAAAAAAAAAAAAAAAAGATTATGCAAATAACTTTCCAATTGTAATGAAAAAAGATCTATCGTTAATTATATTAAAGCAAAACAAAAACAAAAAAGTGTCACAACAAAAAAAGACTTAAATTATGAGGGTAGCTCAAAAAACTTAAAAATAAAAAATATTGTAATTAGAGTTAACGGTACTATTGTAATTGAAATGGACTCTAAAGCAAATCGTGAAATAATAAAAACAGAACTCGAAAAAAAAAATGAAAGAGGGATATCATATCAAAATTCCTGTT